>QYAJ01000100.1:0-109444 GCA_003988865.1 Phialocephala sp. D728 | reverse complement strand
TCATATACTGAGCGTTACGGACGGTATTCGTTTCCTGCCCTAGGAGACAGATGACCTACAGTTGGGCCCTTTACGCTTTGGAGACCTCGCCCTTCGACAATATTCGATAGAAATTCGCAAATTTTAAGAAGTTTCGTACGCCTATCGCTGTAGTAGGGGGTTTCTATTCCAAGATCGTAGATATTTTTAATGGATTTATACTAATGCTTTTGCTAATTTCGATGACAAATCCGAGGTATTTAGTCGTTTTAACCTCGAATTTATATTTATCGATATTAAGTTGTAACTCGGCTTTTTGCATTTTTACTATAACTTTTCGTATATACTCCCGATATTCGTTTAAAGAGCCATCGATATAGATTAAAATATCGTTTATATACGTAAAGCAAAAGTCGTTTAAGTAATTGTGTAATGCTTAATTGATATATCGTTGGAAAGTGCTTAGCGCATTGGCTAGATTAAAGGAAATTACTATTTATTCGAAAAGTCTATATCTCGTATAAAAAGCTATCATTTACTCGTTTCCTTCGGCGATCCGGATCTTGTAAAATATAGTAATTATATTTAATTTCGAAAACTATTTAGCTCGTCCGATATTTTAAAGCGTCTTGTAAATTAATAGTAATAAGTATCGGTCTTTGTAAATGATTTTGTTTAGCCCATGATAATCGACGCAAAATCGAAGTCCTTCCCTTGGCTTTCGTATAAATAGTATTAGAGCGGCCGCAGGAGAGTTGCTTATTTGTATAAACCCTTTATCCAAATACTTAATTAAAGTCTTCCTTAAAACTAAAAGCTCGTCTCGTGATATATTATATAAAAAACCCCAGGGTACTTTAGGGTCTTTTCCGTCCTGCTTTTCGAATTCAATTTCATAGTCTATTCCTTTACTGTGTAATAGAGGAAGCTTATCGGCTTATTCATGGCTAAAAACGTCTAAAAAATCAAAATATTGCTTCGGCAGCTTCGTACGAGGGTTAGTTTTAGCTTTCGTTCGCAGCGCTTTTGTAATATTCGCAAGACTAGCTGCAAATACTTCCGTTTTATTGTATCGTTTCCTCGAAAATAGTTTATTAAATGCCACGGCTGAAATAGTAATGCAATTTAGATTATACGAGACTTTGGTAGCATGGTTTCGTGCAATAGTTCTAGTGGATAAAATTTTAATTTCCAATCGAGGAGCATTAAGCCGTACGTTTTATTTAATTATTTATAGTATATCGAGGATTAAATTGTATAAGATTAGCTTGGGGACGACATAGAAGTAAGCCTTGTCTTCGAGGTACCTATCGATATCTATCAATATAACTACAACTTCTGTAATATAGCTTTTAGACTTAAATTCGAATCCGACGAGGCGTCGTCGATTTTTTATTTGGATACGTTCGAGTTAATATTTAATGGTAAAGCGAGAGTTAATAAGTCCGTACGATAAGTACCTCGTATTTATTAATGTATTTGCAAAACAACTTCTATTAATTAAAGTAGAAACAAAAAAAGGAGGGCTATTTATAAACTTTTAGAACTTAGGCCATTTTTCGGCCATACTTATCTTCTTTATACGCTTCTAGCGACGTCTTTTGCCAAAAGCTACTCTTTTCCCAAGCCCTCGTTTAAGCTTATAACTACTTTTTCGTCGTTATCGTCCATTTCGTCTTTTAATTAAACTAACGACTTTTTTTTCTTCGTCCTCTTCGCAATTAATACTACTTAAATTAGCTTCGTACGAGACTTTATTTTAATCGTAAGCTTTATATTGCAATCTCGAACTTTATAGTTCGAGTCGCCGCATTTTAAACAAAGGCTTTTTCGTCTTTTTCAATCGATCTCGTCGTCGAAAGCCTATTAAAATTCTTTTAGCCCCGTATAAGCGGTAAATACGCCCGTCGTCGGTTTCTAGTCTATTATATCGAGAGCCGAGCTTTTAGCTTAAGTTGGAATATTTATACGATTATTTTACTTCCGCCTAAAGCTACTTTTTTTTTCTTTAACTTTATTTAGCTAATCGAACGTTATACGTAGCTAAACGTAGTACTTTTCGTACGTAAGTTTTTTTTAGGTCTCTATTATCGCCGTAAGCAAAGCCGTTGAGATAGCTGCTTTTAAATAGCTTTTCTTAACGTTATTCGGCTAGCTCTAGCCCTCGGCTTCCAAGAGCAATCGATCGAATTAATTAAGGAAGTTAAAGAAGGGGATAGACTTTTACTTAGTTTTATTAACCTTTCCCAAGGCTTTTTCCCTCGTACGAGGGTCTCGAAAAGCAATGTTTATTTGGCGGAAAAAAGCTTCGACCGTGAAATCGTTTATACGTTACGCATATTTTATTCAAGGGAAAACTTTACTCGCTTCTTCGCTCTTTAATCGTTCGAACCTGTACTATATTTGCTTTCGTACGCCTTCGATCGCTAATTTATCGATTTTAATTTTCGCTTATAGTAAATCGGCAAATTAAGGGTATAAGGCCTTATTTACTTCATTGTATTTCATCACGTTCGGCAAAGCGGGCTTTGGTTTTCGCGTAGGCTCTTTCGTACGAGAGACTAGTATAATAGGAACGTCGATACTTAGAGCTATCGTATTTAGAGTTAATTGCCCACGAGTTTAATCGTTCGATATTTAGTTCAACCGATCGGTGATTAAGGCTAATTGCTTTATTTAATAATTAAGTAAGTCTATTAACCACGCGGGGGCTTAACTATTCTAATCATTTTAACTACTTTATTAACTATCTTAAAAAGGGTCCACGTCCATTATATATTACCGATTCGTATATACATCGTTCGTTCGAGTAATCGTTCGTATATACTACAGCTAAGCTTCGTACGAGAGGCTTAAGGCGTCTATAGGTTTTCTTCGTGGGTGCGGCGGCTAATGTTTAGGCCTCTTTCGATTTATCGTGGGTGCGGCGACTAATGCTAAAGTCTCTTTCGATTTATTGTAGGTGCGGCAGCTAGTCCTTAGACTTTAAAGCTTTTTCCGACTTATCTTCGTTTTTGTACGATAATTAAGCTTCGGAGAAAGGGCTTAAAGCGTTTATCGGTTTCGTATTCGTGCAATAGCTAAACTTCGAAAGAAAGATTTAAAGCGTTTATCGTCCTCATCGTAATATAATAACTAAACTTCGGGCGAGAAGTTTAAAGCATCTATTATATACGTATAATAGCTAAATTTCGAACGAGAGGTTTAAAGCGTCTATTAACACGTCTTCGTACGTAAAAATAGTCGTTCGGCGCGAACACGATTAAAACTATTCTCTTTAAAACTTAGTAAAAAAGTAGAGGAAGAGTTAATTCTAATATTACGGATTAAATGCAATAAGTTAAAGCAAAAACTTAGTTATATTACAAAAAGAATTAACTAAGGAAAAAGGTTTTGCTGTCTTCGTACGAGTCCTTATATAGGGGCTCGAGGGGTGCGTGCGGTAGCCCGCGCGCCTCGAAGCCACGTAAACCTCACGCAGTCACGTGCCGGCTATCTGCGTAGTAGCATAGCCACATACGGGTTCAACCCGTCACAAAACCGTCTATGATTATCCTAGTGCGCTACCAGCATCACGCATCCAGCTTCACATTAGCATTTTGTTTTGTTCTTCTATTGTAAAGAAAAGTTTAACTTGCTACAATTACTATGCTAACGAGAGCTGGCTCAACCATAGGAAAGCTACTCACACTCACCACACGTGGCCATTCATCAAGTGGCATAACTTGCGGATGTGAACAGAAATTCTCTTCTCAAGTTTGCGTCCGCTTCAGCAGGACCTACAACAACCATTACTCCGCCTCTGCGCCTGTGCGAATGTGCCATTAAAAGTCCTATCTAGGTTTGCTATCATAAGGCCCCAGATACGAGTTAGGCGAGCCCCCTGAGTTTAGCGAACCTCGTGAGAGTCGCAAACCACCTTCAATTCAAGCTCGAATAACTCGCTAAACAATGATCGTATAATAAGATATTTTTCTATGTAATCATTATTCAGCATTTTCCGTGCCGAAATCGTCATATTTACCATCATTAAATGATTCTTCTTTATAGTGCAGGATTAGGAAGTGAGGGGTTCGGTCGACTTGCTAAACAGCTCACTTCTGAGATGTCTGACTCCACAAGACATATCTTTGCTTCCGGTGATAAAAGACACTGCTTCCAGGTTCGTGGAGAAATTCAATGTAGAAGCAGAATAGGAATGCGTCTCCGCGCCGTATAAGTGAAACCAAGTTCGAGATGAAGCTGGTGTGTGGTGCTGCGAATCCATATGTGGCGATGTGTGTGATCTTGGCATGTGGACAGTCTCCAAAAGCGTCTCTCTCTTGTCCGAGAAGAGTGCCAAGGATCAGCCGCTGAGATGTCGGTGAAGAACGAGAATATCTCAAGGCCACGATAAAGTTGTTTACCAATATTGACGACAAGATTCAGCTTCTCCGACAAAGTGCTGTGTGATCTGTTGGGTGCTCTGTTGGTATTAGCACGCAGCTCGATCACGAAGCATGGGGTTACCATCGTCGAGAGATAAGTCCAAAGAGACTAATGGTTGCAACTACAAATGAAAAGCTTGTAATTCCTTCCCTTCGACTAGTATACTGGCACGTGACGGAGACTAAAAGCTTCATCCCCCAGGCCCAGAACGTAGATATCAAATATTATATTAGACCATCCTTCCTCCAAATATTATAGTACACGAGATCTTGCGCTTGAAAAGTTTTTGACATGAACCAATTGCCTGTCAGCTGACTATTCCTCATCTTGTTGCACATCGCGACTCCGCCCATGCTTAAGCCCAACCCCAACCTCAACCTCAAGCCTAACCCCGAAGCCAAGTCCATCCAGCTGAACTGTAGATACCAAACCTCCTGAAAGACAAGCACCTACCCAATCCAATTCATGCAAATAGACATATCTGACAAGAATATTTCTATCTCTGATCTCGTAATTGATCACGACTAGAGAATATTGGCTTGTCTTAGTCTGTGTATCCCTCCTTGAATTGGGGCGGACATGATTCTGAGACATTTGGACATTTGGACATTTGGACATTTGGACATAGTAGACGCACCTGCGTTTAGGGTTAGGGGTAGAGTTAGGGTTAGGATTGGACATGCGACGTGCAACAAAACTAATGAATCACGTGCACTAGCCTCGAACTCTGTCATATATTGAGAAAAGAAAAGTACATGCTCAGCACAAATTGAAATATGGTTCCAGAAGGATGGTTTGTGGCCCCGTTACTTTCAAACACTTCATTCGTGTCAATTCGAAGTATTTTATGATTCATGTCACGTGTGAAATCTGTTTCATGAAAATGAAAGTTGGAATGCAATGGGTAAGCAGTCAGTGGTGAATATGGCCATTAAATAGCACTCATAATATCTCGAGAAATGTCATAGTGGCGTGCTAGATAGCTACGAGGGCGGTCTGAAACTTCGACTTCTGCTTCTTGCTCTTCGCTGTTATATCATTTCTTCTGCAACCCGATCCAAACTCTAGCAGATACTGCATCATATATATAGGATCTACATTGCCATAAGACATTATATGAACAGGGAAATTCGCCAAACCATTCTCCAGAAACGCCATCAAGAGCCCACCAAACCATATCCCCTCCAAAGTCCCATCTATCCTCTACTTACAGCCCTAACACTCGACGTCCCATCCAGCTCGACAGGCATCATTGCTTCATGGTACGCTGGCGCCGGACTCCTCAAACCAGTATACTCATCGGCGTGCATCTCCATCGCGCCATAGCTCCTCTTCTCTCGCAAGGTTGCTGTCTTGTCATCAATCTCGTAAGTGTCTAGTTTCGGTGACGTGTATGCATATTTCCTCGGTGGGGCTGTGATCTCGTTCACAGGCGCTTCGTAGGGATGGATCTGGTCAGCTCCAACTGGGCCATTTGGTGGCGTATAGTTGGTCGAGTCCAGCTTGATGGCTTCGCTCTTTTTGAATCCTCGCTTCTTTCGAATACAAAAGAAGATCCCTAGACCGATGACGATTGCTGAGACCAGGCCAATACCAATGCCGACAAGCACTCCAACGGATAAGGTCACACCCTTTTTCCCTGCAACTCCTCCAGAACTGGTTGCGACACTAGCCGAACTTTTTGTTGTAGTGGCTGCAGCTCCTGTCTCTGTAGCTCCTGTCCCTGTTTGAGAGAGCGTATGGGTCGTCGTGCTCAGGAAAGTGCTGGTGAGTGTCGCTTCCTGTGCATTCGCGGTGATTATTGTTGTGTGTGTCGCGGTCTCAACAGAAAATAGAGCGGTATCAACCGAAGATGGGGGTGAATATATATGCGCGGAGCTCGTAGAGGTTGTAGTGACATATGCGGTCTTGAGTACGGCATCTCCATTGCAAGTCGGGGTAACATGGGCAGTCTCTGATATTGAACCACAGACAGTGGAAGTGTCGCTTCCCGAGATGCATTCTCCGACCCATTGCCAAGTCGTCTCAAAGCCTGCGATAGAAGACTTCTTTAGAGCCATCTCTTTAGGCGCAACAGGGTGGGAATCACTCACCGGAAACACAGGTTCCAACATTGCATGAGGGATCCTTCCAGGTTTGGTCTGTACAAGTTCCTCTGTAGACAATCTCATCATCGGGAAAATAGCAGAGACCGTCCGGTTGGCAAACATCCCCCTCACTCGGCACGCAGCATGACGAATACTTCGCACCTGTACATGGTTCCCAGAAGTAGTCGGTCGGAATTGATCCGTCAGGATAATAGCACGTTGCCAAGGGAGAAACAAATTCGAGGTGCGAAAGAGTGAGCACCAGGATAAAGACATATGAAGTCATGTCAAACAAAGTTAGGCAATGCATCGTCAAAAGAGTGTGGAGAAACGCGAAAAGAGTGTATCAAAATCAAAGAAAAAGAATGTGAACTTAAAGAAATGATCATGCTCCATGACGGGAAGTTTATTCAAGACCCCTGATGTCAAGCCGAAGGATTGCATTTTGGGGCGTTGAAGGATGCCGCTTCTGGCGTAGATTTCAGCCCTGTGCCAAGCTTTGGCTTGTTCCCGTCGCTTTTTCGCTGTGCTCGATTGGTTCAGGTCTCAGGTGTGAAAAACTTCCCGCGAATGATTTAAAGGGACGGGTACCACAGCGCAATGTGGAAAGTGCTCAGGGGAATGAGGCTTTGCTCTGAGGGAGGAAGAAGAAAATGTTGACGAGGAAGGATGTCTGAAAAAAAGCTTAAAATATCCCCGACTCGACAACTCGGACGGATATCCATTAGTCCAATGAGCTGCTTCAGATATGCTGACTGATTGAGCCCCTCAATACCTGCACAGCCTCTCACGCGGAGCAGAAAGTGGCCGATTTTTGGCGAGTAACACTCAGTAATCGACTTTTCAAACGAATATAATATAAGTTTAGTAAAAGTTTAAAAGTTTGAATTAATTTGTACCACTTTTATTGTAATTAAAACTGGCTATAAGGAATTGGATAAGAAAGAAATTACGGTAATTGGTTTCTTGGGTGATCACGAGGGCGCTAGAGCCTCCTGGCTATATACTCCAGTTCCAATTGAATCGCCACCGAAACCTACTTCTTCGCAATCGTGTAGCTAGCTGCGCATAGCACAACACACGCCTCGCTACAATATACACCAGTAGTATGCACAATTTTGTCCAGAATATATTAAAATCTAGAATTCTAGAGCTTTCCCAGCTAGACTGGCCGACTGACAACCATCTCTCTTCCTCCGCAGATTCCTTTCAACACCTTTGTACTACCGATACAGCAGAGTCAACTACCATACGAGATCAGCACCAAATACCGAGACCTATCAAAGCAAGGTTCCAACCCACCACAACTATATCGTCGTCTTTGTTTCTGACAAACTTGTGGAGCTTGGCGTCTGTTTCACTTTCACCTTGTGAGATTTAAGACCACTGATCGGATGTGCTCTGGAGTCTAATATCCCTTGTATGAACTGTGCTATAGACAGGATCTGCGGCTTTTTCGTCCTGGTGTAACGAGGCCGAAGGACTTACTCTGTCTCCCATTATCGATATCGATGATATAGAGGACCTTGATTTCACTGATAGGAATCACCATTTGTTGACGGCGGGTGAGACGATAACTTTCGAGGGTAAGTTCACAAATCCGACCTTGATATTAAAGGAAATTTAGAACGATACCAAGAGAATGCTCTTCAGATCATGGCAGAAGAGCTAAAGAAGCCAGCTGATTTTAGACAACGATTTAGGGACGAAGAAAGTGAACCCTCTCATAAATCTTGAACTAATTAGAGAATTCCTCCAATAGTTTATTCTGTCTTTATCACATCGCATCTTCCGTCTCGTGCACGGGCAATCAATTGAAACTTCTCCATGTAAGGCTCGTAGCTATTGCACCAGCTCACCTTTCCGCTTCCAAGTAAATGTATATTCGCTAAATAAGTGAGGTCATACTAAGGTTACTAGGTATACTTAACTTCCACTTTGGCAAATCTCCTTTTAACAACCCTTCAATTAAAGCCATAGCCACAGCTACAGCCACAGCCAGCACAACTTTAAGAAAATTGTACCACCCTGCATCAAGTGCTCTCAAAGGGAGTTGCAATCTGCGGCAATCACGTCGACTTCGCGAGAAACCTTGGTTACGAGCTCATTGGCTTTGGCTTCGACTTCATGCTCTCTATCTCCACTTCGTTCGTAAGTATTCAAGATTGATAGTCTCAGACGGCTTTCCTCAAAATTACCAAACACCGGTTCTCTGACCCTCAGCTTCGAGCCCAATGGCTACATAAATTCATACAAATTACTTTCAGCTCTGAGAAGTGTCCGAATCCTGTTTGGCTTCGCCAGTCTACCTCGATCGCAGAAGTACAAAAAGCAGAAGCCAAACTGTAATTCGATACTCTCTGATCAACAAGATTTCTTTCTGACAAAGGAGCTAAAGCTGAGCGCCCTCATTGAAAACCACATCCAAAATTACCAGCGAGCCTCGAATTTCGCTCAACGCTATATCAAACCACACCCTCGACTTTCCTCGATAGCAAACAACGTTGCTACAGGTAAACTTTCGCAAGTTCCTGCATTGGCGCAGAATAGATCTCCATTTCATCTTGACAAAATGTCAGCAAATTTAGATCAATATAATAAGTTCAAGCAGTTCAGCGAGATGCCAATCCTACAACGATATCTGAGGCAACAAAACTATCCAGCAAATATTAGCGTTGCAAACAAAGATTGCACTACGTTCACCTGCTTTCTCAGGCTCCCTATCGAACTGCGTCTCAAGATTTGGAAGATTGCCTCTTTCCAGGGCCGAAATGTTGATATCTGGACTCATGATATCTCTTTTGTACTGGATTACGACAGCGACTACAAGTGCGAGCACTATTGCTTTAGCTCGCGCTGCCCTCAACCAGTTGTACTTCAATGCTGCAGGGAAGCACGGATCGAAGGTTTAAAGCATTTCAAGCTCGCCTTCGGAGTCTCCTGCGAATACAAGAGGAGAGGACGCGCAAGGATGTCGTTTTCGTGCGAACCTAGAATCTACATCAATTGGTTCTCAGATACAGTTTGTGTGGTAAGAGATGAGACAGAGAATTGAACTGAGTATCTCGGTGAACTTCTAGAAGTCTGTGATAAAAACGGCCTCCGCTCCATAGCATTCGCCATCGAAATAACAGCAGAAAATATTCTTGCAAACAACAGTGGCTCCATCGGCGAAGATATTTTCTGCTCTAGATCACTTACTCACCGACCATGGAAATACAATTTTGAGGAACTAATCTTGTTTCCTCGAATCTGCAACAACTGGCGCTTCGAGGACTTGGGAGGATATTCATTGGAGGAGATGCTTGTTACCAAGGGCAAGGTCATCACGTTCAAGGACTCGTTCGAGAACTCGGCACCTATCGAGAAGATCATGAGGGATGCTGTCAAGAATGTTCAGAACGCAATCAAGAAGGAACGGCGAGCTTAGAATTCTGCGCATGACGCAACAGAAGATGCAGAAGCCAAAGCTAAGGACGAGATGCCAAAGATACGAGCACGTGACGTCGTTCTTCATTCAGTCAAAGGGCGAGAATAGATGGCACTTTAGGCAAGAAGTAGCATGATCACTGAAGACTCTGAGACTCAGAGGTCTATCAAGGGTCAACAATGCGGGATACAAGGATAGACGATAGGGAAAAGGGCTGAGCTGGCTCTCTCTTAATTTTCATTATTTCTCGCACAGCAAACCTGTCGCTAGATGCGAGCATTGGCTGAGCCAACCAAACACCACCACTTCATTCACGAATGTATACTCGTCAATCTTCTCAAGTTCGCGGAAAATTTTCATCATGATCCCTTAAAGCTTCGCACCAACCCTCTCCCCACCCAAAGCATCAACCACCTCCTTCGCCCCTCTAACACCCGACCGAACCGCACCCTCCATATATCCCGCCCAAACATCACTCGTCTCCGTGCCCACAAAATGCAAGTTTCCCACCTTTTCCTTTAGTGCCTTTCCAACCGTACTCAACACACCCGGTCCCATAACAGGACACGGCGCTCCCTTACTCCATTCCTCTTTCGTCCATTCTTGTTCAAAGACCTCAATCGGATTAAACACCTCTTCCCTCACTTTCTCCTTCTCCTCTTCTTTCGACTGCGTAGCTGCAAAAAGCCTATAGATTTGAGAAAGGACTTGCGAACGACGTTCGTGCTGCGGGAGAGTGGACCAAACAGCACTAGGAGCACCAGTGATGAAGCATGTTAGTGAGTATTGGCCATCTATTGCCGTTGATGTATCGCGGGTGACGCAGACAGGAGATTGGTATGAGATTGCGAGACCGCAGGATTTGAGGCCAGAGGGGAGCGAAGTCCACCATGGAGAAGAATAACAGAGGATCATTTTTGAGTAATAGCCGAGAGTTGTGGAGGTTGTGACGGAGAGCTTTTCGCCAGAGAGGGGTGGTGAGAAGGTTATTGATTGGTAGAGCGGGGTGGGGATGCTGAGGATAAGTTTGCGTGATTTGAAAGTGAGTCCTGTGGAAGTGGTGACGGTTACAAGGTCGGGTGTGTCCGTTATAGAAACGACGGGTTGGGAGAGATGGATTGATTTCGGGCGCAGGAGGGAAGCAAGGTTCAGGGAAATAGATTGTGTTCCTAGTCTTGTTCAGCTTCTGATCATCCAGGAGTTGCGGAGGGCATACCTTGTCTGAACCTCAAATATTGTCCTCCATGCTTCTGGTCTGAACGAAGAGTCTTCAATCCTCCGCCTTTCCCGTTGTATTCGATAAAATATTGAGCACTCATCTCCGTGGCCTCAACACCAAGCATCACTCGACTCCAGATCCGAATCATGTCGACCGTCTTTTGAGATCCACCTTTGCTGATCACAAATTGTTCAAGGCTCATCTGATCATAGTCCTCTACACTGCCAGTCCGAGAACCATATGCGACTGACAGATCATGGATGATGTCCCTGATGCGTTCGAGATCCGCCACATTCGCGTCTGTGAACTACATCGTCTCAGCTCTCGATAGTCCATGTCTCCAATCGTTTGTTTCAACATACCTTCGGAGATGTTCCATAAGGAAATGCATGCGTCTCTCCATCCTTATCCTGGAAGATACAATCTCCGTCTGTGTTCTGCTTGACGAGCTCAATCCCAAACTTTTGAGTCAAAGCATAGATAATCGCCTGATTGGTGTCGTTAGTCCACGCCGCACCAATATCGACATAGCCGTTGCCGCTAGCCAGAGGGACACTCCACGTCTTGCCTCCAATACGATTCCGCGCTTCGAGAACAAGGCAAGATAGACCGGCTTTCTGGACGTTGTACGCTGCTTGGAGACCGCTGAGGCCAGCACCAATAACGGTAACGTCATGGATTTTAGAGGACATGATGGGCTAGGTCTTCTATAAAGTTTAGATGCTCAGTGGCCAAGAGGATTGTAGAAGTTTTTTTTTCCCCACGAAATGTGCAAACTTGAGCTATCAAGCTGGTATTTTGAGTCGCAGCCCACCTGACCTGTGAGATGTCTCAGCCTCGCGGGCAAATCTCGTCGTGCAGAATGCTAAGCCGTGCGCATCGGTGTATCCTGCTCAGCCCAGAAGATAGTCTGGGCGGAAGATTACGGCACCAAATGATAGCTTGGATTAAACCCTTTTTGCGAGAGATTCAACAATAATCGATCAAAAGTGGGAGGTTCTGAAGCTATTCGGGAATACTTACCTAGAGGAGCGGGGTGACCCCGCCAAGATCGACTGATAGCTCTTCGACAAAGCTACATGCCGACACTAAGCGCCCCTGGATCCCACTATCGGGAGGTTTATGGAGGGTAGCTTTGATTCAGGAGAGTGAGTGGAATGCAGTTTTCCAGTATATAAACTTCGATAAGAGAAAGAATTGACAATTTACAATTAGCATAACAACAATTCTCTCGATTCTGTCAGTCTATTCCTAATCAAAAATCATAGCCATTAGGATGGGTTCTGTCGGACAGTTGTTGCCATCTCTGCAGAACATTCATCGAGATGATGTAGACAAGATCATTCAAGCCATCATTGATGATGGAGCATGCGTCATTAAGAATTTTGCTAGTGTCGAGGCAGTTGAGCGAGTGAATGCGGACACGCTGCCATACTTGGAAGCGGATAAGCCATGGAAGGTAGACAAGCTTCCCTATAATTCCATAATTAATACTGAACAATCTAATAGGGAGACCTCTTTCCACCCGAGACTCGAAGATGCACGCGCCTAATCGCTCGCAGTCCGACTGCTCGAGAATGGTTGATCGATCCACTAGTGACAAAGCTGCTCTCTGTTTTCGTCGACAAGACAACACACAACTATTATGGAGAGACCAAGCACACTTATACTAGCAACGCAATCCTCAACACTGGTCTGACCATGCGGATCGGACCGGGAGGAAAGGCCCAGAGATTGCATCGTGATGATAAGAATTTCCATATGACGCACCCAGATCAGACCAAAACTGGATACAGGATTGGAACGGATGTTGAGCTTTCATTCTTAGTTCCAGGTATCGCGACAACGCCGGAGAACGGAGCTACTCTGGTAAGTGTTGGATAACATGTGCAATAATAGCACTTGTTAATTTTGGAAGGTTATTCCAGGTTCCCACCTCTGGGACTCCGACAGAGTGCCGAAGGTTGAGGAGGCGGGATACGGGATAATGGACGTCGGTGATTGCTTCGTGATGTTGGGCGGTTTCTACCACGCTGGTGGACATAACATGACCAAGGATCAATACCGTCCAGTTCATGATTTGTCCTTCATTCGAGGATACCTGAGACAAGAAGTAAGCCAGAACTCGTTCCTTGGGACATATGCCATACTGATCCGCATGTTCAGGAAAACGCATACTTATCCTTCACTAAGGAGGAGGTGCTATCATGGCCATTCGAAGTCCAAATGCGAATGGGGTACACGGTATCAAGCCCGAATATTGGATTCGTGGATTTCATACAACCTTATAAGTATTTGGCTGGAGATTATGATCCCAATCAACCTGGAGATTTGGATGCTTCTCAAGAGCCGACTAAGGTTGCTTAGAACATACATGTATGCATGGTAGCAAGAGATGAATATGCATCGATATTTGACAAAACTCCCTTACTAGTCTAGTTCAACCAATCCAGCATCACTTGAGTTTGGAATCGATGAACGTATTACGTAGCCACCATCATCTCGTACAGTTTATAGAAATCGAACCCTCCATACTATGAAGCTAGCCATGATAGAGTTGAAATGAGTCAGCTCGGGTAGCGATGTAGAAAGGATAAACCCCAGGAGAACAGCTGCTGTTAACTTGACGGGACACCTCGACCATATGGTTTGCCTTAATGGAAGCTGAAGCGCCACAGCACTACTGTTGTAACGCTTGTAGTACTTTGCATACACGACGTAGTATAAATCGCGTTAGAATGGCCCCTTAGCCGAATGCTGCTGTCGACAAGTCTCTATGATCAAAGCAAAATCATCCGCAAAATTGAGGGAGATATACATAAAATATAAATAAAAAGCGTTCGTGGTCGCAATGGGTTTTGAGTTCCAGAGTTTGGCGACAAGGAAGCAGATACAAACTCAAACTCGAGGGGTATTTATTCTGACCGAAAAGGGTTTAGCTTCGCGGCACCACTAAAAGACTGCAGGCTCTCAAGCTGTCATACTCTTGACCATCGAGGATGATTACCTCCCAAAGCTCGCAAAGCTTACAATAGCTTCGAGATGACGGCCAGATTTTGGATCAACAAGGGCTGGTTAGATTGTGGAATTCTCGGTAGGCGTTATTTCCACTTGCGTAACGTCAACATGTGATTGCACAGACTTGCAGAACCCCCACCCCATTATGTTGCAAGTGCAAGTATAGGAATGGGCACTGGTCTATAGTATTACTTCGGTGTGTGCGGTGCTGTGGGACTCAGGCGCAAGCAGGCATGGCCGAAAGCTAGTGATGCAGTGAGTTCACCCTCTAGTCAATTGGCGATTGATGGTGCTAACGAATATCCTTTCGCAGTTTATATGCCGTGGCACTGTTTTCACGAGGAATTCCAATACACTCTCTTTCGAATCGCCTCCGAACTACCACATTGAGCGCTACGATGAACTTCCGAGTCTGAGATCGCCACGATATCCTTCTAGACGACATATGTACGACAAGCCTCTGCCGGCCGCAGCATCCTTCAATACCCTTGGAGGGGTCAATGGTGCTGTAATTGGATTTCTTTGGGCATTGTGCATTGGCGTATGGGGATGCCCGCGGATTCCCATAAAAAGGCAAAAGCTACATAACCATCCAAAACGGACGCGTTCAT
Organism: Phialocephala sp. D728; assembly: GCA_003988865.1. Taxonomy (NCBI): domain Eukaryota; kingdom Fungi; phylum Ascomycota; class Leotiomycetes; order Helotiales; family Mollisiaceae; genus Phialocephala; species Phialocephala sp. D728. The sequence goes on along the minus strand of QYAJ01000100.1, from coordinate 94,672 downwards.
ACCCTCAGAATGGACCACTTGGGCCCTGTGCAGGAGATCAACAAGCATTTGATTCTCTCGCTGCATAACTTGCGGTCAAAAAGATACTACATCTCTTTGACATACTCCTTCACACATTTCGAAATATAGTATCTCGGTGCCAGTTTGCTCAGCATACTCGCGGTTGCCCCAAGAATCATTTCCTCATATGGCTTACCGATATTTGTCATTTCATGGATGGGCTCTGCGATCAACGGAGGCCTTCTGTGGATCTATAGCTTCAGAAAGGACGAGTCTCGCTCTGTTGTGAAGGAGGGCATCGGGTGCTATCTGCTGACTCGCAACAGTTCTTGCATGCGGATTTCCCAAGAACTGGTCGATATCTTTTTCCAATGCTCGATCATGGTTGAAGTATCTGAGGTTGTCATATCATGTCTTTAAGTTCCATCGAGAGTGCAAGTGCAAAGATTCATAAAAGAATTGAAAAACAGGCCTACATTCACGCATTGTTCAATTACTTGGAAGTTTTTCCTGGCAATGCACGTGTATCGTGGCTTGAGAAATCTGCCCTACTCCGCGTCAAGCAACTCGAACTTAACGATTCTCAACATGCGGAGATCATTGCACTAAGGCAAGCTGCTGCACAGTGTCAGGGGACGATTGACGCGTTTGGAGAGAAGGTCAAGAAATATCAGCCGACTTTGAAGGCGGGGGAAAGTGGGAATGGATTGAAGGATGGGTTGTGGACGGTAAAATGGATGTTGTGTATGAGGGATAGTTTCATAAGGTTTAAGGTGGATGTGATGGGGCATACTGAGAGTATTGAGCTGCTGTTGATGACGGTACAGTTGTGGGCATCGCAAATTGCATTGTCTCGGTATGGTAAGTGGGTTTCTTCTCAGTCATAATGGACCACCATTCTTGCTTGGCCACTTAATGGGGATGTTGCGAACAGCTCTGCAAGTTAATTCCGTGAGTTAAGGTTGTTTTGGTTGACAAAATGAAGCTGCTAACTGTTGAAGTATAGCTTTTCTCTTTCTCTTGGGGCAGCGTCGACATTTCAGTTTACGCGTCATTTCAACTAACGTAGCCGGCAATCATGCTAAGAGGATATCTTACCGTCTATACGACGTTGGGATGAACTGCTCTTATCCGTATTGCCTGCTTTGCTCCTGGGAAATTCTCTGCTTTGACCTAGGATGCACTTTTATTCCAAAATGACATGTGATAGGGCTTGAGGCTATTGGCTCATCTGCACTTAGGCGTATCGCTCTGCAATAATTGGTTGTCGCGAACTTTTGGCATTTTGCGAACATTCGCAGGAATCCAAGTCACATGATATATGTTTCCTATTCTGTCACCGATGCTTTAGAAAATTCGCCATTGATCTCTAACGACATAGCATGGTTGAGTATCCAACAGCTTGATGAGAAAAGCAAACATCGAAACTGATCAACTATCTACACGAAGAAGGGCGTCCCAAATTGAAAGCGGATCTATCTCAATAGCAAAAGTGTCCGGAGCATGCCACAGCAGCTTTTATTGTCGGTTGGCGCAACAGCGAAAGCAGTAAACAAATTCACCAACGACAGTCCTGCAGGTTTGATAGACCATAGTCTGTCATAGTGCCGGACCACAACCGCAGCAAAATGCAAAGTTCGCATAGACATGCCTCACATCACGGCTACCGCAGTTCCAAGAAAAGAGAGAAAGACAAAAATGGGTGTCAGTACCAGTACGAAGAGTTCTGGTTTTGTTGCCATTGCAGTGTAGTTGGACCTATATCATTGTGGACGGATCACTGTCCTGGATGTTTCATGCTACGATGCGAGACATGTCCCGTCGAACGTGTTAAGATATTGGCAAGTAGAGGAGTCTCCACATCGCCGTCTGTTAGATCCTTCCATCCCTTATATACAGAGAGTGACAAACCTCAAATGAACCAGTCGATGACAAGATCCTTACCAAAAGAGCGCCCGACAATCCTGGGGAGCAGGGCGACCAACATGAATTCTCCACCGGCAGCACGTATGTCTAGCTCAGTGAAGGTTACCGGAGAAGCATCCCAGACCAGACCTTCTTCTATAACAGCCACTTCACATTCCTCAGCTCTACCACTCCCCCTCGACAGACACCGACAATTGAATACGAGCGTGCATGTTGCGGGGTTCGATCTTGCACAGAACTCTATACCTCCGGCAATTCCGAGTCCAAGCTCGTCCAAAACCCCAAGCATCTTTTCCAACGAGAATGGCTTTTCAAACATTGATACGGACGAGGATATTGAGAGTAGTGAATCTAGTGATGACAGCACCGATACCGATCCAAAGGATGCATGCGAGAGGAACATAATGCGAATGGTCGACCTATGCATATTGGCAGCATGCAGTCGCAACCTGGAACTGGCAGCTATCTTGATTTCTCAGGTCCATGTAGCCGTGAGGAGCTGGGCTTTCGAAGACACCCGAAGCCACACAACAGCTGAAACAAGCGGAAAAGAGAATGCCACTACGGGAGGTGGGGCTGGAAGGGGATCGTCGAGTGCTAACGTGGCTAGAATATTTGGTAGCCAGTCTGGGAAGCGTTCTCGAGAGTTAGACGATGGAAATGCCTCCGGCCGACCTGACAAGCAGCAAAAAATCTTTCACAACGATAAAACTCCACAGGGTGATGCTCTCTCTGGCTCACCCACATTCGCATGCCACTTTTGTAAAAAGGATCCCGACAAGTACAATTTTCGGGCAAATCGGAAATATACGAATTGTCCGCATCCGAGTATTCCACCAAATGCTCTTCGCCGCATAAAGTAAGTTTCTAATGCAGGGCCACAAATTTCAGAAAATACTGATCGATGGACAGAGATCACTTCGAAAATCATCGCCTTTCCCAGTGCGACAGATGCTATACTGTCTTCGAGAACAGCGGAGCATTGGTCCAGCATCGCCAACTACAGGATGCTTGCGAGAAGCGGCCATCCACATTAAAGGAGGGCATTGACGATGGTCAATGGGAGAAAATTAAGCATGTCCTCAAGAAGAAAACCAATAGGGGGCGACAGGATTTCGATAAATGGTTTGACATTTGGGGGGTATTGTTTCCTGATACAACCGCGCCCCTGACGCCTTGTAAGCCATTGTGTCTTATTCTATACATCTTGACTAAGTCAAATGAGGGAATGAAATTGAAACTTTGTCCCCGAACCCGGTTCCCGATACCGAAACTATCATGAGCGAAATCAGATCACGTGTAGAGGTTAGCATTCAACAAGGTCTCATTCCTCGGGACGAACATTTATATCAACACATCTTCGATATTGTTCAGCGAGAACTTGAGGCACAAAACGACACTTCTGCGAGCTCTATTGCAATAAGTAGGACAACTAGAATACGACCAAGTCAGAGCCGACATGTTCGTTCAGGAGACATCACAACTTACCAGACTCCACTTCTCAGCAATTTGATCGGACCAACCGCCAGAATTGGTGGTACAGACCAGCAGAGAAGCTCTAGTGACATATTCCAAGCAGAAGAGACTCAAGTGGGGCAATTGGGCGCCTGGTATCTGTCTCTCGAGATGAATACTTCGCAAAATCAGACTGTCGATCATTCGCACCGTGATTCGACTCCTCCAAACCAGGACTGTCTCCCAGTCTCACCTGAAAACTGGATCGAGTCCTGTCATATCCCATCTCAAATGATTCAAAGGAGCTCAAGCTTAGGGGGTGGAAAAATATATGATGCGCCGTTTGATGCGCCGTTTGATGCGCAAATTTCTGAGGTTGAAGAAGAACTCGAAATAAGGGGCAATTTCCACAGTCAAGATCTTGACTTTGATGCTTCAATAGCCTGGAACTTATCCATATTCGAGACCTCTGAAGAGCAAGCCAACACCTTTGAAAACGATGAACTCCTCGAGACTCGCGAATCATGTGTTATAGATGAAAGTACAACAGACTTAAGCGCAGTATTAGAACCAGAGCTTCAGGACTTGGACCACACAGAACCATTCACTCGCAGAGACAGAAACAAAGGGCTAAAGGAAGTGTGAAGAATGGATGTTGGAGACGAGAACATTATATAACTATGTTACCCGAACCCTCGATGCTTCTCAACTCTCTCCATCACACCTCCAACCTCTTGACTTCAAGCCCTGGTATTCAAGTCAGTCTGAACACGTTACACTTTTGAAACTTTTAGTTCAGCTTACGAGTAACCAAGAAGAAGGCGACTCCGGGTCAACTTCAGATCATGGGATGATCAGACCCCATATTCTGAGAAGTATTAGCCATTGGATGGCTGGCAATATCTGGAGCTTACCTGCGTCCCCTGGATGAGGAATAGGACGGGGTGGGTCGGCATCTTGAGTCGCGGGTTGTGCATCTTTAGCCTTCAAGTCGAAAGGAGCAGTGCGACACTCCATCATAGTAATATGGGTCTTAAGGGTAGTAAGGATGAAAATTCTAACAGCGTTGCGCTTGTATATCTCAAGGTGTCAAAGGCGAACGTCTGTGATTTCTGATCGGATGGCTTTTATGAAAAATAGCCGTGAGCGAAATATATATCTCTGATATTTACTTATTTCAGTTAGCAATTTCTCCATGTGTATCGATCTGCGAAGTTGCGCAAAGGGTTCTTCGTGGATTCTGCGAACGTTCGCAGAAATTTGAAGGGTCGTCTTCGCAGCTCGCTTAATCTCAGGGGAAGCGAGCATCTACAACGACACTTATGCTTAGGTAACGAAATCTGGGTAAGAATTCGAATCAATGCTGTATAGCAATAGAATTCACGATCTTCTGACTTTGTGGAGCCCTGTTATATCAGCTTTTCAAGGGATCACACTATTATCCACCTTGGTGTAGCAATAGCTATGAGTAGAAATTGCCTGCCATATGAATGAAAGGAGCATGCATGCAGCGCTTCCAGACGGTGTTGCCAAGCACTTGAATTTTAAGATTTAAGTCCAGAAAATTCAAATTCAAATGAACCAATGATTAAACCCCGTAAGTAGAGTGCTGTGCTGATTTAATCTTACCAAGAACTGGAAAGTGAAAGAGCGGACTCGTGGGGATCAGATGCAAGGCGGGGAGTAACGAGTCAGGAAGTGCAAGTTAGTTAGTTCACGGTTCTTATCAATACACTTAAAGGGTCACCAAAGGCCGTGCTCAGAAGTGGAAAGGATATCAAGTCACGTGACTCCGCCAAGGGTGTCACCTGCTCGACTCATGGACTGCCCCTCGTGCTCGGAAGGTCACATGTGTCCGACTTTTTTTTTCCTCATTTCAACGGGTGCTGATCTCTCACGCATAGTTCCAGAACAAACATGTTCACGCGGGGTACTGCAATGTGGGGTCCCCATCCGCAAACTCGAGGCCCCACCTCTAACTCGTAACCCTAGATCGCGTCGAAGGGGTTTAATCCAGGCAATTGAGCCGATAGGTTCTTCGGTATGGATAAACACTCGGCAATATGAGGACCGAGTGGGATGTGTGCACAGAAGTGAAGTGGAGGTGGCGCGGGGTGAGTATGGTCTCATTCCTGAAGTCTTGCTTATTTTTATTTTGAAAAGATATGAAAGCAAAGGCTTTAATGATTAAGTAGAAGATTTCATGAAAAATACAACAAGAAATAGGACAATTAAATCAAGATGGCTGTCACAATAACACCAGAAGACGCACCAGCGCAGCCCACTGGCATCAATGTGATAGTCGTAGGTGCAGGTGAGCTTGGATACCCTCTCATCCTCTTTTTGAAGCACATCACTGACGCCAAAACTAGGATTCGGGGGACTCACAGCAGCAATAGAATGCCACCGACAAGGTCACTCAGTCTCTATCTACGAGTCATTCCCCGAGCTCAAAGTCCTCGGCGACATAATCTCTTTCGGCCCCAATGCAGGCCGTATCTTCTACCGCTGGTCGAACGGAAAGATCGCTGCAAAGATGCGAGCCCTTTCTATTGATCTCTCGAGCTATGGATTCAAAATCCATAAGTACGACACCGGAGAAGTGGTTGCACATCAGAAAACCCCACCAGGAGATCCTACGACGCCGAATTTCAATGGACATAGAGGAGAACTGCATAAGGTTGTTTTCGACTACGCGAGGGATGAGTTGAAGATTCCAATCCATTTGGGACGGAAGGTGGTGAGCTATTTTGAAAATGACAAAGAGGCTGGAATTGAGTTGGAGGATGGGACGAAGGTACGGATATTTCCCAGAAGTGACTAGTTTTTGCTGATTCGGGGATATGAAGGTCACTGGAGACATGGTCGTCGGATCAGATGGCGTGAGATCAAAAGCTCGAACGCTAGTTCTTGGCTACGAAGACAAACCCAAGAGCAGCGGCTACGCTGTCTGGCGAGCATGGTTAGTCTCATGATATCCCTCTATTCACCATGTCCTGACAAAAAATATAGGTTCTCAAACAAAGACATGATCGCCGACCCGCGCACCGCAGAATTCTGCAACAACGGAGATACCTTCAATGGCTGGATCGGTCCAGATGTTCATTTTCTTTTCAGCACTATCAAAAATGGCTCGGACTGCTGCTGGGTACTCACTCACCGTGATGAGCACGACATTGACGAATCTTGGTCATTTCCTGGGCATCTCGAAGACGTTTACAAGGTCCTCGAAGGATGGGACCCAATGTGCAGAGCAATCGTTGAAAAGACTCCTTCTCTGGTAGACTGGAAACTCGTATATCGAGATCCGCTGCCTACTTGGACTTCTAAGCATGGACGCATTTGCTTGTTGGGAGATGCAGCGCATCCATTTCTGCCAACTAGTGCTCAAGGCGCGACACAGGCGTTGGAGGATGGAGTTACGTTGGCAGTTACGCTGAAGAGGGCTGGCAAAGGCAATGTGCCGGTGGCGGTGAGAAGTTACCAAGAGATTAGGTATGACAGGGTGAAGGCCGTGCAGAAGACGGGAGAGACGACGCGTGATATGTGGCACAAGGCGGATTGGGATAAAGTCAAGAAGGATCCGAAGAGTATTGAGTTTCCGAGAGAGGATTGGATCTTTTTACATGACGCACAGAAGCATGCGGAGGAGGTGTACGACGATGTTTCGAAGCAGTTCTTGTAATTGTGTTAGACTTAGGTAATAGGGACTGCGCTGAATAAAACTTTCGGGCGTTTTATTTCCGCTAATCCGCTCCACTCGAAATGCTGGTACATAGAAACACGCCTCCGGTTCTAGGGTAGACGTGCCATAGGCAAATAGGTAAAGTTTATACGAGGAAGACTTCGAAATATTGCCAGAAACCTAGGATGGAGTAACCGTCAGTTCCTTCCATTCCTCCACTCGAAACTCCTTTCAAAAGTCAGTTCATTTAATTTATCCGGTTTTTTGATTTATCCACCGCTTTATATTATATAAAAATGGTCAGACATTAAGATCTTGGCGATGGATGCTTTACGATTTATATGCGTAAGGCGCGGACGAAGTAAAAATCTGGACAAATCAAATGGACCGACTTTCGAAGGGAGTTTTGAGTAGAAGAATGGAGGGTCCAGCGATTTTCCGCAAGTATTAAGCTCTCCTTGGACCTCAAGCAACATCTTTCGCTGCTCAGCATAATTGAAAAGCAGTGGGCAGATGCAGAAGTTATAGCAAGGAAACACGACAGATGATGAACGCGAATCACTTCTGACGCCACTTCATTTCTGAGAGCTAATATCATTAAGCATTCATCGCCTTCAAACCCATCTTGAACCAGGGAATCCACTGTCCTTCAGCAGAATTCCACATAGCATGCACTCATTCCACATACATGGCAGTTTCAGTAGCAACCTTGGGGTTCGACCAAACAATCTCCTCAACACTGACTCTTGGCTCCTTCTCATCGACCACCAGAGCTGCTGCACCAATACACTTGTAGGTGCGGAACTTTCTTGCTGGAAGCCTTGCCACAAACTATATTCTCGTCAGCACTCATCTTCATCATTACAGAGCAGCACTCACCATCTCATCAATTTCCTCGAAAGTGCGATTCTTAACTTCTGGGAGATAGAACCAGACCCACAGAGCGCCAATAAAGCAACTTGGTGTCCAGATATATCCGTATTTTGGTCCTGGTAAGAGTCAGTCTTAAGGAAGAGACGGGACGAGAGGAAGAGGAAGAAATACCCCAGTTGAGAGAAGCAGGGTTAATAAAGTAAGGAGCAGTGAAGGTCGCAAGCCAAGCGCCGAGGAAACCAATTGATGCGGCCAAACCGAAGGTATAGGAACGGAGTCGTTGGGATGGGAATTCCCCACCACAAAGCCAGGCATATGTTGCGACCATTCCGTTATAACCCAAGATGTACAACACGGAAATACCGACGATAACCTGTACCAGTCAGTATGAGTTTAGTTTATGCGAGTGGGGAAAATGGCTTACCCTTCCAGTTGATTTTGTACCTGGCTGAACAGTGTATACAGCGGCGATAATAAGCTGGCATATACCACACAGAACCATACCGATGCAAAGGAAGATTCGGCGACGACCAAATTTAGTGATGATAGCGCTGTTGACTAAGATGATGAAGACACCGGACGCGGTCAAGATGCAAGAGTTCTGGAAAGCATTGTCGATACCAGCCATCTCAAAGAAATATGTTCCATAAGCTACCGAAGTTAGTTGACGTTCGTATTTGTGCTATAAGGGTGGACTTACAAATCATATACATAGCACCGGAAGCAGCTTGGAGGGAGACAGCACCAACGGCGAGTAAAGTTCGGCGACGATCGACTGGGTCTCGGAAGAGGTCAATGATTTCAGAACCTTGCGCAAGTTGCTTTTCAGCATCAATAGCAGTCTTCATCTCCTGTAGTTCGTCCTCGACACGCTCTGGGAATGGTCTTAGCCAGGTAAGAGACTTGCGAGCTTTCTCTTCCTTGTCCATCTGCAAGAGCCAGCGTGGAGATTCGGGGATGAAAAGTAGGCCAATAGAGATGATTCCAGGGACGATGTAAACTATGCCGAGGGATACGATGTACGATTGCTTGCCGCCGATCTTGACTGTGAAGTTATCGACAACAGTGCCTACAAGAGTTCCTGCTCTGAGTGTTAGTGGTTGCGAACAAATCGATGTTAGACCCTGTACCTATTGAAGTCCAGCTGTTGAATGCTCCCAAAGCCAAACCGCGATATCTGGCCGGAGGACATTCCTTGACCTGTCAGAAGAGGTAAATACCGAGGCTAGAATTTCAGTTACCTGAAGATAAAGTTGTGCAAATGTCATGAACAACCCATTTGCCAGTCCGATCACAAATCTTCCAGCGTAGAGACCACCGATTGAGTTTGTAGTCATCATGACAACATTGGCAACAACGCACATCCCACATGCTAACCATAGTGCTGTCTTGCGGCCGATGTAAAGAGCGATTGGGCCTGCTTAACTTAACGATCATATCGACCCAACACTGTGAAATGTCTCTTACCACCAAAAGCAGAAGCGATGAAAGCTCCGAGGATCATCAAGGAGGAAATGAGCTGCTGTCGACCTGGGGAGATATTCCAGCCCAGTTTGGTGTTTGGTGCTTTGCTACCGAAGACCTGAATATGTCAGTATCGCCTCGCAACTGCATTAGTCACTCAACTTACCTCCAAGAAACCTGGCATGGCCTGCAAACCACCAATGATACCGAAATCGACACCATATTGGAATGGGCACATTGATACCAGTGTACAAGCCAACAAACACTTCCAATGCGACATCACGCCCTCCTTCTTTTGGCCCTCCATGGTGGAGTTGTTGTTCAATGTGGAAAGGTGTTGCTAAGAACCGATGCGAACTGCCTTAATCGTACGAGAAGTCTCGTGAGGTTGAGTTGATCGGATCGACGAGAGAGAGCAGTTGCAGTCGCCGTGAGTTATAGTTAAGAGAATAGCCTGCAAAAGCCAATACTATGGTTCTGAATAAAATTGCCGATAGTGGCTGCATGCCCAGCGGGGTAAACTTGGAAATTAGTGGGCCTCGACTCCAAAGATTGATTATCATGTGCCAAAGAATGTTGCATTCATATCCGTTATCTGCCCTCGCTTTCGTTCTCGACTGTGTTGTTTCGCGCAGATCCTCATCGCTGTGTGGTCGGAAGAATAGAAGCGATGCTACATTTGAGGCGCCGCCAATTCCACGGCCTAGTTCGAAACAGCCAGAGCATAAGACGGCCTGTAAAAGACAAAGCTCCAATCCACCAGGACAGTCACGTCTTCCAAATGGGGATTGAGGTGTGTTCGCCACACGAAATTCTGGAGCAGCGATTGGAGGAGTGGTTGAGGCGATTCCAGAGTACGAAACATGCATGAACAAACGTTGTGGTACAATGAATTTACCCCTCATTCCTTGCCAAACACGGGACTAGATCCGTAGCATCCTTGATCTCGCCGTCGGATGGCGCCCTTGACAAGCCCCACATAGCGGTTCCCCAGCAGATACTTCATGTGGGGAAATCTGGGGAAGTCGACGCGAGTATCAGCTATCATCGTGCTAAGCTTTGGCTACTATTCTTCTGAGGAAGCTGAAATAGACAGAAGATTATCGTTGGTCCAGACAATTTGCTTCAGCGAAGAACCCGAAAGACTACAGAACACTAAGAACGACTATTTCTACGAGAATGCCGTGGTTTTCGAAGAAACTTTGACCTAGATTTCACTCTCAGTTACGAATTCTTGCTTTCAACCTTCCAAAATATCGTAGGCCAAACCGCCTTGGAGCCTATGCCATCCTGCTATTGCAACCTTTGAGAAACGAAGATACGATGAACTAAGAGGAATATAGTTATAAAACTTAGAAGCATGAATTGAGGACAGAGAACTGCAAAGAAGAATTTCTGCTAAAAGCAGAGACGGACTAACGCCACTTAAGCTCATGTGCTATGCCTATGCAGCAAGCAGAAACTTCTCGCGTCTGCTTCAGGCATATAACTGATTGAATAAATGGCTTGTAGCTACCCGTCGCTATGATGTGCTCTCTAACACATGGAGAGATCGACCTAAATATAAAAATCTTTCTAATGGCCATGCTTCCTCACCAAGAATGCAGTTTGCAAATCTCCATATACGCAGATGAGCTCCTCCCGAGGTGCTTGTATCCAAACTTTGTACGTCGGTTGAGTTGTTCAGAAAGGGCCAATGCCAGCGGAGTGTCGTGTGTAAAATGCTTCAGGCGGGCTGCTATATGCTTTCATAATAGCAGAATCGCCTTGCATTCCATTGCTTCTCGTGTTGAATCAGCCTTGCAAGCTTGAAGGCAATGCTCCACAATGACGGTCGATGGTGATTGTCGAACTCCGTTGTAGGTCAACTGTGTGCCAAAATATTAGCTTCACCTAGACTGATTGGAAGGGAAGATCTAACTTGGAAATCGACAGGTCTTGTCCGTAACGAGTCTCGCTCAAATGCCAGTACAGTACATTCTGCGGCGTATCCACGTACCCTCGGCCTTCTTCCATCATACCTACTTTATCAATCCAAAAATCTAGCACAATGGATAGTATAATGCGTTGTCCAGCCACATGGACAATTTCATTCAGGCACACAGCGTCTTGGAGGCTTGGATGGCTGTGTCCCGCACGGCTGTGCCTGGGTAAAGCTATCTTGAACTCGGGAACCGATCATGTTTCAGGGGCTTAGGTGGCTATTGAGAGCTTAATGCACATGAAAAGCGGGCTCCTTCAAAAACTTTATGAATATGGGGAGAATGTGGGAAGAATGTAGGAAGGAAGCAGGAGGTGAACAATTTCCTCACCTGGAGAATGCGCGATTTTAGTGCACCGGGTACCGCAAACTAGACCAGGCGGCTCGGACCGCGCTCTCAAGCTCAGTTCCATTTCGATTCTATTTCGAACGTCACTTCTTCTCCTCTCCTACACAACATGATATTAGAGATGGTTTGATGCAAGACTACTCTATAATCTAGTATACCGTAGTATGGAGAGGTAGTCGGCTTGCCGGGCCTGTTTCCTACCTTAGAAGTGCTTTCCTCTGGTGAGAGCCTCGCACCCGAGCATCGTCGCAAATCTGCCCAGCCTCTGGAGGCAGCAATCGTGTTCGGCTTTCAACCCGGCCGACCTCTTCAATGCCTTCCGAATTTTCGGGTCATGGCCCTTGTTCAAGGGAAGGAAGCAAGGAAGATGATACGACGTGCGATCCCTTGCCCATCTTGATGCTCGGTGTCTCCGTTATGGTGCATACTTCCGCCAGTAGCCTTGCAAGTGGCCAAAACTCCTTGCGCGCGCGTCTGCCGCCAATGGAGTCCTTCCGTGTCACACAGTCTGTGTCATCGAGGCTGAGTTGTAGCATAATTCAACTTCTCTTTGTTTTCTGTTTGTTTTCTGTTTGTTTCCTGTTTGTTTTCTGTTTGTTTTCTGGTTTTTTCCTCGCCTTTCTGGGCTCGCCCATCGTTTCTTGGGATTCTTTCTATTTATTCCTTATTACCTTCGCCGTCATTGTTTGTTGTGGAAGCGTATTTGACTGGGCTACCACTGCCCTCAGCAACCATACTTACGGAACTATTGAGCATGAATCCTGTACGTTCTCGCTTTCCAGAATCTCTCTTAGCATCTAGTAGCGAACACCTGAGCTCTAGCCCCGACTTTGAGCGGTTCTTGATCTTGAGTATGCTAATTGTTGATGCTTTTCCATCATCAGAAGTCATTTCTCAAGTTCTTCCGAACTAGACAACGAAAATCGAACATCTCGAACACGTCTGAAGACGATGTAACAGTATCATCTACAGAGTTACAGACCAACCAAGGAGCTCAAATTATTGGTGTCCCAGCCAGTAGAGCAGAGATCGAGAGGTTCGGCAAAGACGATGCACAAGATCAGCTCGCTGCACTTGAGAGAAGCATTCCACGACCGATAACTTCCACGTCTAGAGGACAATGTGCATTGTATCCTCTTCACAATACTTCGAATACGAATTTTGCAGCTTCCGAGGGACAGTTTCCCATAGACATTATTGCGGTCCATGGGATTGATGGTGGGGCTCATAAGACGTGGACTCATAGCAATAGTCATTATTGGCTTCAAGACTCTCTCCCAAAAGACTTTCCCGGAGCTCGGGTATACTCGTTTGGATACCCTGCTGAGGTATACTTCTCGCGTGAGAAGTCGCAAATTGCAGATTTTGCTAGAGCCCTATTAGAAGAAGTCAAAGGCGAACGCATCACGAAAGAAGTACGTGGCTTTTGAGATTAGGAACCAATTTAACATGTCCATCAATCACTATACTGACATATGACATAATAGCATCAACGTCGGCCTCTTATATTTCTATGTCATAGCATGGGTGGCATCGTCGTTAAAAAGGTATTGGGCGTTTCTCTCTTACAAATATCATAACTTATTTCACTGCAGGCATTCAACATCTCTGTCGTTGATCACGATCGCTACGAGTCCATTCGTAAAGCAGTCCCTGCAATTATCTTTTTCGCCACACCGCATCGCGGATCCGACTATGCAGATTTCTTCGCAAAGTTCGCACGGATAGCTAACGTGCCTCTAATCGGTACTGGACGCTTTTCTGGCAAGACACGAGACGACTTAATCAAATCCTTAAGCAAAGATTCGACGACATTGTCCACGATCTCCGAGGATTTCAGGCATCATACCAAAACCCTCAAAATCTACTCGTTTTATGAGACTCTCTCTACCCCGCCCCTTAAAGACGAGGTAACAATCTCGTTTCGAATCCAATCTATAAAGCTAATTATTCGTTGATAGCTCGTTGATAAATTCAGCGCTCGCTTGGATGTTCCTACTGAGCATACGTTTCCTATGCTGGGCTGTGATCACAGAACAATCTGCCGCTTCTCGGGCAGAGATGATGCAAACTATCAGAAAGTCTTCAGAAACCTTCAGGAGATAGCTACAGAGGCCACCAATAGTTAGTAGGACATACCACAATACCATTCATTTACCTTCTTTTGCTCATACAAGCATACACGTGACTGTTCTGACAATCCTTCTCATCTATCAGGATTTATAGCCGAGCTCACAGCTGAGGATGAACGTAAGTTTACTTTAGATTTTGTTTAGTGAGCAGTGAATAAAGAAACTAATTCTCGAAAGCATGCCTCCACTCCCTCTCCTTCCCAACCATGACCGGGCGCCAACAGGAAACGACCCTCTCATCCATGCATCCTCAATCCTGTGCATGGATCCTCACTCACCCATCGTATCTCACATGGACTACCGATTCATCGCCAAGCGACCTCCTCTGGCTCAAAGGCCACCCCGGAACCGGGAAGTCAACCCTAATGTCCTTCCTCTACACGCACTTTGCAAAACTTCTCTTAGTTCAAGAGCAGCAGCCTCATCAGCACGACAAAGACACAATAATGCTCGGATTCTTCTTCCACGGCACCGGATCTCCTCTCCAGAGATCATCCTTAGGCTTGTTTCGTTCGCTGCTTCACCAGATATATAAACAGAGTCTGTTTGCTCGAAAGACGATTCTGGAGCTCTATCAACAGAAAGTTAAAGATAGTGGAGAATGCGGCAAAGATTGGGAATGGAAGGTTCCTGAACTTAGAGAACTGTTTACTTCTATCCTCACTTTGGCAGCTGGCACCGGGATTGGACGAGCAGGGGGAAAGGGGAGGGAGCAAGAGGTGCTTGTATTCATCGACGCGCTTGACGAATCCTTATCTGCCAACGGAACCAAAGGAGCGAAAGAATTACTCGATTATTTCCACGACTTGAGCGAGAAAATAGGAAAGGATCAAAAAGGAGTCAAGATATGTGTCTCGAGCAGACATTACCCTATCGTTTCTCCGCTTTCCAACAAGAGCATAGTGATCAATATGGAAGCCGAGAATTCCAGCGACATCGCAGCTTACATCTCACATCAGCTCCGTCTCGGTGTCGAGACCTGGGCTCGAGAGGACGAACAGGAGAAACGAGATTTGGAAGAAGCACTCGTTAATAAGGCTGCAGGTGTCTTTCTCTGGGCGAGGTTGAGAGTTGAGAAAATCGTCAAGGGTTTGAATGATGGGGTATATTCCTTGAGGTATATCAAAGAGATGGTGGAGGGGGAAACGAATGAGCTGGCTAATCTGTATGAAGGGATTTTGATGGGTGAAGTGGATGTCGGATTGAGGGACAAAGCATTTCTGATGATGCGGTGGGTATGTCTTGCTGAAAGGCCGTTGACTTTGGGCGAGCTGAGGTATGCGATGGCATGTGATGCGGTTGATGACGACGATAATCCCGTAAGGGATGAGGATGTGAGAGGATTTGTTGACAACGATGCGAGGATGGAAAAGTTGGTGAAAAGCTTGTCTGGCGGTTTGGCCGAGGTCAGATACTATGCAAAGGGTGGGACGGTGCAGCTCTTTCATCAAAGCGTGAACGACTTTCTGCGTGCTGATGGTTTGAAGATCCTTCAACGTTCTTTGGCGTCTAGCGATAACAGCGAAGATGAGAATCTCGTCGGTAGATGTGAGGACAAGATGTCTAGGTCATGCCTGAATTATTTGAGGTGCGAGGAAGTTTCTGAGAGAGTTAACGTGTGGTTTGAAGGAGTCCAGGAGACCTACATTTTTATACAATACGCAACAGAATACTGGGCCATACACGCAGGAAGGGCAGAGCGTCATGGCGTCGGACAAGAGCATCTGGTAAAATATTTCGCCTCTTGTCCAAAGCTTCTTGAAACCTGGAGAATACTATACCGAGCTGCTGCGCCCTCCACCCGACGTCCAAACCCTCTTGCTAGCTTGATACATGTTGCTTCAATTTTCGATCTTCAATCTACTGCGATTTGCGCCTTACAGGAGGGTGCCTCGCTCGACGACGAAGATGACATTAATGGCAACACGCCACTTGATTTGGCTGCGCGGCATGGTCATGCAACATTGGTACAGCGATTCATAGACCTCGGCGCTCCTGTAAATGGCAAAGTCGAAGACTGGGCAACGCCTCTGGAGATAGCTGCATCCAACAATCAAGTGGCCACTGTAAAACTTTTGCTTCAGAATGGAGCGAAGTTGAAGAACGACATTGGGGTAGGATCTGCGTTGGGCGACGCAGCCGAACGTGGGAGTATGACGCTGGTCAGAATATTGCTTGATGCTGGCGCAGACGTGAATCTTGTGAGAAAATATCACGGGACTGCTCTTCAAGTAGCAGCTTATTCTGGGAGGGAGGACGTGGTCAGGGTTCTTGTTGAGAGGGGCGCGGATGTTAATGCGAGAGGCGATGATCATGGCTGTGCGTTACAAGCTGCCATTTCTGGGCCAAAAGAACGTCGAGGACGAATTGTCAACTACTTGCTTGCGAGAGGAGCCGATGTCAATTTGCAAGGTGGTCAATACGGAAACGCGCTGCAGACGGCTGTAGCAAGGGGCGACGTTGAAATTGCGAAATTGCTTATAGGGAAGGGAGCCGACATCAACGCACAAGGTGGCCAATATGGAACAGTCCTGCAAGCAGCTGCCTACCTCCGCGACATAGAGTTTACGCGATTCTTGCTCGCCCATGGTGTAGATGTTAATGTCCAAGGAGGTGAGCATGGAACGGCATTGCAAGCAGCGTCTGCGCAAGGCGACGAAGATATCATGCAGCTACTTATAGAGCACGGGGCAGATGTCAACGCGAAGGGAGGACAATATGGAACTGCTCTACAAGCGGCAGCGCATTTTCCGGAGGGCGGAAACGTAGTTCCACTACTGTTGGAACACGGCGCGAAGATCGAAGGACAATGCGGCCGTTTTGGAAATGTTCTTCAGGCGGCGATAAATATGGGAAACGAAAACCTCACCAAATACTTCTTATCTTTGGAACTAAATATTAACGAGACTGGGGGATACTACGGCGATAACCTGCAAGCAGCGATGCCTTTTTGTAAAGAGTCGTTCATCAAATACCTCCTGGACCAAGGGGCAAATGTCACCGCAGAAGGAGGAGATCAAGGTAGTCCACTACGAGCTGCGATCTTTTGGAACAGAGCACCAATAGTTAAATTGCTTTTAGAACGTGGAGCAGATCCTAATGAGAAGATTGCAGGGTACTCGGGCACTCCTTTACATGAGGCTGCTAAGAGGGCAAATTCTTTACCTGAGGCTGCAAAGAGCGCAAATGTAGAGATTGTTAGAGCATTGCTTGATAAAGGGGCTTATTTGGAGGAGAAGGGAAACTGGAACAGGACGCCACTACAATTTGCCATAAGCAGTTGTCATAAGGCTGTGGTAGAGCTCTTGCTGGCCAGAGGTGCCCGCTTGGACGTATCTGAAGAAGAACGAAGAGCGCTTGGCAGGGTTTTGGAAGGCTTGTAAAAAAACCAAAAAGGGAGGTAGCAGCCATCAAAATCCCAGCAATCCTAACATCCGTATCAATTCTAAGGCCTCAGCGTCTGGGAAAATTGGGCAACAACACGCTCTCACGTGACGTATTAATTGCCATGTCTTTACCAGAAGCTAACTATCCTAAAGCTACAAGCGAAATTTATGAGCTTGTCTCGGATAAATGCGATGTTTTGCCTCTGGGTTAGCTAAGAGATGAAGATGGTAAGGAGCCTAGTATCAAGTCTAGTAGGAATATCTATGCAGGAACGCGCTTCCAAGCTACTCCCCACCCACAAAAGAATGACTGGGAAACGAGCTTGACAGCTATATCTATGGTCGTATACAAAGTAGGAGTCGGGAAAATGAGTGAGAGAGTCTTTCGAAATCGTGACAACAAATAACTTGGTAATACAAAAGATAATCTGCAAAATCCTAGTTCACAGATGACTGAGCCTCGGCCTATGTGTGGATCATTACAGATATATCACTGATATACATCCATTGGTATCGAGATACCTACAGGCAGTTTGTCTATTTAGGTTCCAGGCACCTGGCATAGGTAGGTATCCAGAATATGCCACGTGACTGATCTAATCCGAACAGGTAGAAATCACCGCGATAGCTTGAGCAAGCACAGGCAGTAAAGGGATCGGAACGCAAATACCACTTGCAATCGTTTTTGGGGGCACCGCTTGATTAGGAACGAGGTAGAGTAGGTAGGTAGCTTTACCTTCGTGGGCACGTGATTATCTGGCTCTATCACCGTCATGATTGCTGCAGTCCCGAATCATCTTCTCACCCCACGATTGACTTGAAGTCGGAACAGGCTCCAGCGATCGGAGAGGATAATCCTTTGGCGTTCTGCCCTCTCAATCAATGCTCACCATGACCGCAGCCCATCGGCTTCTGGCCTCGACTTTCACCGCAGCTGACTGCGCCTCGGCAAGTTACGAGCCTGGTGGTTACGAATGGCGGCAAAGACATTGCGTTGCCTGACGGCGTCTGAATGTCATCAGCACCGACTGACAGGAATTCGTCAGAGATGCCATTTTGAGTCCCGGGAATGCGCATCTTGCGCATAAACGAAGATTTGATCAGTCGAGTTGGATGTGCTGAACGAGATAAATACCTAGCTAGACACGTTTGGCAATCGAACGGTTCACAAAGCCTTGACACGCGCAATACCCCATTCGAGACATCTTTGGCCGCTGCCGGAATTGTCGCTGCTCCTCCTTGAGGCTCTCTCGATCAATCTCACTCAGCAGCCAGCCAGTATCTTCCCCTCAGGTGCACCGCACGTTGCGACTAGACTTCTTGTCAGCTTCCAAAAATACCACAACCATCGCCTTCTTTGCGCCTCTTCAACGGAACTGGTCAAGAGTGATCGCGCTGCATCACAGAGTGGCCACTCACAGCCAGTGAGCTTCCCTGCACTGTGGCTAAGTACGACGGTGGTGATCCCTGACTTCTGGTGCGTCGTTGGGTGCGGCCGTTCCTGAGCTTAGCCTGGGACGCCATTTGTCTCCAGCAGGGTTGATCAATCGCTTCCAGGCCATTTCTCCAACGCTTCAGCTCTCCTTTCCTTCCTGATAATCACCATCATCTCTCACCTTCAGTTGCCACAGCTCTCCGCCAAACCATCCAGATATTCACTCAATTGCACGATTATATATACGCTCGGTGTCGCAGAAAACAAACTGGGCGGCAGTTGAGATTGCATCGAACGTCGATCTCAAACCCCAGCGTTAGGGGTCGACCTTGTTCAAGATGAGTGTATGTGCACTGTTTCAACTTCTAATTTCGCGCACTTTGCTTCAACATCTCTTCCCCTTCGAACTGCTCTTTCAATTCATTTCTTAAGATCTTGCGAGCAAAATTCCTCTGATAGAAACTTTATACTGACAATATGGCGCAACAGTACGGGTTAGTTCTTCTCCCAGCCTCCAGCTTCGACTGCAGCTTCGACTGCAGCTTCGAATCGACCCATCCACGTAACGAAGTAAAGCAGAATACTGATAAGAATGATGATACAGATACGGAGGACGTTCAAACCCCTACGATCAAAGAGGAGTACCATCGCCGCAGTATGGCGCGCCGTATAATACTGCTCCTACCATGGGTCGGGACGAGTATGCCAGTAAGGGTCCATACTCGAGATAAATATTGCCCGAATTCTTCTGACGTCTTCGTGTAGCACAAAACGTTGAGATGGAACCTCTGACGAAGAATCCATCTGACGAATTCAATCGACAAGATCCCAATGCCATCCTCAATGCCTGCCGCGAAATCGACCGTGGGATTGACGAAATCGTAGAGACCTTGCAGGAGTTGCGAACCTACCAGACAAATTTCTTGAACGATGCGTCCGGCAACGAGGCGGCGTATCAGAGGCTCGAGAGTACGAGTACTAGCACTATGGCACTCTACAGAAACTTGGTTGCCAAAGTCAAGAACATCAAGCAGAAGCCGGAGTCTGGCTCCCCACGAAATGCACCACAAGTTGGAAAGGTTGATCGTCGCCTCAAAGAAACCATCACCATGTACCAACAAGTTGATAGAGACTTCAGGAAGAGAATGGACGAGCAAGCGGCTCGTCAATATAGAATTGTTCGTCCTGATGCTACGGAGGAAGATGTCAGAAAGGCAGTTGAACAACCTAACCAGCAAATGTTTGCTCAAGCACTTATGCAAGGCAATCGACAAGGCCAGGCTGCCACAGTACAGCTAGCTGTGAAGCAACGATCAGAAGCAATCAGGAAGATTGAGAGCCAGATCATGGAGCTTGCAGAGCTGTTCAAAGACATGGACAACCTGGTCATGCAACAAGAGGCCGCCGTTGTCAACATCGAGCAAAAGGGTGAGGAAGTTGTCGAGAACATGGACAAAGGAACTGAGCAAATCGGTGTCGCTATCCAATCTGCTAGAAACGCACGCAAATGGAAATGGTGGTGCTTGGGCATAGTCGGTAAGTCACATTCCTCCCTTTCCTCCCTTTCCTCCCTACATCCACCTTTTTAAACCCATCTTTTCCTCCTCTCTCCATTCGAAGAGAACGAATAAGAGACTTTCTTTCTTTTATATATCTATACATCCTAACACCAACTCCCCAGTCCTCATCATCGCAATCATCGTCATCGTCGTCCTCATCTACAAATTCGTCATCCAAAACAACGGCTCCTCCAAATCCAAGCGTTTCGTCATCACCGACATGGTCTCCGGCCAGCTCTCCGCAGCAGGGCATCGAGCCATCTCTGGCCTATCATCCGAGAAGATCGTCGTTCCTAACGTGGCGTGGACTCCTGACACCGAGACTATAGGCAAGGCCGTTGTGAAGAAGATGAGGAGTTTCCAGGCATAAATATAATTTGCTTGGCAAAGAGAAGAGAGGAGTGTAAATGGTGCTGGCACATACCTATCGATGGACTGATTATACATGCGTTGCTTACTTTCCACGCTCTTCCACTTTCCACCTACCTTTCGAGGCAGGAGAGCGTTGCATTTTCCGGCGTTATATCCAAACCTTCTCCTTTGCACGTCTGTCCGTTGTATGTCTGTCTCTGTTTGGGGAGAGTCTCATTGCGTTGCTCTGTATGCAGTTCTTATGTCGTTTGTCCAAGTCTGTTTATGTCTATCTATTGTTCTGTCTGTTCATCAAAACCACGAAAGGAAGGAAAGCTAAATATATGTACGAGAGATTCCATCACGCAATAAAATGGGAAGGAAAGCCTCTTGTGGATTGGGCTGGGCTGGGCTGTGTATAGGAATATACCTTCGGAGCACGTGGTGCTATCGGTTGGAGCGTTGAGATTGAGGTTTATGGAGGGTGGTTTGTGGGGTTCGTTTCTGCTGGAGGGGCGGGAAGTGGATATGGAGAGAAGAGATGGTGGAAGAGAAGACGAGTCACAAGAATGTGAGGTTACCGGTAGATAGGAACGTTTAATTCGATTTCGTTTCTTGATTGAACAAAATACCTGCTGCTCCTTTGCTTAACTCTATGGTTATGATATTGGAGTGTGATGATACGAAGTCCTCGGTATGACGAAAATGGTATACTATGCATAAATAAGTCTTCAACTGAGTAGATGTGAATGTACTAATAATATATAGTAAGTAGAATAGGTAGATGAGTAAATGGATAGGTATGCAATGAAGCACGAGAGCTCCAAGCCTCTAGATCCTAGACTCCGTTCTCCTGCTCCTGTAACTACCGGGTTCATATGAACGTCCGTCCACTTCGCTATCCTTACACCGAGAAACTCCAAGCCTAGCTCTAGCTCGAGGTATAGATCTTAATGCAATCCAACTCCATAAACTCCCAAATCCAACGCCGGGTTGAATGTCAAATCACAGCTAAATAAACACACAAATGTAAGAAAGAAAGAGATCAACTCGTTCCCGCAACCGCACTCTCCACTCCTTGCCCTGTTGTATTCGTAGACCCACCACTCCCTTCTCTATTCCTCATGGTCGATTCCGGATGCTGACACAGATCCTGATGCTGGCCAACGACTCTCCTCAGCACCGCCATCTTCCGATCAAAGCCCTCTAGCAAGGTCTGCATCTCTTCTTCACCAATTGTGCCGCTCGCTCGACCACTTTCTTGCATCCCACCAGCACCTGCTTCTTTCCCCTCTTTCTCTTTTCCCTTTCCTTTACTTAAACCCTGAGATACAGGATCGTCAATAGAAGATGGATCTACCGAGACGCCTTCAATCCTCAACATCAGTCCTCCCGCAACATTTCTGCTCGTCTCCTCACCCTCAGCGGCACCATCCCAAGTGGGCGCATTATCGATACTCGCTCCTAGGACCTGCCAGTCTTTACTAAGGGAACTGAGGCTCTTGATGCTATCTCCTGTGTCATTGATATCCACGATGATAACCCTCTCTTCTCTCTCCCTCTCCCTTTCTGGAACTTTCTCTTTCTCTTTCTCTTTGTCTTTCCTTGCACCATGCTTCTCTTTTTCGCCAGAACCAGAATGCCGCTTTGCTTGCTTGTGCGTTTTGAATATAGAGCTAGAGCCCGAACTCGTCGTCGTACTTTCCGCCCTCAAAGCTTCGAGGCTGCGTTCTGGATCTGCGAATTGGTGATCGGAGTGGGATTGGGGATGAGCTTGCTGTTCCAGCGTTCGGAGGAGAGCGGAAGAGAGAAGTTCAGACGCATCGTCATCGCTGAAGAGGTAGTGTAGTCGACTTGGATGATACGTTCCCGTCTCTCCTTCTTTCTCCTTAACGTCGTTCACGAGTGTGAAGAAGGGGGCGAAGGCTGGACGGGGCTTCTCTTCTGCGGGTATGTATTCAGAGATTGAGTAGCCATCGGCATTTTGCAAGTTGAGGGTGGAAAGCTGGAAGGTTGTGGAGCGAGAGGGTGGCTGGGTTGTTATCGTTGGCCGAATGGGAGGTGGTGCCATGGAGGCTCTGCCTTTGGACTGGGTGTCTTGTGTTGGAGGTGGAGGAGAGGTTGGTTTGCCAGAATCGGGTGGCATAGAGGAACCTGGTAGTTGAGGGGAGGGTTCGCTTTTTGGATCCGTCGATGCAGGGGTGGAGGAGGTAGGAGGGTCTTTGCCTGGAGTTGGGGAGGCGGCTATCGATGGCGCCGGTAGGTCGGACATGGTGGAGGTTCCTTTCGTTTGTCTAATTAGAGAATATGCGTGTGACTATGAGCCATTCAAGGCCGGACTGTGAAGGGTTTGAAGGGATATGATTCAGAAGACTACCGTTAGGTGTGAATCAGTGTTGGGAGTTTGTGAGTTATTGTAAGGGAGGACAAGGCTGCTGCAGGTTGAGGATTGATAAGATGCTTATCTTCACGTGACTAAGCGCTTCCCCTTTTCGATCTTTGTTGTTTAGCGCCGCCATACGTTTGGCAACATGTTCAAAGTCAGAATAGATATGGAGTATGAATAAGTTCTGAGCATTCCTTGCTTTCTTCTCTCGTCTGGTCATAATCTATCCACATAAAAGTCAGGTAGGTGTATGCACCCATTTTCCTTAATTTTCCAAACAATTGGTAAAAGAACCGCTCTAACGCCAAGATGCATCGAAAATCAATAGCCCACAGTATAAACAACTGCATTTATGCTATCCATTCTAATCCCATCTACAATAAAGCAAAAACTCCTCCACCAACACCGGCCAACGCAAGGGACACACCCACAACCACGACTCTTGACCAAGCGAAGGGCTCTGGTCCCGATCCAGCAGCACCCTTCTTTGCGCTTGACGTCGAGGTAGATGTTGCAGCGAATCCACTAGCGGCACTGAAGCCAGTTGCAGTGGGATTGAATGTCGCAGCGCCACTGCCGGTTGCAGTTCCTGTAGCGCCGACTTTGGGAATTCCAGTAGCGGTCTGTGAAACTTGTGCTTCGTTTGAGGCGGTGGTCGCACTTGGGATTGGTGCGCCTTTACTAGCGAATGAGACAACATTTGAACTGCTGGAGTTGAAATCGGTTTGTGCAAGAGCGATACGGTTGTTCTCGAGATCGTAGACAACGTATGCTGATCGCAAGAAAGTGTCGCCGAATAGCACAGGAAGTCCGGAGGCAGCTTGGATGCCGAGTTGGCAAGCAGCTTGACCGTTGGTGTAAGTTGGAACTCGGCCGTTGGTCAAAGTGAGAGGTAGAACCAACTGCGAGACAGCAACCTTGATGCTTGGTCCTCCTGGGCCACCGAAACCATAGGTGAGAAATCCTGTGTTTTGGGCGAGAGCACAGGGAACGACGACAGCGCCGAGTTGGTCCGAGACGGTTGCTCCAAGTTCTTCGAATACCATAGCTGCAACATCGTCGGGGAGGAGAGTGATGGTGGTTCCGGAATCGAGGATTGCTGCCGAAGCATAATTGGCCGGGGTAAGTTGATCAGTTCCCGAAGAGCTAGTCGCTGAGAGGGAAGTGAAGGCAACTGTGAAGGAAGTGATACTATGAGTATCACTGTCTGGGTAAACATTGACCGAGATCAAGTTTCCAGAGTACTTGGCAGTATCAACACCACCAAAGAGGATCGATCCAGTAGTGGCCTCTGCTAAAAGTTAGTTCTGCTTCCTCTCCTCTTCTCTTCTCGTCGTGACTTACGCAAATCGTTCAACCACAAGCTGTAAGCAACCGAGTTGATAACACCGGCATTGACCATCGCCACCGGCAAGTTGGCGTACTCAGTTCCATTGCCAGTACCGATGTTTGCCTCAGAAGTATTGTACCCAATGCCCATAATACCAACTCCAATCGAGGTATCCGTTGCAAGACCCATCTCGAAGTTAGGCAATGTAGCACCACCAATTTTAAAGGTCTCCTGGATATAGTCTCCGGTAGATCCACTGCCATCAACATAGGAGATGTTAAACCCATTCTTTTCGACAACTTGAAACGTGCTCGAGGACGAAGATTTGACTGTAGAATAATTAGCAGTTGTCCTTGAATCGTCTACTCTTCGATCTGCAGCCTCTTTCTCTAGATCTCAGGCGTGATGCAGACAGGTTGCGAATCACTCTGCAGGTCTCAGCCTCCAGAAGCCTCCACCATTTTGCTCCTGCATGTTCCGCCCCTCAACCTTAACCTCAACCTCATCCTCACCACAACACTCCCAAAAACCACTACTAAATCCGCTAACATCAGAGAAAAAAGTATAATACTCACAAGAACCATCCGGACACCCTCCCTCTTTGGCATCCCCACAAATCTCCGCCGTACTCGCTGGCACCCACACGTCCGAACTCCCCGTATCAATCTGCAGTGCCAGATTCTGGCCGGGCGTGCCCACACTCACGTTCGCAAAATACAGTCCCTGGGACTCGTCATTCGTGAGAGCTGCATTGACAGTTGCGGCCCGCTTGAGGAGATCGCCCTGCACGGAGCGTTCGATCTGGCGGCGCTGGAGCTGGGCGGTCTCGGCAGCCAGGTTGCGTGCGATGTCGAATTGAATGGTGTTTGCGGCGACGAGAGAGGAGGCGGCGAGGAGGAGGGTGGGTAGGGTGAGAGGTGCCATGTTTGGTTGTGGCGTTGGTGGTGGTGGAGGAGGAGGAGGTGGTTGTGTGGTCGTATTAAGGGAGGAGGATTATTAGGGGATATCCAGGTACGAGATCGAGATCGAGTCTCCCGTCGCCGTCGTCGTGCAGAAGGTAGGAAAGGAAAACAGAAAGCAAGCTGGCAGCGAAAGCAAAGGAAGAAGAAGGTAATGTAGTCTAGGAGAGAGAGAAGTGAAGTCAGTCTTAGTCTATGAACACGCACAGCAGCACCACACGCGCGGGAGAAGAGGCAAAGATGACGCTGCGGTGATGGCTCGGGGGCCGGGGGTGCAGTGCTAAATACACTAACTAACCTGCAAGTGTAGCGTCGTCAGGGTCATTCACAGCCCTTTCCCTCAATGAATCAGCGAATCAGAGCGACAGCCAGAACGCGGGAGCCAAGAACGAAACTCAACGTCAAAGATCTAGATTTCTGGAGTCGGGAAACGAGGGACTCAGCTGGAGGTGAATGAGGAAAAGGGTTAAATGGATGGCCGTCCGCTGCCCAGCCAGGTCAGAGAATGTCTTATTCCAAACACGGCGCGCAAGGGCGTAGTCATCGCCCTGTCGATTCAGGGCCCTCTCGCTCAGGGCCCAGGCAGGCCGCAGGAACATGGGACGCTGTTACAGGAGGCGCTTCGGCTAGGCAGGTGCGTGCCTGTGGGACGACAAGAATACCGCGCGGTGAGAAGCCAGCGAGCCAGCGAGGAGCCAGCGAGCCTGCTGCGCCCCGGCATCTGGGTAATATGGATGCGGCGTGTCGGTGCATGGTGTCAATGCTCAAGTGCTGACTCTCTTTATTCTCTCAATCTATAATTTGGCCGAACCGAACGGCTTCCCTGGCTGTATTCCTAATTTGGAGATCTAGATTCCTGCCCATCGTTCATGGAGGGCAGGACAGGACAGCACGATCCGGCTGTCCCAGTCCCGCATACACGTCAACGTCAGCATCGCGATGGGGTAGGATGGGATGGGATGGTGTATATCGTGCATTCGCATTGGGGCTGGGACTGGGACTGGGACTGGGACTGGGAATGGGAATGGGAATCCGGGGTCCCGAGAGAAACGGGATGATCGATCATGCCAAGCTTTTCCTCCGCAACGGAACGCCACTTGGGATCCACGCAAAATGCTTGTTCTTGCCTTCCTCATATATCTCACCAGCAGATCTAACATCGTATAGTACTTACAGTACAGTACATACTGATCTCACTGCCCTCTCCAATCTCTATCCTTCCAGAACTCTACTTCGCTATCTTCTGCCGCACACTACGGAGTACGTACTACTACTCGTATCAGAACCTCCCCAGCCCTGCAGATCCCAGATCACACCAGGCAACGGTCCTTCACGCACAGTAGGTAACACACAGAAAACAAGCATCCCTCACCCAACCCAACCCAACCCCCAACTCTTGGTTTGCAGCCGGGACCCAGCGCCCTCTCCTCTCTCCCTCTCCTTCCCTCTCCTTACCTAGCTGCCGTCCGAGGCAGAATCACCGCCAACCAAAGAAATCACGCACAGCACATCTCTCTCCAGCACAGCAGGATTTGCAGCTAAGACATCGTGGCGGTGCAAAGGCGTCGGGTCGTCGCTCTCTGCTCTGCCCATCGAGCCATCCATTCTGCATGCTGAAACACCAACGGCGGGATCGTTGAGCCAGGTCGCCACATCGGGCCGGTGTGAGTGGTTCGGTTGGATGGGGGACCAGCTGTGGTTGTGTTCGTTCATGTTTCGGGTGTGTGATACGCCGTACGAGGGACGCGGTCTGCACGTCGGCAGGTGAGTGAGGCGCAGCTTGCACGGCTTGAGATCATGTGGTCCCTGGAATCATGGAATCATGTGCTGAAGGTTCTCACGTGATATACATAGCCTGAGATCAACTGAGGTTGGAAGTCGTCCGTTCCATTGATGCCAAGATACTTGGAAAAGGGCAGTATGGATGCCTTGCTCAACTCTCATGCACGCCTTTATCATACACGCTTACAATACCCTCATTCACATCATGACCTCCCCCGCCCCAGGTCACGGGATACAGAACTCAATCCAGCTCCCTAGATAATCCATCTGGTTCCCCTTCCCCTCCTTGACAAATCTCTTGACCATCGTCTCAAACTCTGCAAATTTCAACCTCCCCCAACCACCTTTCGTCTCTGCATCTTTGGCCGCTCGATCATACTTCCAAAGCTGGTATAACCGGTCTCGCGAAGGTGGTTTCGTCGTGAAATTGATCGCCGGCGCTGCTTTGGCGTTGCGAGGCCCAGCTTGACGTTGCTCCTCGTCGTCAGAGTCGTCGTTGATGGTTTCGGGGTATTTGTCCTTGAGACGTTCCTGTTCAGCTCTGGTTAAGGGGAGGAAGTTGGTTTGTCGGGTAATCTCATCTGGGTGGACTTGTTCTGAGGTGTCTGGTCGGAATTGTGGTAGAGTTGGGTCACGGTACGTAGGGGATCCCGAGTCGGTGTCGGAGCTGGGAGGAGTTTCTTGTGGAGGTGAGGAAGGAGGAGATTGTGGGACACGATCTTCATCGTATTGGGTAATGACCGAGAGGACCTCTATTGGCGAGGTAGGTGGCAGATGATTAGGTGTCGAGGTTGGATCTACCAGTTCTCGACTGCCGGATTCTTCGTTGATAGGGGGGGCAGCGGTAGCGGCTGATGAAGTCTGGGCGAGATCTGGAGTCGGTACATCGATCAACGGTGGCATCTCTTCGCCATCGTCGCTGTCCTGATCGTGGTTTATTTCAACTTGATATCCCGTTGCAGCTAGCAGTTCTTCTAATGGACGTTCTCGAATTTCCTCCACCTCTATCTCAGGGAAGGTAGGCCACACGGGAGTTGTATAAGTGTCTGTGCTCCGCGCAGCACGCTCTTCTTGCCTCTTTGACTCCTTGGCTTCCTTCCCTACAGCCCATGCTTCGAACTCGGGTGTTGAGTACACTTGCCTGTATTGGTCCCGCTCAATTTGTGTCACTGCAGTTTCTATGGCAAGATCCTCTTTTTCCTTGAAAAGCGGATCGAGCAACTCGTTAAATGCCTGCTGAGTGACTTGGTACAGAATCTCTTTCCCAGCATCTTTCTCGGCATCGGGGATTTCCATTCCCCCCCAACGCTCAGGCACACTCCTTGAGGAAGTAGAAGGGTTAGAGCGTGTATCAAAATCATCCATATCCTCCGCAAAGCGAACTTTAGATGAGGATCGAGAATGGACTGGTCTTGAAGAGACTTTGGAGCTTTCGCCTGCTATACCGGCCTGCGCCAAAACATCGTCATCATCCTTCCAGTCCGCTGGTGGTACGGCACCCTCTTCCTCGTCAGTGTAGAAATGTCTTCGCTGCCACCGTTCGTACACATCTCTATGCGCTCCTTCTCGAAAAATGGCTTGAGCAATCACAGCTCGACGATTTGCTCGCTGCACATTTTCTACCCGAGTTCCTGGTCCTTCGACAGCTTCCGCATCTTCATCGATGATGTTGACGAAAGTTGGAGGCCAGGCTCGATCAGATTCTGGATTCGATGGACTATCATAGGAGTCATCATCAGTCTCATCATCATTTTCATCCAGCCGAGCTAAGAGTGCAGGGTGTGCATTGGATGAGTCGTTGGGTAGCAGCTCCGCTAATGTCATACGGTTACGGTGACGATGTTGATGCCGCTCGAAATTGTTGAGTACTCTTGGCATCTCGCTGAGAGTCTCGGGAGGATTGAGCATTGTCTCCCAATATGCAGTATTTCTGCGGTTGTCGCGATCCCATTGACTACCAAACAAGCCAGACATATCTCTTCGGAAGACGTCTTCTCGATTTCCTGTATCATTACTGCTTTCGTTGATGACCCCCTTGCCATCGACAATCTCGAGATCGCCATTAAGCCGTGCAACTTTGCCCTCTCCAGTCCGAGGATCCGGGGCTCGTGGATATCGCCCATCCTGTCCGAATGCACTGCTCAACGGTTGCCTGCTGTTGACGAGTCGATGTGCATCAGTGCTACTCATTTGCTGTTCTTCCATACCTTCTAGCATATCTCGATGCATCTGACGATAGAGAACATAATACGAGCGAAACATGCGCAGAAAGTCTTTTCTGTCAACATAGCCATCACCATCTATGTCATAGCCTTCAAAGATCTTGCTCCATTTGTCCTTCTTCTTCCGGTATGCGATGCCGTGTAGAAATTCGGGAAATCCGATTAGATCATCCTTGTTGGTGTCGTAGAACGCAAACATTCGATCAAATATCAGACTTGGCGCAGAATGTCGATAACCTCCCGATGGGACTAAGCAGCGCTCGAAAGTCTTGCGATCCATGGCCAAACAGATATCATCCGGATCATCTCTCCAGTCTGTGTTTGCCATAAACGTCCATTGCTCCCAGTAAGCATCAAGCTCCGGTCTTTCAAACCCGGTTTCCCGAGATAACTTCGTGAGGATCTCCTTTGGCAGCACTCTCGTCACAGAGTCAGGGTCTCCAGAATACCACACAGGCTGTATATGCCTTGGTCCGAACGATGGTGCCGGAACCTTGATTTTGTAGAATATATGTGTTTTGATATGCATCCCTTGTGATTCGCAGCTCTCACAAAGATCATAATCAGCGCAGTTCGCACACCTGTATCGTATCCCTCGGATGGGCACTACGCCACAGCTATTGCATGCACATCCTCTATGCACGTATGCGTTCCGTCTTGTAGCATCCTCGGAGACTCGAAAGAGGAGCTGGACGATATTCTGACCATTGCGTTGATATGTATCATAGGTTTGCGGAACCTCGACCCATATATCATCTTGCAATCCCTGGTCATCCACCACGGTCTCTCCGTCTGTTAAGGTCCTTGCTACGATATGCCCTTCTCCATCGTTCTCGATCGCATCGTCCACGAATATCGAAGTGGCGTCGTCGTTGCCTGTCGTGTTTCGCCGCCGTCGCCGATGAACTGCATTGCTTCGATGGAGGCCAGTGCCTGGCAGAGAGGACCTCTCGTGCTCATAAGCAATACTTCTGTAGAGCCCATAGCTAGCAAGGCATGTTGAAATGATCGCAACAGTCAGGACAACCGCGCGGGATCTCGTCAGGGTGCTCGAGGGTACGGTTGATGAGGCTGACATGATGAAGAAGTCGTTCGCTCGTGCTAGGTCTACCGGACCGGACACTTGGTGATAATGATCATTTCCATAGCCTCAGTGAGGACTAGGATTGATGCAGACAGGGTTCCGAATAATCTGCAGTTGGTGAATATTAGACTGTTCAAAAGTGAGCTCGCGTGCGAAACGACACGAGAACATTCTCGCGAAAACCGCCTCAGCCTTCTCTCCCAGCCTTCTCCAACTCCACTTTACACCATCATCGTCAATCTAGTCTGAAATGCGATCGATCTTATTCATATCTAATACTTGGGAGCCTGCAGTCATGAACATTTACTTTTCTAGACTTCTTGCCACACACTCTTACATCAACTGTCAGGAGGAGCACAGTTGTGCTACGATTGAATCTCTTTATGTTTTCATCCGTATCTCATTTCTGCTTCGATAACGCTCCGCAAAACTAGGGGATGTTTTTGCAAGCTCCCTATTGCTTTTGTGAATAATAAAATGTGCATTTGCTCGGCTTGAGATGGTGTTTAGGTCCAGTAATAGTCTCCCGCCGCCCCACTGCTTTGCATTCAGGCTTTTCTGCAAACTTCATGCTACCTCGGGAGAACTACTAGCAGAACGTCCTGCCTTTCGATCGCGACTGGGTGAGCTCCATGCTGCACAAACAGAACATATTTACAAGCCTATTTCCAGTATTCAGTGCTTGATAAACATGTTCAGATCCTCCACCTCGCTCATACTCGAGGTAGTTTTGAGTAGTATTCGCGCACCACCTATTACCAAGGAGCGGCATCATTGTTCGTGGCCATGATCGTCTCATCGAAAGGCCGCGTCTCCACTTGCACAAACTCAAGCTTCACAGCAACGAACACAAACCGCGTCCAAGCTTTCAATCATAGACCATCAGGAAACTCAAAACTCTGCGTTGGTCTCAGCACAGACCCATCAAGGGAGGCTCGGGAGCACTTGCCACTATGCCTCCTATCATACTTATGACCCCCACGATGATGTATCGTTCTTGTATTCCAATTTGACAGCTCATATCTGGGCAGTGGCTTCCAAGTCCAGGGCTTTGCGATGAAGATGTCTTGAGTCAATTCCTCGAATCAACAGGATGCCGATCTCGACTTGTCGACACATTGTTGTTTCATAAAAATTCAAGCGATCGAATACATCAGCTCAAAATCTGTCGAAAATCTACCGAGACTCTTTTGTAAGATGAATGGCACATACTCGTGAACCGCGAAGGCCGGGCGCGCCGTCTGCAGTCATTTCTGCAATAGCTCAAGCATTCGAGACGAGAAAAAGGATTGAAAGAACTGGTAGGGAAGCTCAAAACGATCTTCCACAATCTTGAAGAGTTTGGTAAGGCGAGCTGTTCTTGAAAAACAGAGAACATGACAGTAGTACTTTCCTAAACCGGAGCAGACGTTATGCGTTCCCAAACAGTCTTGGGATACACAAAACGTTAAGGCGTTCGAAGATCAGCAGCAACAAGAAATAAGCTTCGGAACTGAACAATACAACGGAACAAGTCGTGGAATTAGAAGGAAACTCGAGCCTTAAGGTGCAGTCACAACTTTCATGTCCGTTATTTTCCCGGTTGGTGCGTGACTTCATTGGTGCACAGTTGCAAATCCGCGAGATGGGATAAAATGCTCTCCAGACTTCACCTTCGGAGAAACTATTTCGTTCATGCTATTGCAGCACCTCGCCGTCATTCTCTCGACCTCGTTGGTCTTGTCTTGGCAAGTTGTCAAACTCGTGTAGTTTTGAAATCGTGTCATACCCCCTGGCCGGACAAGCGACAACCATTCTCCCGAGGCCACCAAGGCTCAACATCAAATTCTACCAGCACAAGCGCTGTCAAGCCCTATGGCTGTCGCTTGAGCATTGTTTGTCGTCCCGTTAACCATAGGGTTGGCGTTTGGTCCCATCTCTAAACTAAGTCCACTCTGTCATATATCCAAAACGCGGGGCACCCAGATTGGCCCGTGGCGAGATCTGGTTTCGCATTGACCTCACCTCGATCTCAATCGCTACCGGTTTCCAATGTGAGACCAGCTGCCATCTGATGTCTAATCTGATGCGTCCTTACCGCATCTGACCTGCTCCGTCAATATCCAGCCTCCAATCTCGGCTGCGAAGCCGAAGCCTTTGCGAATGTGGACAAATTGTCAGATGCGCCAGGAGCATGGGACGATGCGCTTATTTTTCCCTGTCGAGATCTTGGCGCGAGCATCAAGAGCACGCCAGGTCGCATCTCATGCCATTTCCAAGGCTCCGTGACCCCTAGTGCGATTCGTGCTCATCCCAGGGTAGCTATGGCCAGTCTGATCTGCATTACACAGAACAAGAAGCATGACAGGAGTACGCTACCATGCTGTTGGACCCGTCAAATTTGAGTGGTAGGAGCGTCTCGTACGCTTCTATATAACCTCCCAAAGTTTTCTCATCCAAAGTTTTCTCATCATCCTCTTGAGTTCTTGCCTTGACTTCGACATTCGTTTCTGGTTCTGTGAACTATACATTCTTTACACTCCTTATTGCTCTATTGTTTCTAGGCCGGTCCCTTCCTTTCGAAATCAAACAATCATTTCTAAATTTTGAATATTGTCAAGTCAGTCATTCTCGCAATGTTTACCCAAGCAATTCTTCTCTCGGCTCTTGTAGCCATCACAGAGGCTCGGTAAGTCAAATCGCTTCAGCTTTGTCGAAATTTACTCATAGAAGTAGATTTGGTCAAGAGCAAGTCCCAATTGCCGCTATTTCAGCTCTCAGCAACTTCGGTTCTTCAGGTCAAGCAGCCACCTTAGCTGGCGAATCCATTTCCTTTCTGCTCGGAGCGGCGAACCCATGTGGCAAGCTTCAGCAAGCTGATTTGATCGTCTCTACTCTCGGTACTGATCCTCAAGTTATCGCTGCTGCCAGGGGCCTCGCTGGGGCGGAACAGAACTTCAACCCTTCTGCGGTCTCTGTTCCCTCCATCTGCTCTGACGCTTCTCTCCCCGCCACTGCAGAACTCCGAGGGGTTGTTCCTCTTGTGGACCCTGCAGTTGGAGGCTCCAGCATCGAAAATGCTAATGCCGCCACTTCTCTCACCACCCCATTCAGCGCGGACGGTCTCTCTGTCGCCGATGTCATGATCACAAATGGCTTCTCCAATTTCACCACAAAGGCACTAGACGGCACTGTTGGAGCCGCTGCTTCTAACAGCCCAGCACCCGTTGCCGTTGCGGCTCCATCAAGTGCAGCAGTGATAAATTGTGCCGGAGCCGCAACCACTTTCGTAACACTAACAAGGTAAGCGCATCACATTTCTTGGGGTATGATTTCCTCTTTGAGATTTAAGGATGACTTCAAACAAAGTTTCTGTCTCAACCTCGAATCTCAGCAACAACAATGTCCCTGTCAAGTCTTAAGCTTCATACTAACCTCACACCAGATCCGCCTCTGCTACCGCTGCCGCTTCCGCAGTCTCCTCAGTCGTTGCTTCAGGAACAGTTGCGAGCTCTGCCGCAGCGGCCAGTGGAGCTGCCCGTGCTGCATCCTCAGATGCCGTAACTGGCGTCTTTCCCGGCTTCGTCGCCTCCACTATTTCCGGTCTCGACTTCGGCGAGTGCGTCCCAACCATCAAGTTTGAAGCCGGCCTCGACGGTCGGTCCCTCACAGAGTTCACCTTCCAAGCTATCGATCCCCTTGTCAACAAAGGCCAGGAAGAAGCGCTTAACCCAAATATTATCACCAATCGCATCTGTGATCAATTGACCAACGTTTGCGGAGCTAATGCTGCTGCGAAAACAGCTTGTACTGCAGCCAAGGCTCAGATCTCGGCGCTGGCAACAAGGGATGCGAGCACTGCTGATGCATGGAATACCGCACTCGGTTTTGCGGGGACAGACACTAACCCTGATAACGCTCCTCAGACCGGATTGGTGGGTCATGATTAAGTTATGATTTAATGAGAAACGATGCATGCTTTTTGTGCGCGAGGAGAGTTTAATGTTGATGAGAGTTCATGTACGATAAGATGCAATCTATGAGTGTACTTTTTTTTGGTGGGCAGGAGAGAGCTTTGTACTTGTACCCAATATAATCTTACATAGCGAATTTGATATCAAAGCATTGCCTAAACGAATCGTCCATGCCTGGAATTTGTTTCCCTCACTCTTTAGAGCTATTTCCAGGACAATGCTTCAGAGAATTCAGTTGTAGTCAAATCGTTTTCGCTCTCATCTCGTCGTTTCAAAAGAATGCTGGGTCAACCAAGTCTAACTGCGATATACGTACTGGGCCCGCTCTATATGTCTTGCGGGCTAGGTCGACCTATTCTGAAGCGGTACTTGCCCCCGGTGCTAATATTACCTCGCCTGGTCTTAGTAGTGGAGCAGTGGGATGAGAGATTGCATATCCGCTACCGTATCTCAATGCTTTTTGAGTCTTTACATAGATCCATCAAACTCATATCGTCCTTTCAATCCCTTATTCATGTCCCGAATATGGTTGATCGGACCATTGGCGTTCGGGTCTTCCATTTCAAAAGCCAAGAGTCCTTCCATGTCGTGAGCATTGATATATGTATCAACCCCGCGCCCAGACTCTCCCTCAGAAGTAGGGACATGTTCGCTATAGTCCCTTTGAGAGGTTCCGAGGAATGGTTGGGGAGAGAGGTGCTCGGAGTCTGTATCACGTGACGAAACTTCTAGGCCTTGCGCGAAGTGGAGAAAGTCGTCGATATGGAGACTGATACGCGATTCAGGCGCTTGAGAGTTGGTGGCAGTCGGATTTGGAGTGTGGAAGGAGGCATTAGGAGTGGAGATTGGTGATAATCTCGTCCTCCGATGCTGATCCACATCCCCTATGGCCGAAGACCTCGCGCCAGTCGGCGAAGGTAAACACACTTTTGGAAACGACTTGAGGTCATAAGTTTGGAGCCCGGCGTCCGGAAGATCCATAATTAGATCTGAATGAACGAACTCGTCAAACTCCCATGCAGGAAGTGCGTTTGGTTTGAGACGATCATGGCAAGTCGCCTCATATTGGTCGTCCTTCATGATCGCTTCAGCTATGTCGTCGCCTTTCGGCAAAAAGATATCCAATTCAGAATTTGTTGTGTTGTCCAGCACCGGGATATTTGGCCATGCAGGCCCCTTTTCCATCTCTCCACAATACCATGGGGCCGTGTCAAGAGCCTGCTGGATGATACCAATCCAGGTTCTATGATTATGCTCATCACGTTTCACCCAACCCAATTCATAATGGAGTTCCGCATTGAGCTCGACATCTGTCAAAAATGAGACGCTATCGATTCTGGGCGGCTCGCTATCTGGGAACTGTAAGCATGAACTCTTTGTGTTGGAAAGGGGGCATCACTGACAGGGACTCTGCGGTTGCTCGACACCAGGAAACAGTATTGTCCAGATATCGAACCATCTGTCTTCATCGCTTTTGCCCTTGTTTGTTTTGGCGCTGATAGAGTCATGAATTTGTCTCCATTGGTTGTTGTCGATACCATCGCAGGGTGGTGAGGATGCTGGAGTGCAGGCGGCAAGATCGTGCTCGTGGCGAAGGAGATCCTTCTCGTCCTCAAACACTGTAAAGCATTGCTGACATCGAAAGTAGTAGAGCATGTGATTCTTCAAATGATCTCTATTGATATGTGAGAAATTATAACGCGACAGCAACCCACTTCTTTTCAAACTTACTCTATATGTCGTAGGTCATGAGGGTTGCGATATAAGCATTTCAAATATTGATCACCACCAATCCATGGGTTGTATCGGTGAGGACTTCTTTTGTGGAAGTGGCAAGCAAAAGGTTTCCCCGACTCCGTTCTCGGCTTCGAAGCTGGTCGTTTTCTTCGTCCTCTCTTTGGACGGGATTCTTTTTTCTGAGCTTCGATTTGTGGTTGACTCTGATTGCGGAAGCTGGATGTTTGTTGTGAAGACCACTGTAACCCAGGCGTGGTCTTGGGGGCAGGAAGAAGCGTCGGTGTTGTATCTTGGGGGGCGAAATCTTGTCGATTACATGAGAGGTCTAAGTACTGATCTACTTTCAAATTGTCGAATAATGTCTCCTGTCTATCGATATAGGCGATCTCCCAGGGGCACTCGACGCATCTTTCATGATCACACTCGGGACAACACTGAATCCATCCGGTCACTCCTCCAGACTTCAATTCGCATTTGCAGCATGACCATAGCAACTGCTGGACAAGAGCTGGCACATCGTGGTGTCCGCCGTTGGATAAAGGCTGTGGCGGATTTTGTGATGTAGAATGATTCGAAGAGGTAGAACTAGTGGTGTTTGTTAATTGAAGTTTTGGTATTGCTTGTTCCCTGTAACTGGACATTGCAAGGTCGACAGAGTGTATGTTCTGTCGGTGCTCTAGATATTGAGCAGCGACCTATTCGGAACCCCGTCTATGAGAAAGTTAGACAGTCATCAACCATACAACCCTCGTGGGATCTTAGACAGTTTACACCTTCTAGCGGTGATTTAGAACATACCTTTATTCTCCAATTCGCTCTCTTTCGCCTTCAGAGGGTTCTAGAACTAGACTTAAAACTCTCAAGGCGGCATGTTAAAAGAGAGGACTCCAAGAATTTATCCAACACTCATGGTCGTTGCCATTCAAGCTCAACAACGACTACCAGCGATCTCCGTATCTGATACGTCGAGTAATGTCAACCAATTACTGCGCTGAAAAGCTGACGGCCTTGCTCTTCCGTGATCATTTCTTAGGAAAGAGAAGAGACGTTGAGCCCAGACAGTGAAGACTGAATCCTCAGGGACGCCTCCGTAGAAAATGCGCAGATACACCGTCATACTCAATATTTCTTGAGATGGCAATACGATTGGTTGGTGATTCCGCGAGCACTCGCAAAGAAAAAGCAAACAATGCATGGCGGACCGAGGTGTGGCCCGAAGCGGTCCAATATTGCGTTGGCTGAAAAGCCGAGTCCCATCACGTGGCCACTAAGCCGAGAAGATGTTTTAGGCGCTTGGATGTGCTTCGGAGCTAATACGAAACGGCAAGCACACTATTTGCAATACATGAGGTGTGCAGGAACCGACCGATGCACCAATGCCCCTATATACTTGACATAATATTATATCACGTGATGTTAACTGTTTCTTCTCACTTGAGCTTTCTAAACAACCTGAACGATGTTGAGAGCATCTACGCAGCAAGATATGCATGGCAATAAGTGTCAAGAAGCATGTGACAATAATTTTCGGGAGGATTGTCTTCAGAACGTCCGACTCGTCTGCATTAGAGCTCAAAACCCAGTAGCCGTGACAGTTTCCCTGAGGACTTCCTCTGAAGCATGCATTTGGAGTTGCTGACACGGCCGGTCGACATCTGTCGACATCTGTCTATATCACTTCGTTGATTGATATCTTTGATGAAGAATGTTGAACGTGTTGGTGTGCAGAGAACTTCCCCATCAAGCTTAGCCTTTAGACTAGCCCAGATGCAGGCAGGTGCTTCTTTTCTACATCTGCCAAGATCTTCGTCCCTCATCTCCCCTTCTCGCTACTCCCGCTACATTTTATCCTTATTTCCTGCACAATCCCTATGGTGCTTGGAGGGAATAATCTGCTACTGACCCGGCGGACTGATGTCCGTGGGCAAGACTGCGTTATTTACTGGATCAGATCACGAAGGTCCACAAGGCGGGGTTGGCGAAAACGTTACAATGCGGGGAGCAAAGAGTTTTAGTCAAGCAGCGGGGGATCTTCATCAGGTATCATGGACCTGATATCATCGCCTTTTACTATCCCGAGCTCCCGAAAGTAAGATCGGAAGTATATATCCAGCAAGTTCTAAATTACAAAGATGGGCAAGCATTTGAGTTTGCAACCTCCTCATTCAGAAAGAGAAACGCAACACAAGTACGAATTTCGATGATGCTATATATTGCAATTCTTGCGGTAGCCCACTATTCTGCAGCTCAAATTGACTACTCTCTATTTGTCAACGTAACCCGCCTTTTTCTTTGTTATTACTCCTTAATTCTACTGCGTTAAATCCAAACACCAGTTTCAC
Organism: Phialocephala sp. D728; assembly: GCA_003988865.1. Lineage (NCBI taxonomy): Eukaryota > Fungi > Ascomycota > Leotiomycetes > Helotiales > Mollisiaceae > Phialocephala > Phialocephala sp. D728. The sequence goes on along the minus strand of QYAJ01000100.1, from coordinate 56,281 downwards.
ACTCTCGACTCTTTCTTTCTCATTACGCGTACACGATGCTAATTGATGGTAGCCATTGATCGGGTCAGAAGGTCCAATACCTGGATATGCCTTTGGCGGTGGTGACATCTTTGTCGGAGGAGCAGTACCGTTTGGCGTAGCCAAAGTTAGCATCGACACATATGAGGACAACATCACACTCTCTACCTTAAATGGGGGATACACTCCGATGGGTAGAGTCACTGCATTTTCTATGATGCACGAGTCCGGAACTGGAGGTTTTCCAAAGTATGGAATTATTCCACAGATGCCACTTACGTCTGTGACTCCGCCAGTCAATTTGTTGGACAATCAAACATATTCTCAATCAAGAGTTGGAAATGACACCGCACGAGTTGGATATTTCAAAACAAAACTGGAAAATGGTGTTACAGCTGAGCTTTCGGCCGCAAGACACTCCGGTATTATGCAGTACTCTTTCCCTACTGGCGAAAAGCACGTACTTGTCGATGTCTCTCATTACCTTCCTTCTCAATCAGGAGGCTACAGCGGTCAGATATACATTGGCGGGGAAATACATCTGCAAATTAATGGAACTTACACTGGATATGGAACTTATGGAGGAGGATGGAATGAAGGTGCCCCATTCACTGTCTACTTCTGTGGCGATTTTGACTCTCCTCCCCAAACAAGCTCGACGTTCCGGGGCCGAAACACTGATCCAATGCCACGTTACCATGCTTTCAGCGATGCTCCGATACCACAGGCAATTCTTAGAAATATGAGCGAATACTCTGGGCCACTAAATGATCGTCTCGGAGCACTATTCACTTGGTCCAATGCCTCGGTCTCCCAAATCAGATCGCGTGTTGGAATATCCTTCATCTCATCCGACAAAGCCTGCAATTTCAAGAATATTGAAATCCCATCCTATGACTTGAATGCGACTGTCAACGCAACTGTTCAAGAATGGAACCAGGACGTCTTCAGCAAAGTTCGTGTCGTGACAGACTCATCCGTTAATCAGACGAATCTGGCTTTACTCTATTCCTCCCTCTACTTCATGCATCTTATGCCATCTGATCGAACTGGAGAGAACCCCCTTTGGCAGTCTGTGGAACCGTATTGGGATGATTTCTACACCCTTTGGGATATCTTTCGGAATACGGTCAGCTTGTACCATATCCTTCAACCCACATATTATGAGGCGATGATCCGCTCTATCATCGATACTTGGAGGTATGAAGGCTTTATGCCTGACGGCAGATCCGGCAATTACAACGGTCTCGTGCAAGGCGGAAGTAACGCCGACAATGTGCTGGCTGATGCATATGTCAAGGGGTTGCGCGGAGGCATCAACTGGACTGCTGGCTATGAAGCGATGAAAAAAGACGCGGAAGTCCAACCATTTAACACATATAGCTATGATGACCCAACTGCCAGCGTCAAGGAAGGCAGAGGTGCTCTTTATGACTGGATCCCCTTGGGCTACGTCTCTGCCGACAGAAGCACTCGAGCTGTGTCGCGCACGGTTGAGTACGCTCTAAATGACTTCTCCTTAAGTCAGGTAGCAAGAGGAGAGGCACCACAAGATGTGCAGAAATACTTGAACCGTAGCGCACAGTGGCAAAACATTTGGGCTCACAATCTGACAAGCTTGAATTTCACGGGGTTCTTGGCTCCAAGGTTTGCTGACGGTACATTCAATCTATCAGGATACAATCCAGCCCTATGTGGTGAGTGTGAATGGCAAGCCATAAGCTATGAAGCGACTCCATTTGGTAAGATCTCTTTCGATTATCGCTGGTGCCCTACTCACATTACTCCAGAATATTCATTCGTCGCGCCTCATGATGCTCAGACCTTGATTCAATTCATGGGTGGTCCAACGGCTTTCGAGTCACGTCTTGACTATATCATGCAGCCCAATACATCACAACAAAATCTGGGTGCAAACGGTGCTGGAATCACCACTATCATGAACATTGGTAACGAGCCTGACTTCGCGACACCATATTTATACAACTATATCAACAAGCAATGGAAGAGTGTACAACAGACTCGAGTGCTTGCCAACCAATATTTCCATGATGCGAATTACGGAGTTCCAGGGAACAGTGATGCTGGAGCTCTCAACTCTTGGTTGATTTGGCAGATGCTGGGCATCTATCCTGTCGTCACCCAGACAGTGTACCTGATCGGCAGTCCCTGGTTCAACGACCTAAACATGACGATCAATGGAAACTCAACTTTGAGGATCACGACTACCATGTCAGGCGGCCACAATTCGACATCGGCGTCTGGACTAAGCTTCGGCCAAGAGAACTATTATGTTCAGGGTGTGAGAATCAACGGTGCTAGCTGGAACAAGAATTGGTTTGATCATGGAGACATCATGGTTAATGGTGGGACCATCGAATTTGAGCTTGGATCTCAACCGGCAATGTGGGAGACTGGTGATATTCCGCCTAGTCCTGGTCATTTGGTATTATAGGTACCTAGACTTCTGACAACTTTAGTCGTCCTTGGAACAAGGGCTACACTTAGATACTAGGCATACTAGGAAGGGATGTATATAGGGTAGAGGTGACGGCTTAAGCCTGGAGGCCGCTTCAAAGTAGCATCACGTGACAGGTTTGTATTTTCTAAGTCCCCCTTCCGAAGCTCTTTGTCGACTCCCGACGTCCACGCCTTACATCATGCATGTGATCTCGCTATCTCAAGCAACTGCCGAGTAAGTAAATTTATACAGCCGATACTCAAATCAAGGAATAAACATCACAAACGAGTCAACCAACTTTCCTCAACACAACCCCGAACTCACGGCAATCCATTCTCACTTCTTCTGCTCCTTTTTCCATCCTTCCCATACTCCTTCCTATTTACCATTTCTCATCACACCTAGCAAGCAGGCAAAGCCCCATTGCCACTCGCCGTCTGAAAAAGCTTAACTTCCGCAGCTCTCCGTCTCTGCAATCCCGGCATCACCTGCCCACCAGCCATATCCCACTTCGGCAACTCCTGGCTAGCAACAGTATCTGGACTATCTCCATCATTCAATCTCTTAATAAGAGTCGAGGAAGCAACATTTCCACACCCGACGTTGTATGCCCAAGAGACGAGAGCGCCGTATTGGTTGTCATTTAAATGGACGGAGTAGTGGATGTCCGCAGCCACGCATTTCTCGAATTTCTTGAGATTGTCAACAAATTGTTTGATCAAGAAATAGAGATGAGAAAGGGATGAGAAGAAAGGAAGAGTACTTTGAGGTCTGATGCGAGAAGCTCGGAAGCAGTAGTTTTGGTGAGTGGGAATGAGTACGGGACTTCCGAGCATCCTTTCGTCTCACAGAGATGTCCATAGCCAACTGTTGGCAAACCAATCGGATCAGGCTCCGGTTTGGCGACAAAGCCTTCGAAGGATTTGATGAGGTTGATGGTGGCCGCGTTGACAGATGATGCGGTGCAACCACCTTCTGATGAAGTGCAGCATTGGATGCTAGCTGGGCCTGGACAATGCCTATCACGAGAGTCAACGTGAGTCTTTTTGACGAATTGACCAATGATGAATGAACCCAGGTGTGCTTGTGCCAGAACAAGTATTTGTCGGCTGACATTTTCCTCCAACGTCGTTCACGGAACAAGAGCCGTATGTGCAACATTGAACGTCTGTAGCACCGGGACAATGACCTGCTTCAGACTTTCCGCCTTGACTGGAACAAGTGGATGTCAGGATACATTCGCCTTTCTGACCCGAGTTGATGATGCAGCTGTCGACAGCTGGTGAACGGGCAAGCACATCCACATGTGTGCTCTCTGGCCGACGCATAGCTTGGGTAGCAGAGGTAAGGGCGAGAATAGTTATATTGAGAGACATTTTCATAGTGAAGACCTTCGTTGCTTGTGCGATCTTGCTTTTGCGAATTTGTTAAGATTGATGGTTATAAGCTGAGGAACTGGACCAGAACTTAAACAAACTGTGGCTTATTGCCAAGCGTCTCCGTGCAAAATTCTATTCTCGAACAGCAACCCATCGTCACCTCTCAAGAAAACGATCATGTAGTCTCATGGTACAGGATCCTCTAGCAACCACATAGTTAATCCAATTTAGGATCAAATCCTACAGAATGACTTGTAGCGTCACACATTTCCCCACACTTTCCAAATCTGAGTCGCACAAATGACTTCTGTCACACATCGATCTTTCCTCACGCAGTGCAAAATCGGCCTTGCTACTTAATCAATCTAACCATATTCCGGTGCCTTGGTATCCAAGTGTGTACAGCAAGAAAGCTATTTATTGGAGGATCTTTGGATTAATATAAAATAGCTAGAGCGGGAGTCGAAAGGTTGCAGGTCGTAGATCTTGGCGCTCGCGAAATATTTAGGCTAAAAGTCCTTATGGATTCGATGATACTATGTATAGAATATAACTACTGATATCTTGGACCGCTACCTCAGATATTGTCGTTGAAATAAGTTGTAGACTGTTTGTCGGGGTGAGAAGGAAACCTTCCCGAGACTAGATGAACACTTCTATACAGGTCATCAGCAGCGAGAGTTCATGAACTGCGACCTACTATTCGCGAATGGCCTGGATCACTGTTGAACGATGATCCGTTCTTCTATGTAAACCATGACAAGTATCTGAGATTTCCTCTACTCCGAAATGTTCCGTCTAATCCATCTAGTCCCTAAACCCTCTTACTTATATCTATAACGGCGTATCTTTACGAATCTCTCATTTTAATAGCTGTATTATCTTCTCTATGAATGAGTTGATGAATGAAAAACCTATACTGGATATAAATAAACGATCAAAAAATATGATTTTATGAGTAAGATGGTACCTATCTCAGCAGTAGAATCAGATGCTCACATCTATTATTCGACGCTTTTAGCTCTTCTCATCTCGGCCATGTAAAATTCGACAATAGGACCATGTGTCAACTCGTCTTATTCAAAGACCTAAGCTCAGCTCCGAATCATTTCCAAAACTTCGTAACCAATCAAAAAAAAAAATCGAGCCCAAATGAACCAGTTAGGTCCAAATTTCATAACTATATTCATTGTTTTCAGGCAATCACAACTGAAGCACTACGTATTTAATCCCACTCCCTTGATAAACTTGTTGCTCATACAACCAACCTCTTGTCTATAAAAGAAACTTTTCCTCTATTATATCCTTTCCCTCCTTCATCAACAACTAGTACAAATACATGTGCGTACCTAAACACAAATTACCCAAAATAAAACCCTACATCGCCACCGCTCTTTAACAACAACTCGACTCAAACACAAACTTAAACCCCGAAGCCAAACGCAAAGACATCACGATGGCTAACCCCTTGATTTGGGTATGCTGCCAAGTGAGTACCGAGCCGATGGCCATATACTCGTATGCTAACTATGAGTTTAGTGCGGTGTTCAGAATAGTCGGTATTATGAAGATTGCGGCACCTGTGGCCATTATGCATGTGAAGAGGGGTGTTACAATATGGTCGCCCGGTGATTGCGAAGGAATTCGGCTACTGTGAAGGAGTCTAAAGGAACGGTAGGGAGGTAATCTGCGTGGAAAAAGTTTGTAAAGGATCGGTGGTGCCTGACGTTTTATGCGAGACCCTTGGCCTTGCAAAGCTGATCTTGCATGGCTTTACGAGACTTGGTGTGAGATCGAGACCATCCAGAAAGAATAGTAATGCTTGACCCTTACTAAACTATTATTGAGATTAGAAAACATGATATATATATATACATATATGATTGTGATCATCAATGAATAAACGAGTATGGCTGCTGCGAGTGGTCCTGGATCCAAAGAAAAGACGTTCTTGCAAACATGACCGAAATAGTTAACTTTTTTTCAACTCAAAACCAAAGCCACAAACATCAGATTGGCACATTAGAAAACTTCTTTTGAATTGGGGATGCTAACAGAAGGATAGAACAACATATAGCAATCCATAAAAGCTACGTCGAATAAGGTCGAGAGGGAGAGTCACTCGACTTAGAAATAGAAGCTTGGCTCTGGATTGGTATCAGAAATACTGCTTGGAATAAAGTCGTTTTGGGGGAAGAGGTTGTAGAATTATTATGAATGGGGGGAAGCTTATATGTCCTTAGAACCGCACTGGCGCCAACTAGCAGCTGCTCTCATGACGCCAAGCTCCTCTGTATCCATAGGGCAAAGGACCAATAGCTGCGCCAATATAAAGGAACCAACGATTAGATATTATATATGTATGTGGTACTGTATCCCGACATCCAAGCCTTTTTGATGCCTTCTGCTCCCACAACCTAAAAATGCAAATCATGTAATTCGTCACGTGCATTTATATCATCACGCATTGAATCCACCACCTACGGAGTTCAACGAATCCCAGGGTGGGAACGGATCCCAGCCATCCCACTGCATATCCCCACCATTCATAATAGGATCTTCAAAAGCGAAGACATCATTTGCGTTGGTCCCTGTATCACGTGAATGAGAGTTGAATGAACCACCAGCACAGACACATGGGCCAGGGCAGTCGCAGAAGTGAGGTAGCTCACTGGCATATCCGGAATCTGAGAGGATCATGTCTAGAGACGGTTCGTGATGAAGAGGGTTCATGCGGTCCTGATTGACAATGAGGAGCTCCGTTTCCAGATTCGAAGGTGGAGGAGGCTGGAATGCGGCCTCCAGGAGTTGTGATTGCTGGTGTAGATCATTTGCTGTCGAGGTTCCGTTCTCATTAAATGTTGATATGAATAACGCAGAGGGGACGGTGTCCATGGACTGTGATGTGTTGACGTCTGTACCCTCACCTCTCATCTGTCGATAGCCTCTGAAGAGTCGATCTTGACAATCCTGAATGATGCCAACTAGGTTACCGACCAGTGCTGCTTCCAAAGGTTGCATGTCTCTTCGAACAACGTCTTCGATGTTCGTCCTGACTAAGCGTGGTAGTTCTCGACGCATGTACTCTTCGTAGTTTGCCAGATCTCTTGAATCAGGTGACCCAGGTATTTCGTCATGTACGGGTTCGAAGTCTAAAACCCTGTTAGTCTGCTTCCCTTAGAGCTTGAGGTGAAGGCATTGATGGGGTATTGTGGGAATGAGCAATCTTACATGGCGATGGCACTTCTTCGTTGGGGAAAAGAAGCTGGAACATTTCTCGCCACCTTCCTTCATCAGTTTGGTCACGAGAAGTCTTTTTCCTACTTCTCAGTCGTCGCTCTTGATCAGTAGTGATCCCATCGGGTGGATTTCCTGGTATGAGTTCGCACATAGCAGTAATATCCACTGTCAAGTGAGAATCTAATTGTTCTTGATTCTTAAAGGCTTTCCAGCATCGTTTGCAATGGGTTGGCATTCGATGGCAGCGGTAAATGTGTTCCCTGGAAACGGTCAGCAGGTTATGCAAAAGTCTAGTATGAATTCACATACTTGACACGAGCAATTGTTTCCCAATGAGAAAGTGCGCAGACTCTATAGTTGTAAGTGCTATATCGTCGCGGATCATGTTTACGAAACGGACACGCAAATCTTTTACGCTCGCCTGATTCATCGTTCGGGGCAGTGCTCCGTTTCGGCCTTCTTGACATATTCTCATCCTCGTCATCTGATCCTCTGTCATCATCTCGTTGTCTTTTTCGATAAGATGATAGAGGAGTAGTGGCTGTACTTGTAATGAGACTTGTATTTGATGGGCTAGAAGAATCATGCGATTCGCTGGCACATTCTCTGAATCCAGAATCCCAATTTTGGTTGAAGATGATCCAAAAGTCATCCATGACACGATCAACGAGTGCTTGTTGTATCGGTTTAAGAATCGTTGAAACTTGGCCTTCTTCAGCTTCAATATTGTCCTCAGAACCATCACTCAGCTCTCCATAAGCACTTGCGTCGCTGTTTTGGTCTTCCGGTTCACTGCTATCGTACTCTGTCGACTCCTCTTCGCTAATTTCGAGACAAATAGCATTCATTTCCTCGGTATTGCGAACTTCAACGCTCTGTCCGGGAATATCATCCGTTTCGTCTGAAATTGGAGAAGGAGCAAACACAGCTGGCAATTTATCTGGAGCGTGTTCGTCATGCTTGTCGTTCTTATTGCTTTCTGAGGCGATGAGAGATAAACGCTTTGGTGAAATGAGGCTCTCGCGTAAACTAGATACTATTGAATACAGCGCAGAGATTTGAGCTGAGTTTTCTCTGCGATCCTCGGGGACAGAACCTGTGTTTGGCAATGTCGAGGATGGGATATCATCTGCAGTGCCGACAGCACATTTAGCGTTTCCCCCGCGCAGGCTGAGGAGTTCAGTAAGTCGTCCAATCACTGAAGCTTCAGCGCGATTCTGATCTTCAATGCGTGCCGGGTCATCATTCAAGGATATCTTGGTTACGTTCCTTTGGACAATATCTTTGATGTATTCCGTATCCGTTGATCCCAAGACTTCGATAGCGGAAACTGGATCATCTGCCGAGGTGAGCTCATGCGTAGAGGTCCTGTACTGTCTGTTCAGCCAAGCAGCCAGAGGATCACCCGCAGTATGGACGATGAGGTTTCCGATATCCTTTGCCAGCCTGATTGGATCGACGTTCTTGCCACTCGCATTTGAGCCCCCTAGCGGATCACTTTCATGGATGTTCTTAGCCGTTATTGCCAACTCGTGAGATCTGAAAACTTTTTCGCCTTGGAAGATCATTCCATTTGGTAATTTGGGACGCAATTCGCGATCATGCACTTCGTGAACATGCTCTATCCAGACCTCTGCGGATTGGAATTCGCGCTGAGCTATGCATCCATCCCAAAGACATTTTGTAGGTCCCCAAGTCGAGGGATCTTGGTGTATCGTCCATAAATGGACAAGCCAGTCATTACGACTGCCATAGATACGGTCGGGTAGGTCATTACATGCGAGACATGGGAAAGACAAATCATCTTGCGACTGTGTATTTCGTTGAATCTTCGAGTGCTCATCCTTGCCAGCCATGGGAGCCTGCGTTCCAGACGGCGAAACTCCGTCGATGCTCCATTCCATGATGCTAGCTCCAGTTCCGATTTCATGGAACGAGTTCAGGGCAGGTAGCACTGGACTCGAAGGTCCAGGTGACGGTGACGGGGGCGGAGAAAATTTTGACCTTTCCCAGAAACTGGCTACAAGCTCTGCGTCCTCGTCGCCATGGTTGAGTGTCGTCGATGGCAGTTTTGCGATAATCTTTGACTTCCTCTCAGCACTCCTGCTCGGCCTGCGAAGTATCCTTGGGCTACGACGAAGGGGAGCTTTTGCCATAACCGTCACCCCACCGTCTGAATCACTGTCTGGGTCTGAAGCTGCTCCACGAGAGTCCGAGTCGCTCTCGCTATTTTCGAGGGCTATACACTGTTCGACCTGTTCCCGGAAATGTATACGCTTCTTGTCCGACACGTTTGGGGACAACAACGGTCTCAATGAGGCAGTAGAAGACGATCTGCTGAGCTCGACAGGACTGGTTGGGCGAACGGATTTGGGAGCATATTGGTGGGGTTCGAGTAAAGGTCGGAATGGCATAGATCGAGCGCGAGCTGATCGCTCAGCCTCAACCGCTGCAGTAGCTTGCTTAAGAAGTGAAGCAGATAATAGGGAGCGGACAAGCATTTTCTCAGACACACTCCTCCTCTTAAGGATCGGCTTCAGATCAAGCATATCTACACGGCCTTGTGATCTCTCGGAAGGTGCCGGACGAGCTTCCAAACACATAGCTCTCAAAGGCTCAACAGGTCCGCATTGCAGTGGTCCATACAACCAAGTAACATCGCAATCTTTTAACCTGTTGAGTGTTAGTCAATTCGTAGCGGACCAGCACAAGTCCGGATCAATCACCAGTTGAGAGACTCTGGAGAGACAGTCTTCAAGTCTGATATTTTCTTTCCCCACACCCGCCAGCAGGCATTTTCCAATCTCTTCTCATTGCTATAGGAATGCTTCTTCGAGACAAGATGCCGCCAAGAGGCCCAAATGTCTACCTCGCACCAGTCGTGGGATAGATAGTCAACGTGTTTCGTAGGGAATGATCGAAGTCCTAGATCATCTTCAATCCATTTGCTAGGTTGCGAAGAGGGTGGGAATGAAGCGAAAAGGTCATCCAAGGGCTCAGGGACCTCAGATGTGGTAGAAACATCGTCATCATCTATCGATCGGATGCTAGCTTCGTCTCGTCCATCGACGTCGAGGTCATCTTGACTACTGCATGAAATGCCCGAATACACTATACCACCAAGGCGTCAGTATATTTCGTTTGAACAATGAGCAATGATGAAGAAGTAGTAGGAGTATCCATTGGGATGGGTCACGGAGCACGACAAGAGAAAATTTGTACCTGACAACGTAGTAGCCCTCGACCGTACACTCCTCGAGAACCCAGTACTAACGGTACTATCCGTCTCACTCCACGAAGAATCATCTACATCGAGCTCCGACATATCCTCAAGCGGGCTGTGTGATCTTGGTGGAGGAGAGTGCGTCGAGATCGTGAGATGTGACAATCGTCTAGATTTCTTATTCCACTTGCATGCCTTGGAAGCCATAATCTCCCTCCAGTCCTGCTCCACGCTATCTAGGGTCGAGCTCGTCATGGTTCCTGATGGCCTTGGTAGGTCTCAAAAGGTATCACACCTCTCGAAATATCACGTGCGAGATTTGCGACGGATACTAGGTGGCCCGGCACGGATTCATCTGACGAAAATGGAGGCGCAAGAGGGCTCGAAGCTGCGTGTCCCTGTGCTGTCGGGACTCTCAATTCTTCTCAATTGATGAATTAGAAATGGAAATTGGTGTTGCATGACCCATCTCGACGTTGGAGTTCGAGTCTCATGTTGTTGCCTTCGGAGAGGTGGCGCTAAGATCCTGGAAAATGCGCAGCGGCGCGAAAGTTCAAAGCTGACACGCACGCGCATCACCATTGGTGGGAACACGGCTGCAATGCGCAACTTGCGAGAAAACCTGTCTCATAAAATGGACGGAAGATCGTGGCGGAATTTGCCCTTTGCGAGTTCTCGCAGATTTGGATGGATCATGGGGATTGAAATGTGGCATGATTGGTAGGAGGAAGTATATAAGGAATTAATGGGAAGGATTGAAGCATCGAGGATCATCGAGCGTACTGGATTGGTATCAATTGAAAGCTTCGGCCAGCAGAGTATAGGTACTAGATATATATATTTCGAGAGGGGGAAGTATTCGAGGTTTGTTCCTGCCAAGAGATCTCCAGGCGCAACACGCTAACGATTTAGCGACCTCTCCCCTATATGCTAGAGCTAGGACTACCGTAGGACCTACGCATCGCAAGCTAGCACGGCCACCGGCCAGCATGTCTCACAATAATTGTTTTTTTGCAAAATATATCGAGGAAACCAGTCGGGTGAAGCATCCAACAGACACTCTAAATTCGTATATCTATGGAGCACCAACTCTTCAAGAACGACTGCTCCTCGTTCCAAGCAACACCAGAGCCAGCGACCTCGCCAGAATAAGAAACCAAATCCAAGACCTCGATAAAGCAATGACTCCTCGCTCCACTCCGAGCCTTAGAAAGAGCGTGCCGCCGAAGACTCCGATACTGCCGTTATACCATTCGTTCGAAAATGATATATACCCCAACTGGGCGTTGGGAAAATACGCACTTTCACAACAACGACCCGAGACCCGAAATCAGATAGCCATTCCAATTGCATGAGTTGCCACTCTTAAACCCAAAACCGGCCAATCCCTCAAACACCATTTTTTTAATGAACAAAACGGAAATCCAGCCTTTTCGACCCAATCGTCTTGGTGTTGACTGTATAGGCCACCTGCTCGTCAGCACTCATCGCATTCCAAATCCTGTTGCGCTTCTTGTTCTTTAACACGTAATACAACTTCGTCAAGAGCATCAACGTAATGACTAGCAAGTTGACAATAATCAAATTCCTATTGCCTCGGTGATATCGCGGTTTGTCGTCTTCGCGATAGACCATATTCCCGCAGATGCTACCGACTTGGACACACACGCTGTAGAACACAGCAGACATGGTGCGGGTTCCAACGGCATTGCTATTCTTAGAGCACCAACCTACAAGGATGGCATGGCAGTAAGGGTATGAGAGGAGCACTGTGACGAGAGCGTATGTTGGCCAGGGGTCTTTGAGTGCGCCGGGCCAGAATCGGAGCGCGATGATGCAGGGGAGGGTCCAGAGCGGTTGTAGTAATGCGAGGTATGCTCTTTGGTTGATGCGTTCACTGAGCCAGGTTACCATGATCATTGTTATGATATGGGCTGCTGCATGTGGAATTGTGAGGAGGTTGGTGTTGTAGGTGCTGAAGCCGAGATGTCGAAGAGTGAGAGTAAGATAATGGGATGGTGGTGCTGTAGGAATAAATGCTACCATTCTGCATCAAAGTTAGCAAACCTCTTATAAACATATTTGAAAGTATGATGTAGGTATTGGAAGAGACGAATGGTGCAGGAGTCCAACCCTTGAATTGCCGAAGGAAAAGAAAGGGGAAGGAAGGCACTCACCCAAGGGCATAAAGAGGCCATAAATTATAATCACAGGCGGCATTCCAGAGACCATGGAAGTTGATCGCTTCTCGATGGTTCATGTCACCCTTCGCTGGCTCATCTCGCAGGAGACGATTGATAGCAATCTTGCTTTGGCGTTCTGTGAGCCATCCTTTTGGTCGAAACCAAATCTTAGTATGGACTGCCGAGGAGGGCATCATGAAGAAGGAGGCAAGTCCCATAGTCAAAGTAATCAACCCTTCGATCAGAAAAAGCCAGCGCCAGCCGGCCCATCCGAGAATACCACGCATGTGGAGAATTCCATAAGCCCAAAGGGAAGCGATAATGGACGTGGCTGACAGAGCGGTGAAGAAGAAGCTAAGAGTTAATTAGTAAGATCCCTAGAAAATGAATAGACGAGCTTTACCTCAACCTAAGGGGGAGTTCCCTGGATGTGTAGAAATATGACAACCAGAGAATCACTTCAGAGGAGAATCCGCCCTGAAATCGTTAGCTTTTGCATACACCGGTCAAAGGCTGCACCAACCTCTAGCATGCCCATTATACACCGAACAGCAAGATAACTTCTCCTCCCGCTAAGGCTAGACTGCGCAGCAGCCACAATGGACCACAACGTGACTTGAATAGGGATCCACCGATCAGGTCCGATCTTCTTTGCGATCAATTGACAGGGTATCTCGGCGATCAAGAAAGAAAAGGCAAAGACGATCTGGCCAAAGTTGTAATCTATGTACGTCAGCATGGAGATTGGGGGTTTTGAGGACATAAGGGGAACACATACCATTTGTATTCATGTGCAGGTCTTTCAACAGGTTGTCAGATAATGCTTGGCTGAGATTCCCTCGATCGATCTGGACTGCGAAATACATGATACACTAAGCAGATTCTTGTTAGCATATAACATCACAAGATAGGTCGAAGAGAGGCCCACAGCCCAGAGGCAAACATGCCAATCAAGTCGCCAAACAAGCTTATTCTCTTCCTCTTTGGTCCATGTCAATGTCGGCTCGAACACGTGTCGGCCTTCATATTTGCATTTCTCGTAGACACCAGCCCAGTACGCTGCGACCTGAGGATCGAGGAATGGATTTTCGCTAGTCGGTTCGCTGGATTCTTCAGTCTCCGAGACATTTCCTGACTCGACACTCTTTGAGGGAGACTCGAGGGACGTCGTAGACACTATGTATTGCAACTTTTTTTCGTCTGTCTTGGCAGTGGATTGGTCTATGGTCGGACTATTCGGTCTATACTCTATGCTTGGCATGATGGGCAATGAAAAGGATAAGAAGTAGATATTGATAGCTTGGCTGTTGAATTTTGGGAGAGGCAAACATCACTACTTATGTACAAGTACTGTGAAACTATCAAAACAGGAAGCGACGAACTTGTGATCAAATCTTGAACACATGGAGAGTATGACATGCGAGTCCTTACCCAAGTCGGCACTTCATGTAAAGTGAACTTTTAATGGCTACGTATACGGCTTCCGCGCCGATATTCTGCTGAGTCTGGAGGATCCAAACGGCTGTGCTGTTAATGTCGCTGACCAGTCGAGCCGCTGGTTTAATGAACACGATGCAGAATTTCAACTTGGGGGCGAACTTCAATATCCTGCTGTGCCAATAACTAGAGATAGTGGCTAGGGGTTTCCCAGTATAGAGGCAATGTTTCTTGCTTGCTGCTTCATATACCGGGTATTTCCCCACACTTTCTCCACGTCTTGTTATCTACGTACGATCGCATCGCTGACCGCATCTCATCGTATGTGAGCCTTGAAAATAGACTAGACGCGATTGGAGACAGCCAAAAGTAATCTCTTATCCCAGTCGGCAGTTCAATTTACAATGGAGTGGTGAGCATGGACCGAGAGGCACGAGGATGGCTTCCACTCGAGCGAGTCCATGCACGTGGAGCCCATGTATATACAGGGTATCAAAGAGGAAGAACATCTCGCAAATGCAATGCACGGTAGTAATGAGGCAAATATGAAATGTTAACGGAAGTTGCGCGTCTTCATGCACAACAGCCGCGCAGGGGAGGGACGTTCGGGAACATCGCAGCGAAACGCACCGATCCGAAAGTCTCGGTCTGAGAGAGAGCGCGAGAGAAGACAAACAAACAGAAAAGGTTTCGAAACATGAAACATAATGCTCGTAAGTGTTTCAATAACAATGGGCGCGGCTCCCTGCCAATACTCGCTCCGTCCGACGAGGCCGCCAGGTGCCGTCCGGTCGTCAGGTACCACCAGGGGTAAGCAAAAACAAAACCAGTAACGGTCGAGTTTGGTGCGCGTGAATCGAATCGCGCGACCTTGGCTCCTTGGCCAGAGAGATCACCGCACCGTCCTTGCTAGATCCCGACCGAAGGCGAGTGCCGAGGAGTCCTCCGATCCCTTGTGCTCATCTGCCGCTCGCTCTAGGGGTTCGTGTCCAAATCTTAGGCTGTTTGGACGGAAAGTATATTGCTTTAGGCGTGGATCTGCCCTCATCCCAACTTGTCAGCCACGTTTAGCCTCGTATACAGCCCTGTGCGACAAGCCTGGATCTGAATCGGCTATGCCAAGCTTTTATCCAATATACAGAAACTGCGTCTCGAAGCATCTCTGCAGAAACAATGGCATATCTTATCAACGTCCTAGGGTTCTAGTCCTGTCTTTTGCCTTGCAATCAATTCCTGACTCGGTGGAGGAACGCGTGATCGAGAATTTTTCGAAGCTTGAAGAGCAGACATGCGGGGATGCACACAATGTTCGAGATACTGATGTACTCGTCATCGGAATGGGGCTGTTTGTCGCGCCGTGTCAGGTTGAGAAATGGAAAGCCTTCCAGGACCGTGCTCTTTTCGTGGCCGTAGAGAACCAGAAATCCATATTCCTGTTAATATCAAATGCTGGCTCGGATTGTATTGTCGGCGGGCAGCACACCGGCACGACGAGATAAAAAAAATCGAACTCGCATCAGATGCCAAGACATGATGTTCCAATTGAACCAATATGCCTCCGTAAACCTATCGCTCGAGTTTGCTCTACGTTATACGTCGACACAGGGCAGTAAAGTTCACCGTGATACTTCTGGCGAAGTTCATTGCTCGTCCCATTTGTTGGGCCGACGGTCCTACTACCCCAGGTTCTGCAGATGTTCCAGGATGTCTTTGGCCGTCAGATGTGCCTCTTCCTCTATCTCGCCAGGTGTCGGATGCATCACAAGTTGCTCGAGCTCAGGGATCAGCTGCGACTGCTGCCCAGGCGGCATCTCTCTGACAAGATATTCAAGGCAATTGCTCTTCCAAGGATCGTCATCGCCACGTAGAACACCTTGGACCGGGTCTATCAGCAGCGGCAGATGCTTTCTCATCAGTTGCAGGACAGGTTTGGCTACAGGCCAGTTCAGGTCCTGCAGCCATGTCAAGAGCTCTGGCAGCAAAGGCTTGAGGGATGCGCTGTCGAGTTTATCGAGCGTGGTGACTGCGTCTTCGTCATGCTTATCGGATGGTAAGAGAGCGCGCTGGGCATGGCTCAGGGAGTGCGGAGAGGTCCCCATATCCTCTTGGCTTGTGGATCGTTGCATTTTGAATCACCATAGGAGAGGCGTTTATGTTGCTCGCGATGTTCGTCGTGATGTTGGTCGTGATGCTGAAGTTGCCATTGATGTGCAATGAAGTTCGGTACACGCCGAGGGAAGCCCGGAAGTCACAGCGACGATAACAGGGGCTAGTGCCACGCAAGCCAGCCACCAAAGCTTGTTCCAACGTACGCCTCCGGCGGACATCCGCTACATCTGGCTTCGACTCACACCAGGTGGATTGATCAATTCTCCTATTTCCGTTTTCATTTTCACATACAACTTGTCAGACTCTTGGTCAGGATCTCCGGATTATCGCAACCCCCCCAAAAATATCGCTATTTCTGTCTCACTCGCTTGCGCTTTGCCCATCATGCCAGCCCGAGGCGGCGGCTCGCATTCTCACGTAACGGCGCTTGCAGTGTTTTCCTCTCGCTCTAAATCCTTCAAATAACTGGCGCCCTTCACGATACTACCTGTTGCATCGCTGGTCTCAGATCGTGGAACGATAAGCTACATATGCACGTATCTAGCCGGCTGAGAAGGTCTGCTATTATGGACATCGCCATAAAATGGCGGTCGATGAAGAACGTGTCCGTACGCAGTAATGAGGGCGAGGTAGCGAGCGGCCCGTGGAAGTGTTGTGTTTTCAATTTGCGATAGAGTCAGATATCTCTCGTATCAACAACATCATGGAACGCTCAGAAAGAAAGTAGTCCATATCCAAAGAAGACACATCGTCTTAGGATTATCTGCTTCCAGTGTGGCGAAGATCTCACGAGGCACAAGCTGAGGAAGAAGCTTGCGGACGTCGAAAGGCATCGAAACCAAATCCCAGACTTGCTTCGTCGGGCTGTCGTCGGCATCTCCATGCTTGTTCAATCCTTTGCCATACTTTGGCCGTCCTTTGCATGCTGAGAAAGAAAGACGGATATGAAAGTCTCATATCTTGTAAATGCGCTCGCATATTCTCTGTAATAGCATGTAACGAACTCATAATATTTCAATAGCCCCGGTGAGCGATGCCGTGAAATACGGAAAGAAAGTCTGCAACATCACGGTCAATGGCACGAATGAATTCTATGGAATCTCCTGAGTCCTGACAAAACAGCGACGATGCGTGGGATAAATTGTTCAACAGTACATTCCTCCGTTACTGCAAAATCAAGTCACTGATTATCTGGTGGACTAGGTGCTGCCTTTCCCAAGCGAAGACCTGAGACACCAAGACAAGTCGTCAATTGGATTTGCAGATGGATACGGAGACGGCATGCGGGCAATTGGTGCTTTTCATCAACTTCACTGACTTCAGTACATCCGTCAAGTTGTTCACGGAGACCACTACACGTTTCCTAAAGCCGATATTAAACCATTCAATTATGTAGGTCTGTTCCTCCGCCTAAACACCTTAGAGGCGAATATCCTAACAGTCCTCAGATCATTGTATCGAAAGTCTCCGTCAGGCCATCATAAGTCACCCTGATATTTGGATGACTGCCAGACTATAGGGACCGTAGCCAAATTTTGATACAGTGCATCGGTGTTTCAACTAGAACAAGCTCGATGCTTGGGCGAGAGAAGGGACATTCAATGGGGATTCGACCCTCAGCTCCTCGTGCATACCACTTTGGGACCTATGTTTGGACATTCTAAGTAGACAAGAGTTCACGCCGAAGAAATGCTTGCAATTCAAAGCCTGTTGTCATATTCCAATGGCGAAGCCGGATCAATCCTAAGGGACTAACTAGAGGCATGACGGCAAGAGTTCTTGACCACCGAAACATCATTCGAAATATGAAGACTTCATCTTGAGTTCAAGCATTAGTTTCCTTCGACGTTGATACTTAACCCTACCCTGAAGCGCTCAACAGTCCTAAATCGGTGCCATTTCTATGCTTCCTTCAACTGATCTTTTGTACACATCTATTCTTCCTTCGTCTCAGGGATGCAGAGACCTTCCGCAAAAGCCTCCTCGTACACCTTAGACTACAAAGTTAGCATACATGTAGGAAAGATTCTAGAAGCAAGATGGGCTTTTTTGATATTGTTGGACATGCATAAGTTTGCAACGAGTCCAATTTTAAGAATATTGCTCTAGGAAACGGAGACTTACTACAGGGTTTCTCTGCTCAGGCACCGTGGTAGGAGCGGCAAGGACGACACCTGCCGACATGGCGGCGAGAAGACAAAGTGTGACCTTCATCTCGATGACTGATGAATGTTAAATCAATCTGGCTTGTTGAGTGAGGATTGGTGATTGAAAAGAGGAAACTAATATCAAATGCGCTCTCAACAGACTACGGTTCCTCAAGCAGCTCATATACTCCCATCTCATCACCACTGGCCCACTGCCGCAGCTTCTGACCATACATAGTAGTGTTTAAGGGATATTTGGATACCTTCATTCGCAGATCCGTCAAGAGTTCCGATATCTATATCCTCCATCTGCCTGACCTCACAAGTTCGAATCCTTCGCTTTTCACGACGTACATCTCCACGCCTTCCTCGCTTTCTCGTCCACGACTATTAAGAATTCGAATCCAGTAATATATGCGCCAGCATCCCCTGCATCTCGATTAGGACAGTCGTACGAGTCAACGCTTCGAGCATAGCTGGAACTGGGTGGTAGGTATTACAACAAGATTTATGTACTGCGATAGGCTAGGCGTTATAAAGTCTGACTTGCCTTTCTTTTCGGGAAAGAGAGGTGGAGTGGCGGGGAAGGTTGCCACTTCATGACAGGTTTGATGGGTTGGAAATGGATAGGTGGAGTAGCCATCAGCTCCTTGCTGGTCTGACAAGGTAGAGGAAATGTATCGGCTTTGTCCGTTAGAATCAAGAAGTTGGCTTCCCGACTCGAATCGAAGATCACCGCGCGAGATGTCTTTCAATGGGAGAAGGGTTTCTGTTGCGAGAAGAGAAGCCACAGAAAGCTGTAAGCATCCGTGGGCGGTTTTGAAGGACTGAAGAGTTGTGGCATTGTTCCACACGTCGCTGGAGAATAACGGACAAAGAGCACCTTCTATATGTTGATGAGGTACACCAAGATACGGACTCCTACGTCGAACATTCTTCACGACGAAGAACAGAGACCCCATCCTCACCGTGGCTTTGGCTGCTCCCATGAGTCTTGAATGCTTTCTTCGCAATCATCATCCTGCTGCTCATCTTCAGAAATAAAGAGCGGAGCTTCGACGAAAATGCACTCGAATTTGCAGCTTGCGCACGATGTTACGATCGACACTCATTCTGCTGACGATCATATTGCTACTCGCAACCTCCAGACGCATCTTCTTGAGAGGTTTTGGACTTGGAAGTCATTCTGGATGGGCGTTGGTCCAATCCCAGGAACTGGCTTTGAACACGCTCTAGAACGAGCAACACTTTCCTGTCTACCTGAATATGTTCAAGACATATTGTGGGAAGAAGATCAAACAACAAGAAGCCAAATTGCTGAAGCTCTTTGCATTCCCTCTGTAGCGCTGTGCGCTTGGAATGTCCCAAAGTTCCCTACCCAACGGCCAAGATGGTTCGGAAGCTATTGGAATTGATCGAAATTCCGTCAATGATCCGCGTGGACGTTCTGCCCAAGCACTCAAAGGGCGTATGCTGGCCAATAGTTCCTCGTAGACCCGTATACTGTCTCATTCAACCCGGCACAACACAAAGACTTGTGGAAAGTCTAGTTTCTATGCTCAAGGCTTTCTTGGCAGCAGGTATTGATGCTACGGATGTTCCGAGCCATGTGCCCAGTGACTTCAAGTGTTGCCGAAAGGTCCTTGTTCGAGACATGCAGAAACTACTAGATTCTGAGGGCAAGACTAGAGATGTCAACAGTAAAGAAGTGTTCTATCAAGCTCATGAGGTTTTCAATGAAGCTGTCCTTCAACACGAAAAGAAAAAGGAATCAGCAAAAATGTTACTGTCACGAACGAGCGAGCCAGGAAAAGGGATTATTTACATGGATCAGCCGAGGAAGGGCCTTCTTGTCAAGCGGGACATGAGCGGATGTTTGAGACTGGGTAGATGAGGCTGACTGGTCATTTTGAGTCAATAAGAAGGCCAAGAAGCCATTGATAAAGAGGAAGAGGGCGTCGAGGGACTTCTTTTATGCTTCTGTACAAGATATGTACATACACATCAGATGTACAGAAATGAGAGTCCGAATCACACCTTCAACTGACGCCTGTTGTTGAAAAAGAAAGTGAGGCTTTACCAAAGGTGTCGACAGTTCAGATGGACAAATAAGAGAATTGGGCCTTGGTAGGAGGAGCGCAAATGGACTAATATGGGCGCGACTGTTAGCAAAATAGAAATGGTTCGTGCTCCAACAAAATGTTTTACTTGATTAGAGTGACTAACATTAGACGAAAAAGTTCATAGTAAGATTGGAGAAGAAAGTAAATAATTGCGGTTCCAGACATTAATTGTCATGAGACGGATTTCTTTCTATAGATGATGCAATCTTACAACAACAGTCTCAGCAGAAGCTTATCGGAAATATTATAGTCTGGGCACGTACATGCTGTATACACTAGTAGACAAATTGAGATGGAACTGGACAACAAAATTCATTCAATTCTCTTCTTCCCTTCTTCCGCGTTCATGAATCTCGCTGTGCTTAGGCCGCGTTCGTGTGTTGGAATGAACCCGCCGATTACCTTGTTCTTTCGTACCTTCACGAGCGCGTCGTTGACGCCCTCTGTTGCCCACGGTCTAGGATTAAGCTTTGGCCAGTTGACCTGCAATTGGTTAGATTCTCTTGCTTATGAACGAACTCCCATAACTTACATATAGCATGCCATGGCTGTAAATGAAATTGAAGCACCACCCGGCAATCAGAACCCAGGTGAAGATGAAGATTCTCAGGGGCCAGACAGTAGAATCGGGGAGACGCCTGGTAAAGGTGCCTATGAATATCATCACCCAGGCGAACATCAGGACATACGGAATGGATTGGACCAATATCGGCCGTTTATCGGCGAAGACGAGGTGGCTGGAAGTATTGGGAAGGTAGGTACCGAGAAAGAGATCGAAAGCGTCTTGTCTGGGTCCATCTGCGAAGTTATTCTTGGCGTATCTAGTGATCGAATTGTTAAGATCCTGGAGAGCACCAGCTTTTGTTCGTTGGCCAGTACGTGTGAAGTCTGTCTTCAGCGCTCCTGTTCCCGAATATGATTTTGAAACCACATCTGCGTTGTCGGCCCAAAGCTTTCTGAATAGGATCTCGAACTCGGCATCTGCTGTAAAGTTCTCGCCTCGGGACAAGACGCCAAGATCTGTGAGTTGACGATTCAGGGCCCAACGAGCAAGCATACTCTGAACGACGTTGGTTCGGTCGAGACAGTCCATGCAATTGGTACGGACGACACTAGTTTGATGATTTCGCACGTCTAGACGGCCGTCAAGATCGGCAGGCATGTCAACGCCACGGAAATATTGCTGTTTTTCTAGTGCATCGTGGAGCTGCTCAAGAAGAAGTTGAGCTCGGTGCCACTGCAAACCCTTGGTCTCATTGTGGAAGTCGAAGTAGACGTAATGAAGTCGATCCATCTCTGATCTTCTTCCACTGGGTTCAACGACACGGAACTTCTCATCTGAAATTTGATCCTGTTGAGCTCCTTCGCTTGGCGATGAGATCAGCAGTTTGACCATTTGCTCGTAAGCATCCTTGACCCTCTTCTCTCTTCCCTTCTGATTGACTAAGTTGACCAAATAGTTGTCTCCATACAATCTTATTTGCTCATCGAAATGTGCGCGGGCAGCAGAAACAGCGGTCTCGACTCCTCGGATTTGCAGCTTTGGTGTATAGTGCAAAGTATTGACCTCAGCCCAGTACACCGGAACACTTCCTCTGGTCTGGACATAGGACATAATCTGCACTTCCTTCCCATCCGAGCCGCCAACCTTGCCGTTCTGCATGCCACCACCACCAGCGAAACCACTAAGACCACTCATGCTATCATTGAGAATGATTATCTGCTCAGTTTCGTTGAAATTAGAGACGTGTCCTTGCTCATCAATTCCTCGCGAAAAGTATCTTGTGCCAGCCCGATGTCTTGATCGTCGAGTAATAAGGACCATTGTCAAAGGGGTAGACTTGACCTGACTTGGGATTATTTCGAGCATACCAAATATGACGGGGAGGATATAAGGATCAGCACCTGGTTGCTGTCCATGCTGATGACGGGTTCCAGATGTTCGAAAATCAATCAAGTCTGATTGAACGAACTTATTCCAGAAGAACCGGTCGTCTGCTCGCTTCCAAAGAGGAATAGAGGGATCAGATTGTGATTGACGTTGAAAGGTGTTCGTGACATCAAAGGAGTACGAGAAGTACATAGGTCCCGACTTGATGAAGCTCTTCAGTAAGGCCAGGTACATATCCTCGTCCTGGTCGTGGAGAGGCCTCTCTCGTAGAGGCAAGAACTCGGTTGCAATGATTTTGTACACCATGTGACCCTTCAATCTGCCCATCGGCTGTGCTTTGGTAATGACAATGATATACTTGTCTACGAACTTATCAGCTTCTGTTCAGTCATTTTCTAGGGCAATCATACCCAGCCGCAACTTGATCATCCCCAGTATGCCAGCAATGCTGAATATGCGCTTCCCCCCTGGTAGAGTCCCATCATTGAGTCGCAGATCTCCTGTTGGGCGATCAACAATTAACGTCGGAGCTGACGGCGAGGAGGGCGAGGAGAAAACATAATGCGAAGGGGAGGCGTTGATGTTAAGATCCCGGAAAGGTAGGGTGGCCATCTTGTATTCTAGAATAGTAGATAGCGAACGACTATGTTTGCTTTGCTCTGTCTAAGGTGTTGTCTATGCCACCATTCGAAATCGTTGTCCTGCAGGGAGAGCTTCGTTGCTAGCTGTCTTTATTAGACTGCGAGCCTTGCACATGGGAATTGCCAAGGCGGTGGGAAGCTGCTTCGTGCTATTAGTTGATGCGCAGTATTTTGATAGATGCACGACTTTGAAGGAGAGATGACATTTTCTGCTACTACGCCACATGAACTCGTCATCTTATGCAAGAGATTTTAGTTGAAGCTATTACATATTTGATGCCGTTAAGAGTCCGGAGATATAGTGCAAATATAGTACTGCAAAAGGTTTAGCTATACATTTCGTTCCTCGAGTCGCGCTAGACAAGACGAGATATTACCTCATGTGAAGGGGCAACTTGGCGCTATATTACACTCTAGCAGCGAGTAAGTTGACGAACAGTGTCATTTACCCCTGACGTTTATATTTTGTGTATTTTACTCGATTAATCAAGAATTGTAAAGTTTAAACCGGACAGTATTTATCATTTCTGGGGCTAGGTTTAGAACTAGCAAGCGCCGAGCATTACGCAGGATAATCACGTGTAGGTGCCCAGCCAGCTTGTGTTAGCTTCCCCATTGCAGTTGCCTTCCCTCGAAATATCACTACCTTCAACTCAACTCAACACCATCCACCCCCGCCTCGCAACTTTCGATCTAGGAACACAAAGAATAGCGACTGCGCAAACAAACCTGTTTCCCAGGATCGTCCGACATACATTGCGATATGGCTGCCAGAGGCCCAGCAGGCACCCGAGGTGGGAGCAACCGCTTTGCGCAATTCAAGTTGGTGTTATTGGGTACGTAAATCATTTCTTGGCCAAATTTTGCAGGATCTAACATTCATCTGCAGGAGAGTCTGCGGTCGGAAAGGTGTGTTCGTTCGCATCGATACTGGGACGTTCTGCTAACCCTTGTGGATAGAGTTCTCTCGTACTTCGGTTCGTCAAGGTCAGTTACACTTTCCACCACTTCCATCGGAACACATTCTGACATTCTGTATAGGACCAATTCGATGACTTTAGAGAATCTACAATCGGAGCTGCATTTCTCACACAAACGATATCTCTCGATGACCAGACAACGGTGAAATTCGAGATCTGGGACACAGCCGGCCAGGAAAGATATAAGTCACTTGCGCCAATGTACTACCGAAATGCCAACTGTGCTGTTGTGGTCTATGATATTACACAAGCTGTAAGATTTATCCGATGCCTGAGATACTATTCCAGGCATAGCTGATATTGGTATAGTCCTCGCTAGATAAGGCAAAGCAATGGGTTAAGGAACTTCAACGGCAGGCGAACGAGAACATTATCATTGCCCTTGCTGGCAACAAACTCGATCTAGTCACTGCTCAACCCGATAAGCGTGCTATCAACACTGCAGATGCCGAGGCATACGCTCGAGAAGCCGGGCTACTTTTCTTCGAGACATCCGCCAAGACATCAGAGAACGTCAGGGAGTTATTCACTTCAATTGCGAAGAAGCTGCCATTAGACCAAGCTGGCCCTAGAAACCCAAGGTCCGGTGGTCGCGGAGGAGTGGAACTCAGGCCCGAGACGCCCGGAACCAATAACGGTCCATGTGCTTGTTAGAGAATCATATGCGGAGGGCAGGGCAGAGGGAGGTATTGAACCAACAGCGATATTCAACAACTTGGATCGTGCGGTCTTCGGATACGTCTTTCATCACGGATATCATCCCATTCGAATGAGATTGCCTGATTACGATCACGGGTAGCATAGATGCGGTCATTCCGACCATTTACGAGAGCGGCCTTTAATACCTTATGTGTCTTAGTTGTCGTAGTAGGGTTGGGTTCAGCAGGCTTTTCCTGCACGGCGTGAGGGTCTTTCTATCGAATTGTTCTGCAGCATTTTGGGTGTACTATATGCAATAGAACACAATCAACGATTTACACCAACGTATTACATACATGGAAGTGATCGTGATTTTAGAAGAGTGAACAATAATCCTTCTTGCCGATGTAAATAGTCTGCAAGTTTGTTGTGTCCTGTTCTGAGATGGAGTTGAAGCCAACGAAACAGCCGGCCGCATTATCGCTTGGCATCGAGCTTGCGAGGTTGCGAGCGAGGAGCTCAAAACCTTTTTTGCCAACCTCATGCGCCATCAATATCACAACCTCAACTACACTCTGTCGCTCAACGCAGCCCGTCATGCTGCGCGCCTCCCTCCGGTCGTCTAGAGCATTTGGTTACAAGCTCAGTGTAGCCAATGCTGGGCATCAATGGCACGCAATACAAGCTGGTCGGGTGGGCTCGGGAAGCGTGGTGAGAGCTCCAAAAGCTTGCTATGGCACCATTGAGGAATGTTATCGAGTACTAACTGTTCGGCGCATGTTTAGAGAGGCTATGCAGATGAGAAAAAGCCCAGTATCGCCGACTCGAAAGCTGCAGTGCTTCCCGGGTCTGCCAGCACAAGCACGTCTGAACCACTTCCTCCGGGACAGGTTGCACCGACACCAGCAACTCCAGCTACACCTACTCCTGGAAACACGATCCCCCCCTCAAATGTTCCATTGACACCTCCGCCGCCTCCTTCATCGACCGCCTCAATTCCCCCTCCATCACCGACTCCTGCACCTAAACCGAAACCAAAGCGCAGGTTCTTCCGACGATTCTTCACCACAATTTTCCTGCTGAGCACGCTAGGATTTGCGGGAGGAGTATATTATTCGCGAATCAATGACAACTTTCACGACTTCTTTACCGAATATGTTCCATTTGGAGAGGATGCAGTTCTATACTTCGAGGAGAGGGAATTTCGAAAACGGTTCCCCAAGATTGCGGACAGACAGGCCTCCCGGCCGAGGGATACTGGAGCATCAGTAAACATCCCGAGTCAGAGCGGAGTATCATGGAAAGTTGCTGAGGAGAGCAAGCCGGGGTCCACAGGAAGGCATGCCAATGCTACTAAGCCGGATACTCCCAAGCCCAAAGAAGCTATACAGAATCCATCAGAAACGGCTTCTAAAGAGAAGATCAAAGTTGCGGAGAATGTTAAGAAGGCTGATACTTCTGCTCCTGTGCCCAGCAAGCCCACATCTCCAGCTGGTAAATCGCCCGAGCCACAACCTCCAGCCAAACCAGGCCACCCAGTACAGGCCGAGGCAATCTTACCATCAGGCCCAGCACCTATTCCTTTTGTAGCTCCAGAGGTTGACCAACCGTCGAAATACCCTCCGGAAGTCACCATGATTGATCCCATCAATATCAAGGATGCCGACGAACCCGTAGTTCAGGACCTGGTCAAGATGCTTAATAACATCATTGCTGCTGTCAATGCGGACAATGAGAACCAAAAGTACTCCAACACTATCGGCAAGGCCAAAGGTGAACTGACGAAAGTCGGATCTAAGATCAAAGCCCTGAAAGAAGCGATTCAAAAGGAGGCCGAGGCTAAAATCAAGGCTGAAAAGGAGGACTTTGACCGTGCTGCCAAAGAACTTATTCGCCGCGTGGAGGCTGAGATGCAACATCAACAATCAGAGTGGCAAGAAGAGTACCAAACTGAACGCCAAAAGATTGTTCAAAACTACGAGCAGAAGCTGAAGGCAGAGACTGAGAAGGCAAACGAAGTCAATGAACAAAGATTGAGGAACAGTCTTTTGGAGCAAGCAATTGAGATGAAGCGTCAATTCATTCAAGAAGTAAAGGACCGGGTGGAAGAAGAGCGTAATGCACGACTCGGCAAACTTTCCGATCTTTCAAACACAGTTACTGAGCTTGAAAAGCTCACCACGGATTGGAACTCGGTAGTCGATGCTAACCTGAAGACTCAACATCTTCATGTCGCTGTCGAGGCTGTCCGCGCCAATATAGAGAAGAGCGAGGTTCCTCGACCATTCGTTCGAGAACTTGCAGCTTTGAAAGAAATTGCATCAGATGACCCCGTTGTCGACGCGGCCATCGCCTCCATCAACCCCATTGCTTATCAACGAGGTATTCCTTCATCAGCGCAACTCATTGATCGATTCCGTCGTGTTGCAACTGAGGTGCGAAAGGCTTCGTTACTCCCTGAAGAAGCTGGTATTGCAAGTCACGCCTCAAGTTACTTGCTTAGCAAATTGCTCTTCAAGAAGAAGGGTCTTGCTACTGGTGATGATGTAGAGAGTATCTTGACTAGAACAGAGACTTTCCTTGAGGAGGGTGATCTGGATAATGCGGCGCGAGAAATGAACGGACTGCAAGGGTGGGCCAAGACCTTGAGTAGGGATTGGCTGGGTGAGGTAAGGAAAGTGCTAGAGGTGCAACAGGCTCTTGATGTAAGTTGCCATATCCTCTCTATGATTACTACGAGCAAGAATGCTAATTAGTGGTGACAGGTAATTGCTACAGAAGCCCGATTACAAAGCTTGAGGGTCGAATAGAAACGCTTTTCTTTTTTCCATGCATGAGAGGAGGATAGTAGTCTAGGTGGCTGCTGTGAGCTTGTATGAAATACAAAATAGATATGTACTTTACTCTTGCACGTTTTGCCGTTCCTACGGCTCTGGAATTTTCTGGTATGGTCACATTCTTTGGCGTAGATCTACTTGCCTTCATTCTGCCAGTGCCGATATTGCACGCTCTATAAATTCCTCGTGCAAAACAGATTGCAAGAGAGGAGTCGAAATTGTTCATCGTTTACAGGAGCACTGCGGCCAGAACGGACATTAGAAACGACAACCACCATTTCACTCTCGCAACGGAAGCCCCGGATTTCGCAGTAGTGCTCGCCGTCGCACCTGTCCCAGTGGCTGTCGATTCCCTGCAACAGTAATTATTAAAATGCTAGCCGTCAAAATCGCCGATCGTCCAATGCTTGTGGAACTTCCAGTCTACGTAGCTGATGCTACTGCTGACAACTTCAACGTGAGATTGTTCACAGGCATACCTACAACCAAACTTTTCGGAAGACATGAGCCATCAATGAGACCATCTTGACCAGGGAGACAACAGAAGAAACCCGAGGTTCAGCAATACGAACTGCTGATCTAGGGCACCGCAATCACGCTCTTAGAAGGACGCCGCACTCAAGACTTCGTGCTCCTATACCCTGAATTTGCGACAGTCCAATCAGCTAAGTGAATTCTAAAGATTTGCGGCCGATAGATAGCTCATGTCCAGACTCATTGCCTAAATCAGATAAAAGTACTGGTTGAGAAAAGGAGGACTTTGGAGGACATCTTGTGCTGAGCAAATTGCCTCGGAACAGCCGAGATTGCATAGCAAAAACCAGCCAAACATCGACCCTTTCTTATTAGTATGGAGTGTATCAACATAGTGCTTACTATCATTGTTCGAGAAAGCATGATGTCTTCCTTTGCTACCTCTGCTAGAAATGAAGTTCTGCAGGTTCAGCCTCGGGCACGGACCATTTCAGCCTTGCCATCTTTGTGCGAGCCCTCGTCCGAAACGGGTCATTTGTTACCTACCCCGCGTTCATTCATATTTCGTCGATTCAGTAAGTCTCAACCTCCACCAATACAATGACGACAAGAGCGGCCAGCCATGCTGGCTCATGGTATGCCTCGAACAGCAAGAAGCTTCGATCTGAACTCGAGGCGTGGCTGGAAACCGTGAATATCGAGGGAACTGTGCTACCTGTTCCAGGCGCAAGAGTCATCATTGCGCCGTGAGTGAGCTTCTCTACTCTTACTAATGGCTTGTGCTGATGAGTTCAAGACATGCAGGCTACTCGTATTCTGGTGAAACGGCTGCATGGGCCTACAAGAGCCTAGATCTCTCAAACTGCAAACGAGTCTTCCTGCTAGGCCCATCTCATGCCTATTACCTATCCGACTGCGCATTGTCGAAGCATGCAAAATATGCCACTCCACTTGGAGACCTTGTTATAGACAAGGAAACAATAGCAGATTTGCAGAAAACTGGAAAGTTCGATACTATGAGCACACAGAATGACGAAACCGAGCACAGTCTTGAGATGCATCTGCCGTACATCTACATGATGATATCGAAGACCTTTAATGACGCTTCCGAATACCCTACGCTCATTCCGATTTTAGTTGGCAATACCAACCCTACAAAGGAACAAGAGTTCGGCAAAATCCTCGCACCATACCTAGAAGATCCAACGTCTGTCTTCGTTGTATCGTCCGACTTCTGCCACTGGGGCACACGCTTCCAGTACACGTATTACCTACCACAAGCTTCTATTGAAGCCAGATCCAGCAAGGGTCATTCATTACATCGAAGAGATCCTACACCCACGAACCCGCCTATCTATGATAGCATCAATGAGCTAGACAAACAAGCAATGGACGCCATTGAGTCTGGCAAGCATGAAGCGTTCCTGACGAACCTGTCAGAGACTGAAAATACTGTCTGCGGCAGGCATCCGATCGGAGTTGTCATGGCTGCCATCGAGATTTTAGAGAAGGAGGGTAAGGCTTCTGGTACTACGAATGGGAAGTTCAAATTCGTCAAGTATGCTAGGAGCAGTGAGGTGGAGGACATCACTGATTCCTCGGTGAGCTATGCCAGTGCGTATGCAGTCATATAGGGAGTTCCTAGAAGATCTAAGGTGAATGAATGGCGTTAGGATGGTTATCAAAGGGAATTTAGAGGACGCTGCCAAGATATCGTTGCCCAACGCCATGGCCTTTACCTCGTGCATATTTCAGCCATTCAAAATGATGCACTCTCGGATACTACCTCTCTCCCCCTCAAATCTCAATCACTTCCCAGCCTCCTCTCCCTGCATCTTCATCAAAACCTCCTTCTTATACTCTACCCAATCGTCACTCCTTGGAAACGCCTCCCCGAGCCCCTCCGGTTTCTCCACCCCCAGAAACCCACACAAAGGTCCCCACCCCTCCTTAACCTCAAACTCCAAAATCTCTCTCCCTCTCTCCTTCGCTGCATTCCTCACCATCTCATTATGTCTCCTAAACCTCATCTTCCCCTCTCCATCTCGATCTTCGCCCCAAACATACATACCTAATGTTTCACCGAAAGGAGAGTTCTTCGCGTGCCAGAGAGTAGTTTTCATGCTTTCGAACCATGGCTCTTCAGAGCGGGTTGTTAGGATGATTTTTGCAGATGGGTAGGCGTCCATTAGTTCTGAGGCGAAAAGGGCTGCGGGGATGTCGGTTACACCCTGTTCACTCCTATCAGCATCACTTTTTATTCATTACTTGAGTTTTGAGACGGTTCCGGAGGGTATCAATATCTTAATAGATGGAGAGAGGAAGACGGACGGCGAAATCCCCGAGAAACTCATCAAATTCTGCTCTTGATATTGAACGAGGTGGATCAGAGTACTTTGCTTCGAGGAGAGGGAGCCAGTATTTCTCATGGCCGTTCTTGCGAACTTCTCGCATGTGATAGACAGGAGTTATACCTAGCAAGATGAGGGCATCGGCGAGTGCTATCCAGATTCAGTTTCATGAAGCATATTTATGTCTGAGAGCGGATAATACATTGAGTCCCTGTGCGGCACATGCCTAGACAGAGAACTTGCATTGGGACTGTTCTTGAGATTGTCATGTTGGAATCTTTTAGATGGTAAGAATGTTTTTTAATGAGGGAGGACAGGACAGAGAAGATCTTATATAACCTTCAGATGAGGAGGTGATCGACCTGTGGCTGTATATGGAAGGTGATTGGCATCTTGTCCGGATATTTATCGCAGTCGGAATAGGTACGTGACAAGTCTACCGGAGTTAAGATTACGGCAACATTGACGCACACCCTTCTACTGAGGAGGAATATTATCTAGGTTGGTTTGAATCCTAACCCACTCGAATATTGGAGCCTGAGATAGCTTCCTGTGTGTATTTGTCGATCGAGGGTGCTAGTCATGTGACCAGCTAAATGCCTCACTAGGGGTTATTTGTACCTGCACTCACACAAGCTTGTTAGTGAAGAGAAAAGTCACTAATAGGCTTACTAGATAGGAAAATCCCATAGCTATTCAGCTATAACTAACAAGTAGAGCTATTCTTCCAAATCCACGTTATCTGACAATTGTCAGGAAAGTTCGGTTTCAAAGCAGACAATTCAGTCATTGAATTCAAGAGTGATGAAGGTCACAATGATATTATTTCTGTGATCCCTGAACTTCTGATGCGGGTTAATAAGTCCATGTTCCCATCATATTCATTCCTGAACCCATGCGCACACTATGACCCTAATGCCCGCCACTGTCATGATCATAATCATAATTCGTCACTCTGCATCTCAATACCGACTATCCACGGCTCACAACTTAACAGCAGCCTTTGTGAGATCGGCCAAAGCCTCGCGACGCTTGTACTTAGCATCCTCGATAACGCCTTTTCATGATCAGAAATATATCAGATGTTGAGAACAATAAACATACCTGCGTCGGCATCACTGGAGAAGCTTCCAGACCATTGGATGAAGGTGTGGCCTTCATGCTTGCCAGAAGTGATAGGAAAGCATCGAACCGTACTGAGGACGCTCGAGTAAGTCAACTGAGGATGAGCCGAGATGACCGAGTAAGTGATGAAGTGGTCAATAGCCTGTATTCACCAATTCAGTCAGCAAGAGTCACACCACCCAATTCAAATATCTCCAAACAAAAAGCAAGCATCCCAAAGAAAGTGGGGATGAAGTATGAGTGAAGACAGATAGGGTGGAGGTAGACTAACAGAATGCTCTTCTTGTTTGACCTCCAAAACAGTTCCATCCTTGAAAGTCCACTTCACGATATCCGTATCAGGAGAAGCACCCTTGACGAACTCGCTGTTCCTCAGGGCAGACCAGAAGTGAGCGAAGTTCTCCAACTTGATCAAGTGCCAGACATCACTGAACTTGGCTTCGATGACTGCTGACTCCGTTACGGAAGTGGAAGTGGGGATGCGAGATGCCATTTTCGTAGATTCTTATCGTTTTCGTGATGGCAGTAATTGTTGTGGATGTGTTGAAGTTGAAGAAAGCGTGGTGTGATGAGAAGCGAAGGAAGGCGCTTTTGAGGTTTGAGGAGGCCGTTTGATATGCGAGCGGGTGACGTAATATTAATTCACCGCAGTGCTCTAATCTAGCGATTCACAAACAGAATCGAAATCGAACAAAGAGAAGCTTCAAGGTTTCCCAGAGATGTAGTGTTCTACCGTACTGAGAATCGAGGTGAAAAGCAGCGAAAGAAGTTGTGGTTCGGATACCTAGCTAAGTCATTGCACTCTCATGAGGTAGACATTTACCCCGCAACTACCAAGGCATAGCTTCTGATTTGCCTCATTGGATTGCAGCAGTGATATAGCTTTTGGAGAAAAGAGCTTACTATATGAATTGCTTAAATATTCCCTCTTACTCCTGGCAGAAATAAATTTCTTCAAGTTCCGTACCACTACTGCAAATAGCAAGTGCAACCGGACCAGCAGGGGACGCGGCGCATATCCTACCGCATGCAGGAAGGGAGAAGAAGCTTTCAGGCACTAAAAACGTAACGTTGTTGATTTAGTTGAATGTCGTAGATTTTGTTTCGAAGATGGAATACTGCATTCTCAATAATATAATCTGCAGCAAAGGCCCAGGAAGCTCACGTGGTCATATGGTCACGTGGTCAACATTGACGAAACGTTTTTGAGGATTGTTTGCAAAATGTCATTCAGCAGAGTCATATGTCAGAAATTCATTGAGATAGATAGATGGAAAGACGAGGATGATGCTCCATTTTGTTTCATGAGGTTGCTCAACTTGACAAGTGGAGATCGGGGAGGACCGGAACGAAATCGGATGTTTTCGGGAGCGTTCGCATGGAAAAAAGGGGCTCGGTAACGGCTTTCAGACCACAATCTGTGGAACTCCAAATTTCCTCTTTCGCAATGTGAAACTTTTTATCTTCCTCGTCCCTGAAAGCACCTCAACATCAGCAGATACAACGACAAAGTATACGAGCACGTGACTCGAAGTGCCGAAGATGTTGCGCCAAGCAGGGATCCTTATCTCGGTACAGCATCGCAATGCCGCGCCGTCATCAAGACATCTCCTTGGGAATCCCAGCAACGTCGAGTCAAAAGCCTATTGAAGCGATTTCCTCTTTGGTCTGTATGCAAATGCTGCGGCCAGATTACTGTGATGAGGTTGCATCAATTCGCCCTGCGTTCCTGAGCTGAAAGCTGATCTCCCGAACGCGAGATTCTCG
Organism: Phialocephala sp. D728; assembly: GCA_003988865.1. Taxonomy (NCBI): domain Eukaryota; kingdom Fungi; phylum Ascomycota; class Leotiomycetes; order Helotiales; family Mollisiaceae; genus Phialocephala; species Phialocephala sp. D728. The sequence continues at coordinate 23,256 of QYAJ01000100.1, read as the reverse complement.
AAATTCTTTTTTTCTACGAACGGGAACAGATACCCCCATAGACGTATTAGGATCATCTCAACGCCTTTGAAGTGATAAGAGCCTCACCGACAATTCGCCGCTCATTCCGGGCTGGAAGGGTTGCATCGTGAGTCAGACGTGGGATGTGGATCAAGGACATCACAATCTCATGTCATTCTCGTACGGAGAGAAACCAAGGACCGATTACGGACCCAGCATCTCCAAGGTGTGATATATAAGACGCATTTGCTCAGTGGCATCTCTCTGAACTCTAAGCACTTTTGTTTTTGTTTCTTGTACCCTTACTGGTTCTGCGATCCATTCGACCCGATGGTTTCCCAGACGTCCATTGGTATTGGCTCCCTGCCAAACGAAGTATGCCTTACATCTGCTCAATTGGCTTGTACATGCTGACCATACATCGCAGATCCTCATCAGCATCCTATCTCTGTTCCCAACGCGATCCCTCCTCCCCTTGGCGACTACGTCTAACCGCATCTATGATGTTATTCTCAGCATCATACATCAACGGCTCCTTGCGGCAGCCTCGCTCGTAGATCGACAACTCATCCTTGAATGCTACCACCCATCTGCGAAGTTCAGTACACCATATTACAATTGCGAATACCTGGGTACTGACGCTGTAGACGAAGATGGCTGTGAGGTTGAGGAGCGGAATTGCGGAAGATTAGGAAGACTTCGAGGCCTGTATGCACACTTCCGACCCATACAACCAGAGGGGGACCGCAGAGTCTGGACTCCGCGTGCTGCCGGCGGCTGGCTTCCAGCCACGCTCGACCAAATTATCAGCAAGAAAGAAGGTTTCGTGTGTCAGAACGTCGACTTGGAATCCTATGAGCTCTTCTCCCAGCTGCAATCTGTGGTAAATATAGTCAAACCTGGGCCAAAGAGTGGATATTTCTCCAGCAGCACTAAGATTAGTGAGGGTCTAATGAGGGTGTGGAGAGATTGGCTCTCTGAACGCTCACAAAAACTGGCTTGCGCAGACTTATCTCAAGCAGAGTCAACAGAAGAATACAACAAACGACTTCTGTGGTCCTCTGTTAGAGAAGACATTGGCTTGCGCTTGCGCGTCATTGAGAGGCAAGACTTGCGACCTCCACTGCTGCGGGGAAGAGATGAGGATCCGAATGTTGGATATACACTTCAATATGAAGGTAAACGAGACGCAAGATTCATCAATGCCGTCTGCTGACAATACCTCAGAATTGGTGGTTAGAAGTTCACAACTACTTCTCAAATTAGAACAAGCCTTAGAACGGGAAAGGAATCATGAAGGTAAAGCCATCGTGATAGTAGCCTAAAGAGAGATGCCCTCCGGAGCCTGGCCTTCAGCAAGACCGACGACGTGACGCAACAACTTTTTTTATTTTGAAGATCTGTGCTCACATTTGTGATTAAATATAGGTATGGTGTGCGGCTTGGATGGCGTTTACATTACTGGGGTTTATAAAGGAAGGATGGCCGAAGAGTCTACAGCGAGTTATTGGCGTCCTGTGGTAGAAGCGTACGCTGGCAACCCCTATGGAGAGTTCCCTTTGCTGATTAGCTGGTAGGTTTTGATTCCTATTATTAGAGGACATTCAAGATCTTTCATGTGTACACAGAATTAATAGAATACATATCTTATTGCGCAATTTCAGGATATTGCACTTGCGCTCAATCGATAGATCAAGTGATCTTTCGCAAGTAAGTCTCTCTAAAGACTACAGCACAGGCATGCTACAAGCAGACCAAATGGTTCAGATGAGGATCTCCATTACAATGTGCCCTGGCTTTCAAAAATTCCTACAGAACTCTTGTCTGTTCCAATTGTCGACATTGCTTGAAGAGCCATTTTACTTGAAAAGAAGAATGGTTTCTGCCTCGAGGCTTCAATCTGTTCTGTCGGGTCATGTAGCTGTTTCAGAGCTCTCTAGCCGCTGAAAGCATCTAGGCAATGAACGAAGATACGATTTTGGGCATGAGGAACGTTTGTCGTGTAGGTTCTATTTATAGATTGAAGTTCTCCATGTAGAAACGATTGAGGAATACTTTCTCGCACGTACTCATTGACATCCAAGAAAGCTCCCCTTTCTATGGACAGAGACAATCTTCATTGATGCAGCTTATGTTCAGGTAAACAATAATAGAGCTCCATAAATACATCTTGGCTGAGAGAGGCAACTACGGGGGCGTGCCACGTGACTGTTTCCGGCCGGTCACCAAATCGAGGTTAGCCACTCTTCCCAATCAGGAGTCCGCCTCAGCCACATTAAGACCTCTCACCTCATCTGGAACCACTCCTGATCTATAACATATCTTGATTTTTTAATTCAACAATGCTTAATGACACCCAATTGACCACTGAATCGCTCTCTTCTCCACATCGAATTGCCACGCCATGGACGACACGACAGTCTCCACGCCTGCCTACCGCATCTTCCGTGACAAGCATGGGATCCCTCAATTTTCACCTAAGAGAGGGACACAAGCTCTGAAAGATGCACTCATATATGCATTCCCAACTTTGGAAACGGAGCTTCAACTCATGCAGGCAGCTCTCAAGAAGTTTTTCGATTCGGAAAGAGGTATTCAGATTATCTGTGAACTGCCTGAAAACGACCTGCAAACCAGCCTTGCCAAGAAACGAGATGTTGAAATCTCCCCCATTCAGGAGCAGAAAGCGGGTTTGAAGAATTGGAAAGTGTCGAGTACGAGGCCGAGCTCGAGGATGACTTCTAGGACGACGTCGAGAGCGCCATCGAGGACAGGGTCCAGAGCGGGGTCGAGACCGAGCTCGAGGGCGAGTTCGTGTGCCAGAGAAAGTTCTGTGGACTTTAACGGAGGCGGTATCATGACTACTTGGAGTTTGGAGAGTGGAAGGGAGTTGGAGAGGAAGAAGAAAGGCCCGTATGATCCAGTCAAGAGGAGGAAAGTGGCGGAAAATAGAGGAAATGCGTGTGAGAAGCATCGTGCTGCCAAGAGTGCTGTGAGTTTTAGTCCATCCGGATGTCTTGCCTTTGTTGCTGATTATCGGTAGTGCGATCCAATGGCTTGTCCACAGAACAAGATGTTTGGGAAAGTGCCAGACGACTCCCAAGCAGACCACCAAGCTGCAAGACGTGTGGAATCTCAAGTCAACGTCCGGAGTCCCGAGCCTTCGGTGCAAAATGCTAATGCAGGTATTGATATGTTAAGTACTATGTGAGGATGAGTCTGACCTCTCATGTTATTCCCCAGCTGATATTTTCTATAGGAGTTTGACAAACGATACTGTTCGAACACCACCTAGAGAGTTCGTTATGGTTCCAGTCGATGCAGATATATTCTGGGATGCTGCGGATCAAGTTAATACCCAGGAGGCAATGTTGAGTTTTGGTCATTTGTCCACCAGCAGCTATGCGGGTTCGTGGACGGATAGCAGTTACACCGATCTCTTATCATGGAGTCCTAACAGCAGCTGTCTCACTGCACCGGATTCGATGAGGGGAAGTCTGGTGTCGGCGCCAGAATTGTCCCATCACGCTTCTCTACCGGCCGCAAATATTTCACCTTTCGACCCAACAATGGAGCAAGGAGATCTTGCACAACGCTGTCCTATGCAACATTACCCTTCGCTGTCTTATCCTTCCCCATCAGACGATGCTGCAGCCCAACAGCCGCTTACCGCCCCTATTGCACAAGCAGACCAAACTTTAACTTGTAGCGAAGATCCATTCATGGGCTGGGCCAGCAAAAAAGCAACTCAGGTGTTCGACGACTACGGCTGGGTCCTCTCTCACGTTGAGACGCTGTGATAGTTCAATCGCGCATTGAAGCTCTATCAGCAAGTCTACAAACTCGGTTGAACATGTGAAGAGCACAAAGAATCAGTGAGGAGGAGTGAGAAATGCCGTCTACTGCTCGAGGCAACTCTTCACACTATTCCAGCTCACCGAAGCCATTCAAGATGGCGTCTACGGCACCTGAGCCGAAGAGAGTTAGGGATTTTGCGCATAGCTTAAGGCGATGCTGAAGGTAAGTAGGCGCGCATCTATTTTGACGAGTTGGATTATTTATGCTCACACGCAATAGTTCATAAAATCTTAACGCTAGTCCGTTGGAGAGGACCTGGTCGAACAGAAACTGGATCCAGAAGAGCTCTAGTACCCCGGGTATATGTTATGCACACCTGAGCTTTTCTCCTTCGAATGATGTTGTGCTTAACTCTGAGGTTAAGACGAGACGTTAAACTCTATTGGGGCGGGCACCTCAAAGCGAAGTGGCATTGGCCAACATGTTCGCATGTATCATAACTTCTCGAGAGGCAGACATCCCAGTTCTTCCCACATAAGTAGACGTGGAAAGTCGCTTTCAAAATGCGAATGGATTATAACATTTGGCAGGAATAGCTAAGGACTAGATGTATTCATAATTAGTAGAGAAAATCTCGTTCGTAAGTCTTGCTTAAAAGAGAGTAGTGATTGGAGCGCACGAAAGGGAATGTCCTGGAAAATGAACACCACTATTTCAACAAAAACAGCTGAATAAGAAACAGCGTTCTAACCTATCCCGACCAAGAAAAAACGAGTATCCTAGACTTCGACACAACTCGATAATAACTGAGACCAAAAAACTCATGTCCCTCCCACAGCGCTCTCCCCTAAACTGCCCACTCAAAAAAACCTCCCTCTCCTGTACTGCCTCACGGTACCTTTCACATCCGTAGTCGGTCTCGGATTATGTGCGCTCGACGTCATCGCCGCTTTCTCTTTATCCACCACAATCGTGAAAGAATCGAAACCAGCTGTGAAACTATAAATCTGTGTTCCCAATGTGACAGCCGTCCCCTCATAGGCAGTCATCTTATAGCTATCTCTAGGTACTGACATCAGTTCATAATTAGTGGCACAGACCATGGTCATTGATGGTGAGGCGGAAGTCGTCTGGGAAGATTGAGTGGTGGTAGCGCTTTGAGGGGTTGCGAAAGGTGTGGTGGTGAGAACTGGGGTGCTGAATGTAGGTGTCCAGGACGCAGTGTTTGAGAACTTGCTGACGATGGTCTGGACTGATGTGCTACAACTCTCGGTTTTTATTGCCCCTGTTAGTGATGTTTGGCAATATGTTGCCATCGACAAAGAGGTCGAGAAGCCAAACGATGCCATCAAGGTGAGTACATCAGTCGTAACGAATGTTGTTTGACATGAAGGAAGTGCGATGTTTGCAGAAATTAAAGATGTGACGGTCAATGTTTCCGTAGATAGGAGAGAGAAAGATATGCCTGTGCCTGTGCTGATATCTGATGGCGTAATTGTTGCCGAACTAATCTCTCCCACTGCTGATGCTGTTATGGTCGTGAGTGTCGTTGACGAGAGGTCGGTAGTCCCCGTGGCTAGACGTATCAGCTTGAAGCCTTCCCCGGCTGCGACAGGCGTTCAACTCACTTGTGGTTAACAAACCATTTGCTCCAGTGAGAGTAAAGGTGTATGGAATTACTGTAGTGTGTTGAACCGGCACGGCATGAGTCTCCACACTCAATGAGTACCCTTCGGACGCGTACGTGCCATAACTAGTAACAGTCTCCTGAGCGTAGGTACTGACAGCAACTAGAAATGGGAGCACCAAAGTCGGGCAACACTTGAACTTCATTGCGAGAACTGGTTTCTATAGCTGCGAAAGGCAGAAGATCAAGATGGTGTTTTGGGCTTTGAAGCAAGGACAATGATGGGGCAGTTAAGAGCAGAGAATGGAGTGAGGGCATGCTCTCTTATTCATAGTCCTGTTTCCAACAGGACGAGAAAAGACGATAGGCACACTTCCTGTACTTTACACCAACAAATTTGTAGCACTCGACCGAAATCAAATATTGCCTAGCCATACACACATGGATCTTTGACGTATATGCAAATTTAGACCTTCTGAGCGGTTGTCCAAGGTAAGCGGGGCTCGCTGGCCCTGGCCGTATAGCCAAAAGAGCCTACCAAACACAACAGTAGACACATTTGGAGAATGAAAGAGCCCTACTCCTGGTGATGATGCCAACGAAGAGACTTCCAAAGCCAACAATTATTAAGATAGCATGCATTACAGAGCAGTGCATCTTGATAGATTCTGCAATTTTTCAACCTTGTGACTGTGATCCTTCAGGGCCTTGCCGCCGAGTTCTGTTTGAAAAAGATGAAGTTGCAAAGTTTAAAGATATTTATACAGGAAAGCCCTTCTCCAACCGAAGGATTTGTTGCCAAGGTCATGTTGAGTGTAGGCCTTAGACGAGACCTCTAGGGAGAAAAATAGAAACAAGGCAAAAGAAAATCTGAGACTGGGGATGTGTTGAAGAAAAGGTTCTTCTCCGATGCTTCAGACGTTTTAGCAGGCCTCAGTCAAGGGCTGATCGCGCAGAAGCATTGGGCAAATATCGATATCGCGCTCGGTCAGTATCTGTATCTGCAAGCAGCAGATGAAAGCGATCATAATTTGGACAGCAGCAGACGCGGTGTGATCAGGCCAAGATAGAGAAGTCGCAGCGCATACAAAAGTAGAAGGATTTTCGAAGGGTTATGTGTCAGGTTGGTGTTGGTGTTTTGGGTATTTTGGTCGATGAGGCTGCAAATCTGGGAATCTGGGGGTGGGGGCTCTGTGGCTCCGGTGGCTAGTGCGCCAAGACGCTAACGTCTATTTACCGAGGCTCTGCCGAGATGGCTGGAGAACCTCTCTCTGTTTCTGTTTCATACCGAGTTACGAACAACGTCATTGCGAGTCCGATGCGTACGCTCCTATAAAATCAAGAATTCATTGATGCATTCAGACACTCACAGACATCCCCAATTCCTTATCTCGTCTCTTTGACAGACGTCGCATTGAAAAGTTTCGAACGGTGGTCCAAGCACGACTGCTCTCCTTCCGTTACCATAAAGTGTCAAGTTTGACTGGGGTATTTGGGGTAAACTTCCCTCACCATCTCGATTATCACGGAGATCGTGTGTCAGAATGAACCAGGTCGACGATAACGCAACACTATCAATAGATGATGAATACTCCCTCTGTATGTCGTGATAGGCACTGTGGGGTGGGCTAGAAAAGCTTCGTCCTGCCCAAGCTTTTCGGTTGCTGGAGTTATTCCTCTCCGCATTATATTCAGGCCAGCTTCTGGCAAGTTGGACCGCTTAGTGTTCTTTTGCAGTGTCTCTAGGTGTATCATATTGGCGACTATCCTCCTCGGTACCAGAAGTCGGGCAGATTGCATCATATTGCCGGTCCGTATTTGTGGGCCGGACCATCATCGCCATCTCAGCGCAGGAACGTCTTGATTAGATATTACCAGCTCTAGTGAGAAGACACAGAATTGAATTCTGCCCAAGTCAGTCGTTCGTCTTGTTTCAAATCTTAGGAACAGAATTGATGAGAGTAAGCAGCATCGTGCTTTGATCACCTTGACGGCGATTGACAAGTCATCTCGTCCTGTTACACCACCTTATATCGTTATTCTTTCTGGCCAAGATGGCACTCAACCGATTAAGATCGCTCTTCGAGCCTCGTGTTGGTGTAACGAATCTCGACCTGATCATTCGCGACAAATCTCCTAGCCAGGACGGCGAAGATGAGAAGATCGGAGACGAGCATTTATTGGAGCCTAGGGAGTTGAGTTACGTGGAAGATACAAGCGGAGGTTTGGGAAGACATCTTGGGCTCTTCAGTACAACATTCTTGATGTAAGTTGGTTAAACCGTCTTTGTTTTATCGGAAGATAAACCTAATTTTAGCTAGTATTGGTCGTATCATCGGCACTGGCATCTTCTCCACTCCATCAAGCATCACTTCATCTGTCGGCTCTGTTGGGGCTGCTTTGATGCTCTGGGTTCTCGGAGCCGTCTTGTCCTTTGCTGGTCTCTGCGTCTGGCTGGAATTCGGCTGCATGTTCCCACGATCCGGAGGAGAAAAAGTCTATCTTGAAGCAGTTTACAAGCGACCCAAATTGCTTGCAACTATCCTCTTCTCTACCCAGGCTGTTCTACTCGGCTTCACAGCTGCTGGATGCACTGTCTTCGCATCCAACATTCTGGTTGCAGCTGAACATACAGTGACAGCCTGGAACCAACGCGCAATCGCCGTCGCCGTCATCGTAGTCGTGACATGTATTCACGCATTCACCCCAAAGCTCGGAGTTGGACTGATGAACGCTCTGGGCAGCATCAAGGTCTTGATCCTGCTCTTCATTGTCATTACAGGCTTCGTTGTCCTTGGTGGTGGCGACAAGAAGATCCCAGATCCTCATGCCTCGTTCCGCAATTCTTTTGCAGGATCAGTCACTTCAAGTGGTCCATACGCTACTGCTTTGTTCAAAGTCCTGAACTCATATTCGGGTTGGAATAATGCCGCCTACGTCCTCAACGAAGTCAAGCGGCCAGTTCACACTCTCAAAATCGCTGGTCCGCTTGGTCTTGGTATCTGCGCTGTTCTCTACCTCCTTGCAAATGTTGCATACTTCGCAGCCGCAACACCTAAGGAAATCGCTGCTAGCGGGACGACAGTAGCAAGCTACTTCGCACTCAAAGTCTTCGGGCACAAAGCTCAACGGGCTCTCTCCGTCTTCGTCGCCTTGAGTGCTTTTGGAAATGTCCTCACAGTGACGTTTGCACAATCTCGTGTCAACCAAGAACTCGCGAAGGAAGGCGTCCTTCCCTTCGGACGATTCTGGGCATCAAGCTGGCCGAGAGGAGCCCCTGGAGCAGGACTTCTGCTGCATTTCATACCCAGCCTTATCGTGATCGTCGCGATTCCTGCTGGCGATGCATACAATTTCATCTTGGACGTGGAAGGTTACCCATCCTCGCTCATCAATCTATTCGTCGTCATCGGTTTGTTTATTTTGAGATACACAGCTCCCGATGCGCCGCGTCCTTTCAAGAGCTGGATTATAGTCCCCATTTTCTTCCTTGCTGCGCAATGTTTCTTGCTCCTTGCGCCATTCCTTCGGCCGCCAGGAGGGAAAGGCGATACGAGTTTACCATATTGGCTGTATCCTATTATTGGATTGGTGGTTTTGGCTTTGGGTGGGTCGTACTGGTTTATTTGGAGAGTATTGTGGCCGAGGCTGGGCAAATTCTCTTGGATAGAAAGCAAGGCTGTGTTGGCAGATGGGACGGTAGTCACGGAGTGGCAGAAGAAGAAATGGGAGTGATAGCAGATGGATGTATGATATTGATGAAAGCAGAGATTACTATGAGCTGGTTAACTGTACGATTAAGTGTGTTCTCTCTGGAAGGAAACTATGGCGAATTCGATAGATACTACGCTTCTTTTGTTCTAGTCCATCTTGACCCGTGAACAGTTTTAAGGTCTTGCAAATATCTTAGTCGTTGCACTCCTAGCTTTCCCGCAACAACTCTTTCTTGCAAAGACGCTTCCCCGCGCCCCTTTTTCCTTTACGAACCATAGAATGCAATCACGTGAGGCGAGACATGTTATACTGAAGTCCTTAAGCACAAATAGTATTATAGACTATTCTCTCTCATCTCCTTTATCTGAAATATATTCTCTCTCTATATAAAAATTCGACTACCTGTTTCGCGGCGCCTTCGGTGATTGTCACGTGATACAAGAATAGATGCCCAAGCTAAGCCATATCGACTGAAAAAACAAAGCTCACGTCTCAAGACCTCAAGAAGACGTCCATTGACGAGGAGCAAGTATGAGGCGCAAACGATCGACGAATAATGATCTAATGGTCTTACTTTAAAGTCTCAGAAGGTTGCACTTGAGCCTTGAGGTCGACGGTGGTCGCTAGGTCCATAGATTTGTGGCGCACACCCGCAAAATCAGCAGGTCACTTTCCCTAAATACTTCCTCCCACACGAAGCATGTCCTCACCAGCCCCCTAGGGACCTGGGAACCTCGACTCCAAGCACCGATCCGATCCCACAAATCAGCCATCCAATATAAGCGAGCGCTCGATTCAGGGGGCCGGCATCACCTTTAGCGAGGTTTCACACCCGACGTCAGACCTCCATCCGAACTAGTCTCTCATCTCACGTCTCAAGACAAGCGCTCAGCCGCACACCTCAAACCTCATCCGTCGGAGCCGATCTTCACCCGTAGCACTCCGTCGTGCGATCAGCTCAGGTGCGACGCGGTGCGCCGGTCCTGGTGGTCCCAGAATGGGGTCGTGGTGGCTGTGACCGCAGCTTGTTTCGGGTCCGTCGCTCGATGGGATGAGGAAGGGATCGATGAGGTGAGTGGCGGTTTCGGGTCCGGGGGGCAGGGGGGGGTTTGGCACGCATACATATTATTGGGGTACCTCTGCTGCGGGTCACGATCTTGTCGGTTTTCCTGCCCTTTCCTCACGATCTTTGGTCTCTGTTCAATTCAATTCAGTTCAGTTCAATTCGATTCTATTGTTGCTGGACAACCTACGAACATTCCCTCTTTCAACCTACCTACTCAGCCAGCCGTCTCTCCAGCAATCTAATCATAATCCACCACCTTTCCTCTCCTTTGCGATCCCATTCATCAACCAACCTCAAATCCAAAACCCAACCGCAAAAATGGGACAAAACCTCTCCTCCAAAGTCGTCGTCGACACCTCCAAGGACGTCATCTCGCCCGAAGACGCCGTCAACGAAAAGATCCTCGCCTTCCTATGGCTCGGCTCCGCCTACGCCATCGCCATGATCTGGTCGACGGTCCTGCTGTGCGATCGATGGGGCGGACCGCACGGGGGTAGGAAAGTCGGGTTCGGCAGTGTGCTGGCGGCGATTTTATTGAGTAGTGCGTGGCCGATTGTGTTCTTGTACTTGATGATGAGTGGTTAGGTGGGTTTTTCATTGATGGGGGATGGGGAGAGTGTGCAGGTCGAGGAGGGAGGTTGGCGATATGGTGAGGAAGGGAAGAGAGGACACATAGGTGGAGGGATGGAGGGGACAAGACAATCGAGGTGCACCACCAGAGGGAATGTTCAACCCGTTGTGTTTATAGAGCTGTGTGCCGCGCACGAGCCATTTCTGTTCCAATACTAGGAAGGAGTACTTGCTTCTTTGCAATGGAAAGCTCTGTTTATATGTTCATTCATATCCCTTTCGGCGATGCTTGCTCTTCGGCCACAGTGTTGTAGAGATTTGAAGTCGTTAATTGCCATCAGATGTATAGCGAACAAGCTGGGGCCGCTTTACGACGCAGCTAGGCGATGAAGCAATCATGCTCATGATCATTTCTCGAGTAGATAGATGATTTGACATGAGTGATATGTAAGTCACGTTTCAAGGAGATCACGTGCGGAGCTCGATCAAGCTACTCTCATTCTTGGACAAGCATATCTAGCTACTGTGTATCTTAGTCTCGAGCCAGTCATGCCATCAAATCAAGCAAAGCTCATAGCAAAACAAGCCAATTCTCAAGTAGTTCTTCTCACAGCTTGTGCGACGTAGTGATTGTCTTGACCAGCGCCTTGTACTCAGGACCATACTCCTGTTCTGTACTCAGCACGTCCTTCTAATTCAATCCTTCCGAGTTCAGCTCTTTCTTTACCTTCACTAATTCTTCTAGCATCTCGTTAGTATCTCTTTTAGGAACTTGATGGAAACCTCCGCTGTCATCGCATTTCTCTCGTTTTACCACGCGTGAAGTAATTTCTTGAGTTTCTGCTTCCTCCTGCTTAGTCAAGATTTCTTGTGCGGTTCCCTTAGTCGGCAGAGTGAACACGGTGACTTTGACTCCTTGTTCTTTCTTTAAACGCTTGGGTCGCACCTTCTCCACCTTGTTGCCACTAGGCTTCTTCTGTGCTCCCTCGTTCCGTTGGCGCGACTTGTTGACACAGTGGGCTTGAAGACTGAAGAGAGACAGTTAGCCATTTCTAGATGGTTGAAGGATCATGAAGCAATACCTTTGCACGACCTCGGCGCTGGATACACCCATTCTCGCTAAGCTTTCCGCGGAGAACCCTGCATAGAGAACATTGGCATTTACTTGAGGCTGGTAGTATGGCGGGGTATGGGGGGCCTGGTACGAGAACGGATGTGGCGGCCAAATCTGCGATTGGCCGGGAGGGAAAACTGGGGACAGAGGTTGGGTTTGGCTGGGTTGGCGGTATTGATTTGGCGCTCCGTACTGGGCTGCAGGTTGCCATTGGACTGGAGGACCAAACTGAACAGTCGGCAGTCCGTATGGGGCCATAGGCACACATTGAGCGGGATTTGGAGACAAGTATGGGGTACCTGGTGTGAATTGTCTAGGAGGTTGTCCGTTTTGGAGGTGCTGTGCATACTGTTAGCCACAGCCGAGGACGAAGTCCGAGTGAATGTAAGTCACGGAATATCTTCACGTACCCCATTTTGCACCGGCGCAGGAGGATACCCCATTGTTGGCCATGCCATCCCAGGTCCATAGGCAGAAGGAGACGGTTGCATTGGAGGATATGCGCTCCATTGAGGTGTGTAGTACACAGGCGATGGAGGTCCAGGTGGAGGTAGCGAGTGGTGTCGAGATGACGAGCCAGAAAGTGGCAAACCACCTGGATGCAACGGAGGCGCAAGTGGTTGGATTTGGTCAATACCTGTAGGTCCTAAATGCCATGATGTCCATGATGGCAGCCCTGGAGGTTTCCATTTGCCCTTTCTAGGAGCCATTGCGCACTCGGAACAGGTGCAGTACGAATATGGATACATGAATAAAAACAAATTAGAACAGCAGTTTAACGTCGCGTAGTTCAGACAGGTAATGAATTCACTATGTGTCCATTCATGGATCGGTGAAGTTGAACAGAAATTTTGGAAAGTCGATGCCATCCGACCCCTGTCGTGTCTTCCAATTTCGGAAGCAGCATGACTGGAACTATCGATCACTGTACACCTCAAATATGATATCCAAGATCAACAAATTCGAGAACGCAAGCTAGTGTCGTGTAAGAGACGAACCTGATCTACCAAAGGTTTCACCAGAAAGATTCTAAGGCCTTTCGTATAGCTCTTTCGGTATCGAATGCGGTATCGACGTTGAATGGTATTGTAGAATTTCGACATTGGTTGAATGCGGGATGAAGAAGCTAGTATTGAATCGGACGTGCGAAAGCACCTTAGATAATTTATTACATTCGACAATATTGCCAACTATGCTTCATATTTCCCTCTCTCTCTAGATGCCATAATATCATGCTCTTCATACCTCATCGCATCTTGTTCCATCCAAACGTCTCCTCATCAAAATCTCTGGTCCTTCAAAACAATAAATTTCGGACCACCCACAACGCCAAATCTGTGCATCAGTCCTCTCTGGTACGGTGATCTCGTGCTCTAAACTCCCGTTCCGCCATATGCCCATGCCCTATGCTTGTATGCCAATTAAAACGATGGTGTCTAAACCCAAATAAATAGAATACGTAAATACAAAAATCCTCCTATTTTTTGATCACCCTCATCTCATTACGCACCCTTGGGCTTTTCCTGAGGGTGAGGTAGAGGTTGAGGATGAAATAACCTCTTATACTTCAACTCCGGACTACTCGGTACCGTGGCACTCTTATGTTGGCCAGTCATCCTAGTTGAAATCGGCAATAGCGCCAGTCCGATATTGGGCCGAATCGAAAGGGGACTCGTAGCTAGCACGTGATCTGTACCAGAAGTGACAGGCTGACTGGACGAGAAAAAGTCGAGCATTTCATCTGATTCGTTTCGCGTTGCTCTAGGACGATAATAGATCCCTAGGCCAGGTGAGGGCATATCGGCCGTGTCTGGTTCGGGACTGCTTTCATCTGTATGAGAATCGATGTCTGCGTCAGAGCTGGGAGGAGAGAGTGTCGTCTCGCCCGCTGAAGAGATGTCTGGAATGTTGATATGTAAGTCGACCCCTGTCTTGAGCGGCTGGAATTTGAACGAATGCGAATCGCCTGGTTCTGGGGTAGGGAGTGGGGTTCCTTGGACCGTCCGCGATCCAGATTTTGCCACTGGTGGCAAAACGCGCCGCGTTCCATGCCAGTATGTGCTTGATGTCCTCAACGGTGGTCGTGATAGGCTCTTCCTGCTCTTTGGAGACTCTTCTTCTTCGTCATCGTATTGGGGTATTTTCAGGGCACTGACATTGCTGCTGCTGTCTCTCCTCTTTCGCCCGAGCCTCTTAGTAGTATTGCGGAGACCGGCGGTAGTCATTCGTCGCAAATCGACCTGACTCGGACTGAATACCACTCTAGCCCGAAGCTTCTGCACCGCCGCATCCAGCTCCAGCTCCACTGCACAATGGTTGCGTATCCTACTTAACTTCGGCCACGTCGCTCGCTCGCCACAGAGACATGCCGAGACCATGAATTCTGCTGTCGGATTCTTCAAAATACGTGGAAAGTCCTTGTAGTCTATCTCTGGCAGAATAGTGATGTCTCCGGAATACTTCTGGCTCAAAACAGACCTGCATTTCGTAACCAAGTTTGGGAATATGCCAAGCTCAGCCAGAACGTGCATGCGATGTAAAGCCTCATCCTTAGCAAGATTAGTGAGAGCATAGACCCATCCTGGACCAGGCCCATCTGATTGCGCATCCTTCGCAATAGCCTCTTCATCTTTGACCAAGAAAGGAACAACATGCGGATTGACCTGCGAGACGATGAAGTGATTGACGTTGAACATCTCTGCCAATCGAGTCATGGGAAGATCATTGTCAACGCTACCGTCGATCCAGCGTTGAGGCGTCGGATTCCAAGGAGTATTCTCGCCTGTGATTGGATTCTTCACAAGAAGTGGTGCTGCTGAAAATAGTAAAGGGACGGAGCATGACGCTGCGACCGCCGACCAGATCATAACGTTTGGCGCTGTAATGTAATTCAATAGTCGCGGAAGCTCATAGACGGACGCAGAAGATACACAGATATTCAATATCCTTCTCGTCCGATTGTATGCCTCTTGAAATGTCATGTCGCCAAGTATCTCTTGCATAACTCTGGTCAAATGCTTGCTGTCGATCCACGCACCCTGGGTCAAAAGTCTCCGCAATCGTTCTAGAATTCCATCTTCCTTGCCCTGCTCTTCGAAGACCGCTAGATCGCCAAATGGAAAGTCCTTCAAGATGCCCGGTATTTCCTCATCGGTCCTTGTGCACACCACAGCACAGACAATACTTCCAGCAGAGGCGCCAGAAATAATGCGTGGAAGGAGATGTGCCTCGAACAGCGCCTTCAGCACTCCAATATGATTCATGCCAAAGGTCGCGCCTCCACTTAGTAACAAAGCACTCCTTCCAAATGCTTGTCGAGCATACACGACCTGCTCCAGTATGTCCTTCGTCTCAAGCCCCTCTGGTAGACTGTGCTTGCTCTTTTCAACTAGATCTCGAATCGTAGCCAACGTAGAATCGATATAACGCTCAATCAAATCCTTCGTCCCAATATGCGAATGCTTATAGAGTCTCACATTCTCCATACCGCCCAGATCCCTCGACAACGACGTCCTGACCAGATTCATCATTAGCTTGATATCGCAATTGATCCTCGCGTCGTCCATCTGCTTCAATCTCGCCTTGATCATCTGCGCATCGAACTCAGAAGAGGTAGAATCAAATTTCCACGCCTCGTTGTCCTCCAGGACGTCCAGTTCCCGCGCAGCAGTCTGCCACGCCTCCATGCTCTCCGCATTCTTCATCCGCAGTGCTAGAATCTGCCTCTTCTCTTCCTTCCTCGCTGCCGCCGCTCGCTGCTCCTCCGTCAACCCATCTCTCAATCCCAGAACCGTGTGATTAACCACCTCTACCCCTCCCTTCAGAATTCTCACCGCCGGTCCAAGGAGACCCCATCTCTGTCTCGACAGCGAATTCCGCCTCACGATGCTCGACGCGTCCTCATTGCAAAGAAATCCTCGAATGGGGGCCGAGGTCGGCAATTGTTTCTGTGGGTGTGGATGTGGATGTGGATGTGGATGCGGTCTGCTCTGGTCGGAGGAACAAAGCATAGGAGTCTTCTGTAGATATTCTAGCAACACCATCTCTATGTCTGCACGCCATGAAGCGCCTCGGATTGTGATTCTTCGAATTCCCCTCCTCTCCTCTCCTCTCAATATATACAAATCCAAATCCCAAGTCCAAAGTGAAAGACAGGCGGAATTCCCCCTCCAGTCGGTGAGCAGTTTGGCGGGACAGACAGTAGTCTGGCGGTCGTGTCCCTCGTGGAGGTGGAACCTGGCGGCCAGACGAGACCAAATAAATAACCTGAGAAAGAATAGCGGTGATGTCGGGGCCGAAACAACCTCGCACCGGCCAGCACCGGCAGTGCGGAAATTGGCACCGATGCGACGGCGCCGCGATGGCAATAACAGGCAAGGCGCAGGCGCGAATTGGAAATTGGGGGTCACGAGCTCGTCGTCATCAACCTTGAAGCGATCAGCGGTGGCTCAGTGGCCAAAATCCGGCTGCGTTTCGTTTCGCCTTGGTACGTCCGAGATACTTTGCGAAAGTACGAGTCGAGGGTCGAGTCAGGGACCTGGCAAGGCGATGTGCAACTGATATGCAATATACGATGTAGCACAGCAACAGTAAGGTGCGTGGGCCAGCCAGTTTTGCAAGTTCAGCTGATGGACACGGGCAGGGTTGCTGTTTTGCTTGTTTCGGTGAGGGAGTGGGATGTGCATCAGATGAGGTCAATGGGTCAACGGTGCTGTCGGTCAAGTCAGGGTCTCTGGTACTTGTACAACCTGCGCGACGTGTGTAACTTGTCCTCTCATTCATTCTCCTCTGCTCCCGTTCCACACAAAACACTCCCGTGCGCACATATCTCTGCATCTGCATCTGCATGCTCAGCCAAGACACCAACCACTGACTTGGAATCGTCCATTCCAACCAACGAGCATCCAACACCCCACATCATGAGGGCCTTTTTCTTCACTGTCGCCCGCGTCTAAAAAAAACATGGGGGACAAGGAGAGGGTGGGATGTGGGATGTGGGAGAGGGATGTGGGAGAGGGATGTGGATAATCTGGGGCATAATACTCCGGGGCCAACGGGAGAGCAGACTCACCTGAGAGCAGCCTGACCTGAGGATGTTCGTTCTCATCTCAGCACCTCAGCTGATGCTGATGCGCGCGAGTTGGACGGGATGGCGTCCAGCATCCGTCAATCGCGGCATTCGTCAGTACGGAAGTGCAACCTCGCAACGCCACACCGCTGACGCGCCTGAGTCGAGCCCTTGACGAGACAGCCGGCTCAGGAATGCGACGTGATTGGCTGCGCATATAAGACTTGACCAGGCACGTCCTGCACTTCACGACAGCAGTCGACAGCAGTCGACAGCGGACCGTCGAAGCCCGTTTTCGTTTTGTGTACTGGTAAGGTTATCAGATACCCAAGTTCCAAGGTTACGAGTTCCAATCATCACCTTTGATGCTCGATCACTGGCTTTCCAAACCTCTCATCGTCTGCTGGGAATGGGATGGGGTATGGGGATGGGGATGGGGATGGTTGCTGACTGCGGCCGCTCCTTGTGTTGAAGAATGCATATCACGAGGCTGAAAATGACACCTCTTACGAAGGTTGCATCCGTGACACTGCATCTGCTGAGCTGCCGTCTGCCGTCCAGGAGGATCTAAGCTTTGTGCGACACACCCTTTCGAGAAATCGAGGGTGAGCTTTGAGTGGTCCCTGCATGTGAAAGTCGCTCTTTTGAGGTTGCATATCACGTGTGGGGGCTACAGTCTGTTTTGGGGATGGGTGTTGGAATTCAAGACATTTCACAAGCTCGATAGTGATGAAGAACGGAGTAGCACGATACAAGTTAAGTTCGAATTGTCTATCACATGGGAATGGTGCGGATGGAATATTGGAAGTAGGTATGGATTTATCATAAACCTCGTGATATTGCTATAAAAGTATTGCAATCTGTATCTAAGTTGTAATCAAAGCTAAAGGGGTATCACGCTTTGTTACGTTCAAACGCCGAGTTCCTTTTCAAGAGGCTTAGATGCGTCCAACGCCGAGTTCGTAAGTTCTCCCAACAAATGTTGAAATGAGAAATGAAACAAGCACATGCAAATCAGCCAATCTCACCCACCCTCTCGTTCACCATCCTAGCCTAGTAAAGCTTCCCATCCGGGCCCATCACACCCTCACTGCTAGCCAAGTTGCACTGTCGGAACAGCCTCTGCTCTTCCGGGCTGAAAGCTCCGACCACAGAGTGCAAAACACCCTGGTTGTTGAAGAGGACGCAGTCACCCTCAACCCAGTCATGTGGGTACACATGCTGAGCAGAGATCGCAGGTCGCTGAAGGCGGTGAACGAGCTCTCTGACCTCCTTCAAATCAGTCATCACTGCTCCGTTAGGCAGATGAATGGCCTTGATAGCACTGGGATGAATTTGCAAAGCAAGATTGCCAGTGACTGGGTTCTTCCAGCACATGGGCAAGATCTTGATATCTGCCTCGTTGATGGGCGGGAGCTCAGAAAGGGGCAGCTCGAGACCATCCGATACCATTCCGAGACCATCCGATCGACTCTTTGCAGGAGACATCCAGATGTATGGGTGAGGTGCATATTCAACCTTCGCACCGCGAACAAACTCTTTGTCCTCTTCGCTCAGCATGTCGTACATCCTCTGCCCAGATACGAAAGCGGTGGTTCCAAGCGGCACGTCCATCTCCTCACCGGTCCCATCATCAAATCGAAGAGTTTGGCGTCTGCCAGCCGGGACCTTGACAGCGAGGAGGGAGGTGACTTTGGGAGGGTTAAGGGCGTAGAGAGCAGCATCAATGTGCCAGCGGTAGAATCGTGTAAAGTCCAAATCCTCCGCCTCGGGGATCTTTTCCTTGTGAAACGTCTTGTGGTGTGGGTGGACCAACTTAATGTTCTTCAGACCCTCGTACTCCTCGTAGAATCCGTTTCCAATGACTTGAACTTGTGGCTGATGAGGAATCGTCTTGAGGTCGGGATGTAGGACGGAACGCTTTGCGTCGAGAGTCTTGCCATGACCGTAGTTATCGGATGCGGGGTCGAAGCGTTTGGTAAGCTCGTACTGAGCCTTTGGGGAGAGGCTAGCTTGGTTCTTAAGGACGACGACATGCGAGTTGTAGAGAGCGTTTCGGATGACCTGGAAATCAGCTTCGGAAAGGTTCTCGAGGTCGACATTGAGGATTTCGACACCAAAATCGACAGTTGACTCAGGGTGAGGGGATGGAAGAGGGCGAACTTCGAGCGTCTTGACAGCCATTATATTTGTAGGATTGTTGTTAGATCTGACTCGACTGTGATGAATTGTTTCTTGATTAACCTGTGATGAAGTTATTCTTGTGAAGATGATGATAGCAAACTCTGGACAGTGAGGTCCCAGTCTTAAATACTAATCCTGCAGCGGCAGTGACCGTAGTTCAAGGAGTCGACTCCGGCCGCGCCGTGGTATCTTGCTTATCAGCGACCCGCCGAAGAGGGATTTAGAAGTGATCGAAAGAATCGAGGCGAACCTGTCCCACGGCAGCCGTGGAAAAAGGAAATAAAATCGGGACCGGGAGCTAGCAGAATTCGTGCAGCTCCGAAATGTCGGGGGGCTCCGTCAGTGCCAAGACATGGACCGTGCTGAATCCATCCTTTCAACGACACTTCACGAAGTCGTTTCGTAGACGTCACAGAAGAAGTCGAATGCCTTTTGGTCTTCTTTCTAAACTTCTAAAGAAACGATTGCCTTGTAAATCATACACTTCGAGGACTAATCGGGAGCGTAGAGCTCCCGGGACAACCATAACCCCATGAAAGCCTACCTATGAAGCGAGTGCTGCTCAGTGAGCTCCGGGTATTCCCTATTTTAAACCCGTTTCGTCTGTGCTTGACCTACATTTAATTCTTTTAATATCAATCCCTAAGTCGTCAATCTACCTCTCTTCATTTCAATGTTCTGTTCTATGTTCTGTCGTGCGTCGAAGATGCCATCCTATTTGGAGGCTGGAGATCAGCCTCTCGATATTTTAAGTCGGTTGAAATGTGGAAAAAAAAAAATTTTTGGAGTTGTGCTTGTCCCAATTTGCCACTGCAACAGACGGAAAGTTTCGTTGATGCAAAAATTGATATTTATGTCAAGTAGGTTGTCAGAAAAACAAGATGATTCAATACTTACTCGCTCTCATACTGCTTTTGAGCTTGAAGCCATAAGCGAACTCTCGGTTCGGCTTAAACCAGAAACTATCGAGGACGTTTCGCTTAAAGAAAAAGGAGCAAAGGAAAAACAGCAAAACTCTCATCGACACCACGCTGTGAAGCGCAGGGCCGACGATACTAAACCTAATTGAATAAGTTTTTCGTGTACGTATTTTAAAGTGGGTCCGCACCATGGAGAAAGGGTAGACCGCTACCGTAGCCTTTAGTTCTTGCCGTCTTGTGAAAGACGCTTAATACCCTAGGTGACTCTCCTTTTTCTTTGTCTGGAAATATTGTTAGTTAGAAGATTTATATAAGTGTGTGGACTTACTGTTGAGTGGTGTGTGCCCGAAGGTTGGATATACGCTAGTTTTCTTGGATACATAGCCCCCCTTCCTCCCAGCAACGCTATCAGGATCATAATATCGCGCATTAATCGGCTGATGAACACTTCACTCGGGTCGCAGATCAAGATCACGAATCAAATTGAATGTTATGGGTGGATTTTTGTGCAGGAGAATATCATTCAAGGACGACGAATTACATTGTTTTCATTCTTTGTTTATCTCTTCTCCCCAAGGTTGGGATGAGCACGAAATCCAGTGACTCCCAAACATCGCGTCTGTTTTTGGGATTGTTTTCTCACCATTTTCGTGTCTTGCCAGGAATCCACGTATCCCAGGAGCGGAAGAGGCAGAAGTCTCGTTTTCGAGGGTGATGATGCCTGTGGCATTCCGGACACTTCTCGCACCTCTTCTCTCCAGTTAGGACGTAGTGGACGCACGACTCCACAGGCCCAGAGAGGTGTGGTGGATTGTACTCGCAATGTTCTCGGGTACTTTCGCAGTGCCCACACTTGTACTTGACGACTAGTTTTTTGCACATTTTGAGAATTCGGGGTCGTATTAATTTCGTGTGGAGAATGAGAACGAAATTAAGCAGGAATCTCCCGAGCTTTATGGGTTGTGGAGCGAATCTGTTCTGCTGTATCCTGTATAGCTGATTCCTGTTCTTAATAAAGTATACTGAGGACCAGTCACTAGAAATTCTCAAGTATCCTATCATATAGCTTATCTTCGTTGTCAAATCATCAGTCGCTATAAGGCACGGTCAGCTTAAAAGTTCAAGCTCATCGTTCTCGTTGAGATACTCATGCTCTTCTTCAGCTTCTTAGGCGCGTTCTCCGTAGAGATCGATCGAGAACTCGATCTTGACCTCTTATTACGCGCTCTCCTTTCTTCCTAAGCTTTCTGGGGCCTGACTTAGCTGAAATTTTTGTGTCTGTCCGCGACCTAGGCCAGATGAAACAGACAATGATCTGCCACCATCGACGTCTTCTTCTTTGTGAACACTTCGGACACTCCCACACGTGGGCTGTAGATTGCTGCATGCAATCCATGGGGCCGCAGAACGATGGAGGTGGACGCCCGCAGCTTTGCACTTTCCTCACAATGTGTCCACAGACGTAGGTTGTTTTGATGATTTTGCACATACTTGGAGAGGTTCGAGGCTAAACGAGGTTTTTGAAATTGTTCTGAGGAGGTTTAAAAGAGAAGACCAAAAGGAGGGCTGCAAGTGCTATGTTAACCTCATGGAATGAGCGTGTTCTAAGCCATTCAGCTGTTCTAGGTGGCGAATACTCGGATGTCAATCTCGTCTGTTCTGTTTCAGATCCTATTTTTTGGTTAGAAAAATTAAAGGTTGCTAGGCATTGGCTGCGATATCTCGAGGATATGTTTGGGGGCACATCCCCTTCTAAAACTTTCTATCGAATATTTGGTCTTTGGCAAGTACTAGATTGTTGCCTCATCTCATATCTATTCTTATCTTTTGGTAGAAGACTTAACTTCCATCTCTATCGGAGCTATTCTTCTTCTTCCTTTTCCGTAGTTCATAAGTCCACGCATCATTCTTTCTCGAGCTTATGAAACTTACCTTCCCTTATACTTCAACGCATCTTGCGCCACATCACCTAGAAACTGTTCAGCCCAGAGCTTCTTCCCCTCTTGCTTACAAGTCGGACAGAATTGAATCCAAAAATTCCTCTCAGTGGAGACAGATGGATCACAATTCGATTTGTCTTCGAGAGCGCACGGGACTATGCCTGATAGTTCATGCTTGCAGACTAAGTATTCGATTGTGAGTGTGATGCACATTTTAATGATGTTGCTGAAGATGCTCGGTGTTAGTATTGAAGATGAAAAGGTTTGGATGGGAGATGAAAGGAGGGTTGGGAAGCATTTATGATACCGACTTCAACGTCTTTGTTTTGAAGGAGCAATGAGAAGTTCTCAAAGGAAATACAAAAGCCTTTCCTTGCATTTCTATGCCCTTTGTTCAACACTCGCCCAAACAACGGCTCTTCTAAGTCTCTGTGTCGGGATGGAACAGTGGCATTGTCTCCCTCGCTCGGTCCCTGCACGCATATTTGAGAACAGATCTTCGATTCTCGAATGAAATCCGACCACACTAAGCCTAATCCAAATTCACTTTCGCATCATCGCTTACCATGTGTTGCCTCTTGCGTCAGACGTTTTCCTGTGGTCACCACTCTCACGTGAGACAAAGTTGCAGACATCGTTTGGCCTCCGAGGCACCATATCATCCACACAAGTGCCCAAAAGGCTACTTACTCATTGAGACTGCGCAATGTTAGTGAGTTGTGTACGCAGCGTAAGCCTGGAAGCACCGATTTCACGACTTTCTGAATATTTTGCAATCGTCCCTTGAGCGGATAGGAAGTGTGACGTCTGACCGAGCGGAAGAACCTTGGTTTCTAATGCTTTGAAGTAACGTCCCTCCCTGCGTGCCGAGAAACCCTGCGTGCCGAGAAAAATATGTGGTACCTTGACTTCGAGTATCTCAAACTCTACACCAACTTATGTGTTTACCAAAATAAATAAGAGTAGTATCAAATAGCTGCTTATTAGCAATTTGATCCTTGCCGAAGAGATTTTGTGTTTGCGTTGCCGCAATTTCGCTTGATTCATAAGAAGCCTCTATTCATGCTGTATTGCGAGTCCTCTACCATAGCTTTTCTAGCTAGCTCTTATCATCCCTTACATGTTTGGAAAGCCTTTATCTAAGCTTTAGATTTGATTTTTTTTCATCCGAAGCCCTTACAAGGTTTGTGGCTGCTGTGGCGAGGGAATTGTTAAAGGACCGCCCCGCGGTTCGGTACTTCTGATCGACGGAACT
>QYAJ01000099.1:0-112038 GCA_003988865.1 Phialocephala sp. D728 | reverse complement strand
AACACTCGATACGGTCAAYAACCTAGGCATCCTCTACTCTGACCAAGGCAAGCTGGCAGAGGCAGAGGCGATGTATCTTCGAGCGCTGGAAGGCTATGAGAACGCTCTTGGCCTTGAACTTGTCTCGTTTTATTTACCAGCGTTGAACACCATGTTCGCTTTTGGTGACCTCTTCTCGCAAACCGACCAAAAAGACTTGGCAAAGGCAATGTACAATCGAGCATTGTCTGGATATACAGCCGTCCAAGGACCCTCTTCGAACTGGTGTAGGGAACTTGAAGATCGGCTTCGAGCATTGCAAGTTATGTCTGCGGATTCGAAAGTAAGCCAGAATGATTTTACGAAGCCTAAAGCTGTAAAGTCGAGTTCTCTGAAGCAGAAATTCCGTAATTTGAGAAGGCGGCTAAATACTAAATAAGCAAGCAATGAGGGCTTCTTTCTCCCGACTCTGCTATTCACCTACTGGTGAACCAAATTTCTCCTTTTACTTCTGGTCCAGAATCAAGCACAGCCCCACTGTCGTAAGCTTGCAGATTATCTCGTGATTTTGCCATGGCAGGTGCAAACAAAGAGTTTAATTTAACCTAGTATAGAGGACGCACATGTGACCATAAAGCGTCAAGCACGTGATGGTAACTGAGAATGGAACTAGGTAAACATAGCAAGCCTGGGCGTGCATTTAGTATATATTTCGCTAGGCTAATTTTTATTACTAATCACTGAAACATGCGGCTCCCTCCTCGCACCAGAGGAACTCCCGGAATGCATTCTTTTCCTCTCTAAGTGTCTTTAAAATTTGGAGCTATATTGTTTCGTAATAGGACTATTTCTCAAATGCTCCGAATTTTGGAAAGACTTTAACTGTTGCAATTAAACAAGGGAATAAAGCAGAAGCAGCAATTAGTGGAGTTACTAAAATGATCGATAACATGATTAACCATAGTCTTTTTCTTAATACTGAGTGGTCTTCTTAGGGAGAAATAGTTAAATAAAGGCGATATATGAACAACAAATTCGTAGACTTGCCAAAAAAAAAGTTATGGCTCCAAAACTAAAAATTCGTCTCGTGACACCGTGCGTCTCGGGACGCAGGGACAGACGTTAGGCCGTGTGAGATTCTTCGACCTGCTGGCAGGCGAGTTCATGCCTAGATGCATAATGACGCTTTGGGAACGGGCCTAGGTTCGTACTCGCTTTTGGTACAGTTCACATGGTTTGCGATTGGCACTCCTCCTGTACCTCACCCAGGATCACGGATCTAGAATACATCATCAAAACCAATACTCAGAGCAAAAGAATATTGACTCAAATTTCATACACAAGATCTAAAGGCCGTAGATGTCAAGATTCCCATAAGCTGTCTGCAAATAGTATTAAGCACGTGATGCCCCACGTGTGGCGGGGAAGACTGTTAGCACACGCCTGCCATTCTAAATTAATTCTGTTCCAGTCGAGTCTACTTGTATATCTGCAAATTCTACTATCGTTTCCCAGCACGAATATACCTGCCTATGAACTTTATGTTTTTGCTATCACGCTTTTATGATGGCCGAAAACATGACCGACTTTCCCGAGTTCGAGAGTGGTGATTGGCTACGATTGTTACCGAGATAAAGTGAGGCTGTGGCCAGCTCAGACAAGAACACACAAATGAAGAGACCACAGCCTGGTTAGTAAAAAGAATTTCTCCTATAAGACTTCTTCAGAGTTCATCGACCATCCATCATTTATACATTCTCCTTAGCGACTCAGAGAGCCCGATACTTGCCGTCTGAGGTACTACGGCTTTCGAACGGCAATGGAGGACTACATATACAAGCCTCTCGACACCTCTCGACACGAAATTCGCCTTCTCCAACTTCTTCCAGCAGACACAGAGCAAGTCTCTTGCAAAATCACGCATGCGAGTTTGAACGACCTCCTCGAATACGATGCCCTATCATATGTTTGGGGTAATCCTGCCCGCATCGAAATGACCATGATGGATGGGCAAAGACTTGGAGTAACATCCAATTTATTGGCTGCTTTAATTCGCCTGCGGCCTGGAAGAGGAGATCAGTACACATCACTCGAAGACCCTTTTGATGGCACCGTCGCCAAACCTACTCCCAGAAGATCAGATGGCACGATCATGTCGCCATGCTTATGGATAGATGCCATCTGCATCAATCAGAATGATTATGTCGAGCGGAATCATGAAGTTCTGAAGATGGGTCGCATCTATGAAAGTGCAGCTAAAGTGATTGTCTAGTTGAGCCCTAGTGGTAATAGAAACGATGAAGCTTTTGACTTGTTCAAGAGTATCGCGATCGTTCAAGGTCAAGGAGAGGAGGCTGCCAATCGCTTTCTTCAAGAGTCCCCGACCAATCTTCGCCAACGACCTAATTCTCTCCATTTTTTCGCCTTGGACCTTGGTTCAGTCGAACTTGGGTCGTTCAGGAAGTCGTGATGTCGGCAAGAGAGGCTATCTTCTGCTGCGGGAAACGGATCATTCCGTTCTGGAAGATGTACAAAGTACTATCAATATTGACAAATGTATTGCGTATCGAAAGACAAACAGGATACACTGGGTTATCTGACTTGACGCGGAGAGATGGTGTTAAGTTAATTGGATGGGTATCCCAATTACTGACGTTTAGTAGTTTGCAAACGCAACGACACCGCATCAAGACGGGTGTAAATTTAGTTAGCCTGTTGCATCACAATACTAATAATGACTCTGCTGATTCCCGAGATAAGGTCTATGCTCTCCTGGGTATATGTGAGTCTCCAGGACAGTCAGTGATGCTCGACACCTCGAACGTCGTTAGAGGCTATGACCTTAGAAGCCTTGTCACTGATTATTCTACCACTGCGGTTGATGTCTTCGCAAGTGTGGTTCAGCCCATCCAACGCGCGTCACCAAAGCTCGACATCATATACGCATACTATCCTCTAGACTCTGACTCGTGGCCGTCTTGAGTCCCGGACTGGAGGAGAAAAATCTCTCTTGTTACTCAAGAGGACAGGGGCTTTTGACCAAGGTCAACTTTTGGAGATCGTGCAAATACGCATGGCCACCTTTATGATGCACTGTCGGACAACTGGGCTGAGCTTTACCGGCAGTGGTTGAACAACATAGTAACCTCCCAAAAGTCAGACTTCACAAAGAGATGTATATGTACCAGGGCAGGACTGTGATCATTTCTACGAAAGGATACACCGGATCAGCTCCTCCGCGAGCACTACCTGGTGACCAAATCTGCATCATACTCGGCTGCAGGCTTCCTGTCATTCTGCGAAAAGTCGACAATGGTTACCGACTTATTGGAGACAGCTATGTGCATGGCATAATGCGAGACGAGGTTATGGAAGAGCTCAAGAAGGGCAATGTTGAGTTGGAAGACATCTCTTTTGTTTGAACACGCCTCTCTCTCTCTCTCTTCTGGCCTGTTTGCAACTGTTGGTCTTTTTTTCTTTTCTGGCTGCGAGTCTCTCATTTCATACATGCGAGTCTTCTACAATAGCAAGATCACTCGAGTAATACAGACTACTCATGTCCAACACTATCTGAACTTCCAATCTCTAAATGTCACATATCTACCTCAAACTCTCGATACTTCGCCACTGCACCTTGCTTTTTCTCGCTTCGCACTGAGAGGACGAGAGTTACATTGCTCGCCGAAAAGCGGGGCCGCTTCTGTATTCAGTTCTAGTTCTCTCCATCAAGTTCACTTATATCGCAAAAACTCGTTTCTATAATCGTCTAGGACATACGTATACGCTGTCAAGTAAAAGCTCCACTCTATCAGCGGCAGTACAAAACTTCGATCGAGTTTCTAAAAGGTTTAAGTCTTGGGCGTCGAGGTATTTCAAGAATTAAGGAAAACGCTAGAGTGTAGTATGTAACTAGATTTCCTATCCTCCTCAATTTTACACTTTGCTAGTCTACCTTTTTATAATTTGTCTCTTAGAAAATGTATTATATACTAACCTTATTCTAAATTGCTAACCTGAAGCTGTAAAATTAATTCCTGATCCATAATCTAAATTTTAACTTTTTCGCCACGCGATCAACTATTCTGAATTATCAATGCTTCATAATTTTCTTATCCTAAAACTTCTTATCCTAAAACTTCTTATTATTCGTCGTAAGTAAGAAAGGGGAGATTGAAGTTGAAGTTTCGTTGCACATCATGCTTAGCTCTGAGTATTTATCTGATCTGCGCCAGGGACCGCGCCCTGCGCTTGACGGCGATCGTCCCGTCTCGTCATATGTACCAGCCCAGACCAGGCAACCACCACCCCTGCCCCGCCTCCTCCACAATAACCCCGCCATCACCATTACAATTCCAAGTCCAACTCTGACTTTTTCCCAAATATTGAGAAACAGAGAAGCATTACCTGTCACAATTCATCAAGGAAGAAAATCCCAAGATGCAAGAACACAAAGGCAATTGCCACTGCGGCGCCTTCAAATTCAACATCAAACTCCCGTCCCCAGGACTCAGCGCTTTGAAGATAAGAAATTGCGACTGTAGTATCTGCTCTCGCGTGCGTTCATCTTTCTCTCCTCCCTATTCTTGCTTTAATAGCAAACATACCTAACGTTTTTTCTTCATGCGCTGATCTGGGAACAGAATGCATTACTCTGGATCTTCCCCATCCCAGACAACGACCTCGTGATCGAAACTAGCAAGGAGTCTTTACAAACCTATAGATTTGCGGGTAAGAATATGGTGCATTGGGTGAGTTCCCCTTCACACATCGATGATATTGATATTTGACTAACGAGAGGAAATAGTTCTGCCCAAAATGCGGGTCCTACGTTATGGGTCGTCGGAAAGACACTCCTAAGAACCGCCAACTTGGCATCAATGTAATCCATCCCCACCTCCCTAACCCCAAAACCATGAACTTACATCCATATAGGCTCGAATGCTCAAAGACATCAATCTCAAAGATTTAGAAATCACGCTCTTCGCAGGTGGCGACTTGGAGCCAAAATATCAACCTCCACCTTTTCCACCAAAGGAGGAGATAGAGCAGAAATTGAAGGTGGAGGAAGGAATGAAGATCTACAACGGAAATTGTCAATGTAAAGCTTTGACTTACAGTGTTCTCACCAAATCTCTAGAAGAGCAGGAAGTCATGTGCTGTAACTGTAGTCTCTGCTCACGCGTAAGTTCCTTTTCCTATCCGCTAATCTAGCTGACAAAGAACAGAACGGCGATCTCTACATCTACCCCAAGAAATCCCAAGTCCTGCTCCACACCGGTGAAGATAAACTAACAGGCTACGCATTCCTTTCTAAAGAATCTCTGCATTGTTTCTGTAGTGTGTGTGGAGTAAGTGTTCTGGTGAAAGTGCTGGGAGAGGGGAAAGATGATGATGTGTGTCCTGTGAATGTTAGGACGTTGGTTGATTTTGTGGCATTGGAGAAGGAGGGCCTGAAGATGAAGTTTTATGATGGGGCGAAGAATGATCCACAATATGTCATTTAAAGAAAGGGGAAGGGGTAGATGGTGTCTGTACGCCTGCCTCAGTTTTAAATTGCAAAATAAAGATTCGAAGAGCTAACGATTATTCACTATAAAGAATACCTCCGCGCCCACAACCTCCAACACGGTGATACATTCTGAACTCTTTCAGCGTCATTCTGGTGCAGGCCAGCAATCCGTAACACCTTTCAGAGCGTCCGTTTCCTCAACTATAACTGCGACGGCAGAACCAAAATCCATCGGGTTTCCTTCAAAGATGACAAAATTGCTCTTCTGTCGCTCAGCCGTCAAGACATCTTGAAGGCCTAGGATGCTCTCTATATTTGTTGTCACTAATGCAGCAGCCTCCATCTCAGTCAGATTTCCCCATTTCTTGGCCCAGCCGGCTTCGAACCACATATTCCTCGCCTGCGCATCATCTATTGATGAATGAGGCAAACGAGTCAGCATTGAACACTATCAGAGCCAGATGGAAGAAATCATACCTGGCAAACCTATGGCAATGTCTACTCCTGCTCTGTGAAGGATGGCGAGGCTACTTTCGGATATCGGAGGCCCTGGAAGACTGGCCAAAATGCTGTCAGCAGGCTCTCTGTGGTATTTCCATGGGAGGGCAGACCAGTTCTTCGTCTCAAACGTCATTGGTAAACATCGCCATGGAGACAGAATAACTGCGATATTCGCGTTCGCTAGTTCTTTAGCCATCTGTGTTGCCGTTAACATCTACTGGAATGCATATGCTGTTCTTCACTTGTAGCGTACCATCCATGCCTCCTGTCCACCTACAATGACGATCCGAACCGTCGGGTAGTCTCGTTTCATGTTGATGAGGTGACCGATTGTGTCCTAAAACGAAGGTAGTGAAAGTCATGAAGGACACGACCAGGGATCATTACCTTATTTCCGGTTTCCACCACCAAAGGAAGATCTCCAGAGATCACTTTTCCGAATATGTCGTTTTTGCCATCACTGCTCGCAAGAAATCTCCGAAGAGTTGCAAATTGGCTCGAGATGGTGGGAGTTTTTGGCCCTATGTCCATGTAAAGATGAAAAGTCCGTTGATGGAATAAGATAGCTACCTTTCCCATCTTGGCCAATTCTTATGTGCAGTCCGACATCACCTGATTTACATCAGCATCTTCATTGCGTCTTCTGATCACAAGGTTTTTACCTTTTAGAACGGCACTAGTCTCGTGAACTTAGAGAGTCAGCAAAGTGCTGGAACTTTTACCTACGCTGAATTGATGGGCTTTACCACTATGAGCACCAGTACGGAACGCCGCGCTAACCCCTCGAAACAAAGACTTCGGGGCGTCAAAAATTCCAGCGCAATTTGGGGCTGTTACCGCTTGGAGGACTCCCGATCGTCTTGCAAAGTCTAAATGTTTCCCGGAGAATGAAAGGCCATGCTTAGTATAAAGTATATCGGAGAGATCGATCGAGTCGGTTTCAAGAGTCCCGTCCTGGGTGCTTGGATCATCATCAATATCGGAGAGCCCTAATGCTAATCCCAAAGCCGTGATTCCCTAAATCAAACGAGTAACGTCAGCTACAGTGAACCGATTTTAGGCCTATCTCTCGCATGAAGAGGTGAAGGTTTGCTCACTGGAACAATATAGCCATCGTGCAATCTCATAACTCCAACTCCTCGTTTCGCCAGTCTTCCTTCTTCCACAGAACACTCACCGATGCACACAATGTGCCCTCCTTCTACCACAAGAGTATTATTGTCGCTTTCGACACGGAAGTCGTCCAGGAAAGACCTGGAGATTCCCTTCACAACGAGGTCACGAGCCCCTATTGTGCAATTTTCTCTCCATGTCGCGCCTAAGCCAGATTTCCGTTGGGCTGGGATGCTTAGTTCTTTACGCGTTGCCTTACCTAGTTTGGCGGGGCTGTTTTCAAAGAGACTTGAGCCATCTATCCATACCTGAGCTGGTGCAGCTCCAAGCTGAAGCGGATGGTCGTTCCAGAGTACTAGATCAGCATCATAGCCTACTTTAGCATACCCAATTCTATTTTCCAATCCAAGAGCTGCTGCGGGGATTGTTGTAAATGACTTGAGGGCACCCAGTTCAGATTGCCCAAAGTGATGATTTAGGGCTGCTTGATATCTATGAAGTGGTCATTAGTGACGCTACATTGATTTTCGCGAAACTTGCACTAACGCAAGGTGTTTTCCATTCTGCCATGGGTGATCTGAATGTACGCTACAAGGAGATTAACCCATATTCTTCAGAAAAGGATAGGTGACAAACGCGACGGCGATGTTATCTCGCTCTAGCAGCATGGCGGCGAATACGGAATGCCTGTAAGCTGGTTCAAATTAACTCTTATGCACTTGACAACAGTTATCAAAACCAAAATCCACATACTTTCCATAGAAAACAAGCCCGAATCAGCAAACAAGGCAATAGTAATATTGCTACAGAAGTTAGGAAAAAGTCTTCTTGCAAAGCAGTTAGAACAGGAAGGGCGAGAACCTTGCAGATCCCTTCAGGATGTCGGGGATTAGGTGGGCGTCATTTGCGTGGTGAAAGGCATGTACTTTAAAGTCAAATTCTTCCGCTATACGTAGAATAGACTCCATGTCGTGTGCGCTGAAACAATGAAAGTTTGTTCGTACTTTTCCCCGCAATATAGCTGAATGTATTATTAGCAGAAAACTCAGTCGAAATCCAGGATATTGAAAACAGTACCCACGGAGCTTTCCAGTTCCAGAGAAAACGGAAAATCCCCTTGCACCTCTGTTCTCCTAGTAGCTGCGCACCAACGATCTTGTTGCGTTTTCAGAGTTCTAGCTCGGTCAAAATGCTCTCGAAGCGCCCAGGCCTTACATAATTAGTTATATCTCCTTTGTAGTTCGCGCATAGTGCACTTTTACCTCTCCCATCCTGGACTTTGGTCTCTCCGGAAACCTGCTATGAAACTTCTTAGGATTGTTTCCACAAGCAAACTTCATATAGCGTTGAGAATTGGTGGCATTTCCTTCCGCCAGCATCTCTGCTACTGATAATGATGGAGGTACACGGTTCTTGATTGTAAAGGCTTCTCCTCCAATGATGTTTGTTGAGCCAGGGAGGATTAGTGAAGTAGTTACTCCGCCAGATGCAATGATAGGTATGGATTCTATTGAGAAAGGGTATTTAGTACAATATCCGTCACAATAATTCGGGGTCAACCATAACGAACCATCAGATGTGTAAATGGCATCCAACGTCCGTACATAGGGTGTCAGATCAGCCGAGAGCTCGTAGAGATCATAAAAACCTCTATTGGCAGGCAAAGAGTTTACTCCACTATGGGAGTGCATATCTACCAGTCCTGGCGTAACTGGACGGCCATGAGCAAACACTTCAACCACTGATGTCCCTGTAGCTTCGATTTTCGGGCCGATCTTCTGGATAATTCCTCCCTTGACTAAGATATCAGTGGGTTCGTCATGCCATTTGTCGCCGTCAAACAAGACCGCTTCTCGGATGACAAGCGCCAAACTTCTATCACCAGTAAAACGCGAGTTCATTCGCAGTTGTTCATGGGCGGAGACTGGTTGATGTATTGATGCTTCGTCAGGACAAGGCTTTGACCGCGCAGAGGGAATAAAATAAGGTATAGAAGCATCGTGTTCGAGGTCAGTGCGACATATCCCATAACCCAAAGAGTACAACAGCGCCACAAAAACTGCCAGAAAGACAATTAAACATGAAACGATGGTTTTATAGAGTAGCGCTAAGTTTGAAATATTTTGAGTCTCGTGGTGCGATTTGGAGGTGGGCGTCATTGTGAGAGACAATTTGGCAATGAAAGAAGTATTTGCGATGACTGCGGCTGGACAGTTATGATAACATGATCGCCTCTGGTGGAAAATACAGGTCCACTGTACAAGATGTCGTTGTCGGAATTGAGCAATAGTGATACTGCAGTGAGGGAACGAAGTGTATCAAGCCGACTAAGCCTAAAGAGCGCTAGCGCTGTTTACCTGCCAAGCCAAGGTCCCGTGACAACCTCCTAATCTCGCTTCTCTTGTCCCGACCACAGCTCGACAAGATCTGTTGGGTGTATTACTAGGCTTGAAGAGGAATCCTTCGGGTGTTCAATTTCCTATCTTCAGCAGTTGAAGCAAGCCCTGCTGGGTCACGGAAGTGCCTCCCGAATACGTGGTTACTTCAGTAGGGGAGGAGGGGCCTCTGGCCTAGGGTGGAATCATCTAACGAATAAATGAATCGGCGATCATAAATTCATTATTTATCACTTGAAAAAAAAAAGAGGTAAATTGCAGTATCCATACTCACTCAAAAAGGTCCTAATTCCCAATTATTCACGAACTATTGATAATTCATGACCTAATTCACTATTCATAAATCCTTGTCTTGTGAAATGAGAATTGTCCCAGCCTGTCCGCGGTGTCGAAATGGCACATGGTATGGAAATCCAATGGAATTGGGGCATCCACGTCTCTACAAGTAGTGATTGAGCGAGACAGGACATTCCCTGTGAGGCTCACGACCGTACACGTCTCATTCAAGTCATTGTACGGAACAGTTCCAGCAGACGTTGTGCGAATGATCCCTTGCAACGAGTAAGTTTATGATTCCCTTTCGCCTCACGAAATGAGCAGGGCGTCCCATAACCATCAAACGCGGGGCACTTGTAGGCAACTTAGCTTAATAATGGCATTTTGCGCATTCAAATCGGGCGTCCATGTCGGGCATTAAGACTTCGACTTTTCGGTTGGGCTCTGGCCATATGCATGTTTAGCCCAGTTAGAAGGTTTGTTGAATTCACAGAAGCGGGGTATGGATGTGAAGCAAAATAATTTTACGTCCCTAGTAAGCCATAATCGTCAGCTCTACCATTTATCCACTCCAAACTCCCTTCAGAAGTAAAAGATTGGACAAATTAAATGAATTGACTTTCGAAGGGACTTTTGAGTGGAAGAATGGAAGAGCTGACGATTAGGCAACACACCCACCCCACACCATCCCACACCATCCCGCACCATTCCACCTATCTCTTCTTTACAATATGCCCCAGCTTCAACAATTTGTTGGCACCACAACGATGCTACGCACACTAATCTCAAAAGTTTTATGAACAATGTTCTAGCGATGGTTCCATATGATGCTTCCCGTTGATGTCAGTAACCAATTAAGCTGTTCAAACCTTTCAGCCAACGTCAGCGTTCTGAATATCCTAGGCTCCAGGATGAGCCTACCAGAACTGCCTGCTCCCTATGAGATGACTGTAGCACACGCCCTGCTCGTTAAGCGCGCTTTTTTATATAAATCCTTAGCAGGAGCTTTGAGGTTTAGAAACTATCAAGAGACTAGATCGAAGTCCTCAAACACATACATCATCCATTGCCTGCGACTAACACCTAGGCAAACCTCCGCTATCCAATTTCGCTTCGAATCATGGTATGCACACTTCTCTCGTATAAAAACATCTTCCTTCTCAATTAACATCTGAACTTCTAGTGCCAGGGTGGTTGTAAAGACCAGGGAAGTTGCGTTTGTGGAGACGGGTATACTGACAGTGATGGCAATTGGGTCAATGGAGACCAGGCGCGAGCCCAAAAAGCCGCCCTTGCTGAAGGAAACTCCGAAGCCGTAGGAATGGGAGCGGAACCGGAAGCGGGAGCCAAAGCGGAAGCGAAAGCTGAAGCGGAAACTGGCGCGGAAGCTGGTTCGGAAGCGAGAGCCCAAGGTTGAAGTGCGTTGCCGTCGTTTTCAGGTAAACTACCTCCCAACTCCTCGTATTGTTTTGCTGAGTCTCTAACAATGGAGGTGCTATAGCTGGCGACAATGGATTCTTCTTGAAGGGATCATGAGACTTTATGATGATGTGGAAACGAGCCAGGGAACCTTTGTCCAGCATCTTGGCGAGTTGGAAATAAATAGCAGCAAAGATTGACGAACAGAGTTCATTTCAATTATTTGACAGAAGAGATGCGGCGTCGTGATTCAATCTTGCCCTGCGCGTAAGTTTGTGTGTGTGTCCATAATGGGTTTGTCGGTAGACCAACGAAGAATGGAGATATTGTAAACCTCGTACTCTTTCGTTGATTTTTAGCAACGCTATTCCCAGATTGTTTTCTACCATCTTTGTTGTTGGATTAGACTCTCCATAGAGCTTCGTGAGCTCGACCAAACAGAACTCATAGTGATTGCAAGCTTCTTTATAGCTACCCACTTGACAGAAGAAGTTGGCCATTTTGTGGAAGCCGATGATGTAAAGAGGATTTTGTCGCCCGACGGAACGCTCAAAATTTTCCAAGGCGTCACGATAACCGCAGTACGCTTGCATGACGTTCCCTTGCTGCAAATGGCAATCGGCCAATTGAACTTTTGCAATGCCAACACCACAGAATTCAGGTGGGTAGACTTCTAGAAAGTGTTTGAGGCCATCTAGAGTCGTATTCTCAGCACCTTTGAGATCTTTGATGTAAAGGAGCATCCACGACAACGAAAGCTCCACCCAAGCCAAGCTTGGCTCCCGACCTGGTTGCTTGCGTAAGACACGGACACTTTCGCGTGATAGCTCTATGGGTTCTTTCATAGCCTCAATCTCTTCTGAGTCAATCACCTCTCTGAACACGTTTTCCTGATTCTCCAAGCTCGGCTCGTAGAGGTCGCCTGAAAATCCTCCCCTGATATGGGTATATAGTGATACCGCATGGAAATTCCTGTATATACTGAGGGCCGTGGCACCGACTTCGGTATGTTGAAGCTCTTGAGCTACTTGGTTCATAACATCAAAGCTCCGACGAGCGTCTTCGAGAGATTGCGATATAGCTCCTCTGAAAAGATGTATCCGTCCTCGATTTGATAGTACCCAGGAATTATGAGGATGTGTGGGCCCAACAGCGTCCTCCATAAGTTGTACTGCCTCGTTCGTGGTGTTCAATGCTGCAGCTAGTCTGCCTTCCCTCATGAGCAACCATCCAAGACCTCCCATAACTATGGCTCTCCTATGATTGCACTGGTCGAACTGTCCGTAGATGTCGCGTGCTTTTTCAAACATTTGCTTTGCTCTTCTCGCATTTGAGATTTCGGAGAAATAACTCCCTGTCCAGTTGCAAAGGTCTGCAAATTCTGGGCTCTGTATTTCATACGCCCACTCTTGGTGCTTTTGAGAGAGTGCAAGTATTTGTGAGAGGACGTGCCGAACCTCGTGGGGTGGAGGGTTATTCAGAGGAAGCAATGGACCCCAACTGGCTACGGTCGAGAAGCTTGATTGAATATATCGTACGCCGTGCTGAAAACTTTTGAGGCGTGCTTCAGTGTCCATTTGATGCATGGTAGTCGTCTGAATCAATCTATGAACAGAAACAGAACCTCTCGAACGAACTAGAAGTCCACTGCGAAGCAAGACTGCCATAGCTGTTTCGAAAAGAGCCTTATTCCCCCTGAAAACCCCAAAACTGGGATTGAGTATATTTTCCGGTATTTTGTCAGGATCGAACCAAGATAGTATGTGCAGAAGCTCCAGCGCCGTTTGATTCAGCTTCCCCACAGTCTCGTAGGCCAATTTGAAAGTTGCGCTAACATTCAATTTATAGGCGTGGTTCAGGTAACCTTCAGGTTCAAGAACGGAAGCGGAATATTGCTTATCCCTGAACATGCTGAGATATATGGAGATTGTGCAACGCCGCTCCCAGATGAAGCCTGCAGCCTGGGCAAGTGCCAGCGGAACCCCACCAAGTTCTGATACAAGCTGTACAGTCTCAGGACTTTGTACTGCGTCTTGACTCAAATCATTTGGCAAGAGTTTGAGAAAGCACTCTGCCCCTTCTGTATTGCTGAACGGGGCAATATGTTCCTGATATATCGTGAATGGGCCTTGGAGTCCCGCATCTCTAGTTGTCACGAGGATATGTCCATTTCCACCATGAGGCCAGAATTCTCTCATGCTTCTGCTATCTGGAACGTTGTCGAACACAATCAACCAGTCCTGAGAGGAATGTTCCAGCCAATTCTTGACTTCGGATATGGCCAATTTTTGATCTGTCAGGCACTTCCGATCAATCGAGTCGATCCTCTTTGCTATACTCATATATCCGTCCGCCAAATTGTCATTCTGATCCGAACTGATCCAGAATATGTTTGGGATGACACGTTTGAGCATGGAAGCAAGAGTGATGGCTATTTGCGTTTTGCCTACTCCGGGCATGCCCCATAGTACGCATAAACGCGGGTGAACGCCGAGACTGTAAATGTCACCAACTTGAGCTTCAGTGAAATACGCGCAAAGGCGATCTAGTGTGTCCTTTCGTCCAAAAAATCCTGGAATTGGGCGAAAGGGTAATTCAACATATCCCACCCGGATGCCTGAGTTGCAATCGCTCTCGATACTAGAGGTATCGTCGATCGCAGGCTGTTTCATAGAGCAGAATTTCTTGTGAGGTTTATTCAGAACATCGTCCAGCGGTCCGATAGTGATCGAGTGATTAGTATTTGTTCGCTCTGATGACTTGCGTTCATGACGAAATTCCGATTGACTAATGGTAAAATTATTACCCGCATCCTCCTGAGATGACGCTTCCGAATCACAACTCCAGGTCTTTGCTGATGTAGGACTGATGGCGGTTTGAAGAGACAAGACAACACCTGTTAATCGAGAGGCAGTATCTTTGAGGTCTCCAAGCTCGCGTAGGTGAAGCTCGGCCCATTGCCGCTGGTTTTCGTGACGCTGTTTCTGAAGTGCTCTGGAATGTTTTTAGCCTCGGCTTTCCACCTGTCAGGAGTCGAATTAGTGCTTACTCGGAATAAGTCTGTTTCGAAAGCATAAGTATGGACTGCGCGTTCCACAATTTCTTCATC
Source organism: Phialocephala sp. D728 (assembly GCA_003988865.1). Classification (NCBI taxonomy): domain Eukaryota; kingdom Fungi; phylum Ascomycota; class Leotiomycetes; order Helotiales; family Mollisiaceae; genus Phialocephala; species Phialocephala sp. D728. Next base: position 97,736 of record QYAJ01000099.1, on the reverse strand, counting down.
AATCTACCCATCACCCTCTTCTTGAGCACCGCTTTAAGCCCCCCAATCTTCTTCCTCTTCCCAATCTCCACATCCAGCTCTCGGGCAATTTTTCCTAAAATATCTGCGACTGTGCCACAAAGCTCCAAACATTTGGTGGCATGCACTGGCGCAATCTGCGGCAGGTCTTGGTTATTATTGGCTGCGTTGATATCGGAAAGCACCAGGCGGAGCGTCTCAATGTGATTGATACAGCATTTGATTTCTTCGGGTGCTTCTTTGATTGAGTCCCAGATATCCTTGACTTTAAAAATGGCTTCCCCGACTTGAACAGCAAGTGAGACGATACTGAGACCACTGGCAGCGATTCCAAGTTCCGCCATGTCGGTAAGTTTTCATGCGTATGCAACTCGAGGAGGCCAGAACACAAATCTCGCTATGGAAGATAGTCCCGCACGAGATATTAAGTGACGCCACCTCTATCGACTTGCTACCACAACGTCCCTTCCCCCTGTCCCAGCTGCAGCTCAGCTGTCATTCTTCAAGCCAACGCATCCTTCAGCCTTATAAAATGGTCTTTCGTTGCGACCTAAGCACACCATCAAGTTCTAGAAAACAATGTCGGTGCCATCCACTGGCGCCCCGCTCACTAGATCGACTTGTGCTCCGTTCGATAATCGAGCGGCGATTATTTTTCTCTCCTGCAGCAAAAGCTTCGCTGACGATCGAGTGCAGCAGCGAAGCATTCATCAGTATGACTGCATATGGATGTCTCGAACGAGGCTCTGGAATGGATGAAATCCATCTGACCGTTGATTCCTGAGCCTCAAGGTTGCTTGCGTGTCACACTAGATCACCATCCACGTCAACAAGCGCAAAAAAAATGGCGAGGAAGAATTACCCCCTCAAAACTGCAGGTTCAGCCTCGCTGAATGTCCAGAGAAGAAAATGTCGCTGCTGCGCCACAGTAGCTTCTTGACTCACCGATTGAGCGCATGGTGCACATTTAGGCACTTCGCACCCCACGATTTGCTTACGATTTCCTTTTCCCCCCCCTCATCAGAATTTTCCATGCAGGCTCGGCTCACGGTGCCCGATCCAGCGCCTTTTTGGATGCCTCGTAGGGGAAGAGGTGAAGGGGTGGGGTCCGATTAAAGGGGGCATCAGTCTAGCAGCAAGCGAGAATTCAAGGATTTCTTGCCTTTTTAATAACCCTAAGCGAAACATGACTCCTGACAATCGTTCTTTTGCAATAAATCTTTTACGCAAGTATTTTACAATATCAATAATTTCCCTTGAGGAAAAGCAATATTGCTGATGCTGAAGTTTTCAAGATTGCCCACGCGTTCGAAATATTTATGCAACTTGTATCAGAATGTTTTCGCGTGAAAGATTTATTTGCGAGGCAAAATAAAAGCAGCAATCTTAGTTTTGTTGCTGCTTTGGTGACTGATGCCGTTTTAATTATGGCTGGTGATAGTTGCAGAGTTGTATGATCAGGCTCTCTACTTCCCTTTGACGTTAGGCTCCTTTTTACAGCCTCTTCTTCACCGAGTAGAGTGCATCATCTCTAGTAAAATACGCACTGAAAAATGTCTACATAGCTCCCAGTAAGTGACTATATATGAGAGATGAAAATCCCCATTAACTAGAGGACAATCGAGAACCCTATTCATTATTTTATTAGCTTCTACCGAAAACTCAAGTGCACTGGCAAAGGGATGGCTCGCGAACAAGTCATTTCAGTTCAACATGGAGTAGAAGGCGTGGGAATCAAGATCCAACTTCACTCCAGTGGAGAAAATGAGGCAGTGGAGACAGAAAAACCAAGTCGTCGTGATGCACAAATTGCATCATGGCTCAGCGTGTTTTTTCTCCTCACCACAGATGTCTTAGGGCCGGGCTCTGCGCCGTAGGTAGCTCCAATGCTTGGTTTGTATTCGGTATCCTGACAAGGCTTTCGCAGCTGGGCATTCAGCCAACTAGGATATGTTCCAGGAGTTCTACTATACCTCGTCTTCGGAGTATGCGCGGGCTAGTAAGTTTCTCCATCTCTGCCTTTGCTGGTAGTCCTCAGTCCAGTAACATTCTTTAGTACTGGATGGTTGCTCTGGAAGATGTTTATGGGATTGAAGTCCGACGGCCGTGAGGTCAAGACCTACGCAGACATAGCTCTCCACGTATATGGACCATGGGCGCGGCATGTCGTCAACATCCTTCAGTCGGTACAGCTCCTCTTCTGTGTCGGAGTCATCATCCTTGGCAATGGCCAGGGTTTATCGCAGGTGGTGAAGGGGAGGGTCTGTTTTTCCGTGCTCTGTCTACTCTGGGCTTTGGCCGGAATGTTCATCGGGCAGATACGGACTCTGCAGCGCTTCAGTTGGATCGCAAATGCGGCCGTGTGGATGAATCTCCTTGTAGTCTTCACCACAATGGGTATTTCAGCTCACTCTGCTCCGAACTTTGGAGCGGCGTTGGCTCAGAACGGTGTCATGCAAGGACCTGTTAAGCATACAATCTCCGCTCCGGAATCAGCAGATTTCGCCGCTCAGGTCGTCGGTCTCATGCAAGCGGTGTGTTCGTACAGTGGTGCGATGCTGTTCTGCGAAATGATGTCTGATATGAAACGCCCAGAAGATTTCTGGAAGAGCTTGCTATGCGCCCAGGTGCTCATCGTCAGTTGTTACATGACTTATGGAGTATTCGTATACGCCCAGCAAGGACAGTTCACTATAAATCCAGCAAACCAGGGATTGTCTCCATACAACTGGCAAACAGCTACAAACATCGTCTCGATGGTTGCTGGCCTTATCTCTGCCGGTCTGTACGGCAACATCGGGATAAAAATCATCTACCACAACCTCATCAAAGACATGCTTAACGGCCCGAACCTGTACGAGCGAAAGGGAAAACTTGTATGGGCACTCATGGTACCACTCTATTGGGGTCTTGCCTTCATCGTTGGAAGCGCCGTTCCGCAATTTAGCAACATCTCAGGCCTCATCACAGCGGTGAGCCTCCTTCAAACCACGTACACATTTCCTCCTCTCTTGATGCTAGGCTTCCAGATGCAGCTGGATGCTGCTCGACCTGATGCCTCCTTCAACTCTGCCATAGGCCAAGTTGACTCGTGGTCAAATCTCTCACGTTGGAAGCGTGCGTTTAGACGCAATTGGTATTTCAAGGTATTTAATCTGCTGCTGTTCCTCGGCGCTAGCGCATCCGCTGCCTTGGGAATTTATTCGAGCATCAAAGGCATCATTGTCGGGTTTCAAGGACAAACTGTTGCAACGAGTTTTGGATGCCGTTCACCAGTCGTGTAGGCGTTGCGCGGCTTCTCGGCCATATTCATCCAGCGAACGCATACCCAGCAGAAGAGAACACATTTCTAAATTTAGGAGGTTGAGGGAATAGGGGCTCTAAAGAGGTTATAGAATTGTCAAAGGTGGGAGATGGTGGTAGTGATGGTGGCTAGGTGTTTGGGGCTTGGTATGCCTATCTTTCTTAGGAGCGCCAAATGGAGGTTCTATTCGGTATTCACATTAGTTACTTCAGGAAGCTGCAAGATATTAGAAGGAGGAAAATGATTTGATAATTTCGATACTCTTTTTCTGTTCTCCTCCAGCTGACTTGAAAATATTTCATCTATGCGTTCCACATTAAGGAAGACATCTTTGGACAAGCACATTAGAAACCCGCTCTGGGTGGAGCAAGGTAATAGAATTTCTGTTCCTACACTAGACATATTGATAGGAAATATTCGGGGAGCTGGACTTACACCCAAATGCACGGCAAAAGTGTCACGCTCAATATAAGAGGGATATTCCTCCAATTTATGTAATCTACACTCAACACATGTAGCAACTATACCATTGTGAACCCAGAGCTAGGACTCAGAGTCTATGGGGTGACTGACGGCGTTGGTATGAGAAACGACTTTCTGACTTTCTGACTTCGTGTGGTGGCAGGTGATATGTGTATGAGATGTCCGAGATGCAGTAGTTGAGCATGTCTCTAATAACGTACTGCTAAGCGACGGAACCAACGAAAACGTACAGTACAAGACGAGCACGCCGTAGTGAAGGCAGGAGGAAGTGTTGTCTGATAGAGCACGGTATGAGTGTTCTTGAGCGCATACTGAAATTTACTTTTCGCTAGTATTTCAGCGTCGATCTAGTCCTACAGCGATTGAGATATCTCAACGGAGCAATTACGAAGATCGGTGATCTGATGATGCATTGCACCGGAAACGATGTAGATGGGAAAGATTAGGTTTTTCATATCTGTTGTACTAAGCATGAATTCTACACAAGAAGCGTACAGAACCCATCTTGTCGGAATCTACGAGCTAGCTTTAAAGACGAGCTGAGAAGATGATGCTATCTCGACAATATATCTCGACAGGTTGCAGATTTTATGAATTGCATCGTTTCTGTAGGACAAGCTCATTCACGAACCGCTTCAGCTCGAAAAGAGATATATTCCATTCGTAATTCGAAATGGCAGAATAACAAAAAAAGAGACGGCTTGAAAGAAGAAGATTTTAACGAGACGGTGAAATTCGAATTCAAAGCGGGGTCACAAACCCCTTGGGATCATTTCAATGTTCCTGTAACATGAACAGACGCTCGTGAAGAATAAAGTTGTTTGAAAGTTGAACAGCAAGGACTTTTGATGCACTACTGTTCCGTGAGCAACTGGTACCTAGCGCCCTCATGAAGAAAGGAGGAAAGAGAAGAGAAATACTTAGTGTCGTTTATTCGATGGCTTTGGTAAAGCCTCTGATTCGCCTATTCTGCAGCCACATTGGTTCAGACCCACATCACGTGAGCCAGATTTCCAACCTCAAAACCTCAGCCTTACATAACTATGCTCCTGTCACCAACGTCCTCATTTTTCCAACGCCCATAATGTCGCTCTCCAGCTATCTAGCCTCCAAATACCTCACTGCAGAGCCCTCCACCTCTACCAAAAAGCGCAAACGCAAGAACCCCTCCTCATCCACCGGCCTCATCATAGCCGACGACGATGCACTCGGCTGGTCTAACACTCCAACAACCACCGAAGATGACGACGGGCGTCCTATAACCGTTTCCTCAGGAAGCGCCGAATTCAGAAAAGCGAAAAAGAACGCATGGAAAACAGTTGGCGTTCCAGCCCTACAACCAAATGACGAGGAACAAGATGCTGCGGATCGAATTATTAGTGAAGCAGCAGCGGAGAATAGTGCGGCGATGAATGCGGATGAGGAGCCTGTTATAGAGGGTGGGATTGGGAAGGGAGATGGGGTCATTAAGATGGGTGATGGGACACATGCTGGGTTGCAGAGTGCGAGAGATGTGGCGAGGCAGTTTGAGAAGAGGAAAAAGGAAGAGGCTGCTGCTTGGGAGAAAGAGCAGGGCGGGAAAGCTGGGAAGGGGAAGGGCGAGGAGACAGTTTATCGAGATGCGACTGGACGGAGGATAGATATCAGTTTGAGGCGGCAGGAAGCTAGGAGGGAAGCGGATGAGAAGGCTAAGAAGGAGAGGGAGGAATTGGAGATGCAGAAAGGGGATGTGCAGAGGGCGGAGAAAGAGAAGAGGAGAGAACAGTTAGACGATGCGAGATTTATGCCGTTGGCCAGGAAAGTGGATGACGAGGATATGAATAAGGAGTTGAAAGAGGTGGAGAGGTGGAATGACCCCGCGGCACAATTTATCGTCAAGAAGAGCAAGGGAATGAGTGTCTCTGGTAAACCTTTATACCAAGGTGCTGCGGCACCAAACAGGTATGGGATTAGACCTGGACATAAGTGGGATGGAGTGGATAGAGGGAATGGCTGGGAGGGTGAAAGATTCAAAGCACTGAATCGGAGGACGAGAAACAAGGATTTGGACTATTCTTGGCAGATGGACGAATAGAGCAGTCACTTGGAATTTAAGTCATTAATGCAATGCTTTATTTATTTTTGTTGTGGTGATGCTATATGGGTGCATCTCCCAACCATCAAATGGCTGTTGCAGAAAATTCCTCGAAAGGTTCTCCTGCTGCTATCAGAATCGTACAAAAACAGCATGAGGAACATCCGCACTGTTTCCTCTGAACGTATGCAATGACAACGCTGCGATATAACGCATGCAATCTTGGTCCAATTATCATCCTATGATCCAGTCTATTTTGGCCGCAAAAGCTTATCACCTCCAAATGCCGCGTTCTCCTTCACCAGTCTGATGAACTCCTTTTTCTCAGTCTGACCTTTGCCATCGCCTACGCGTCGTTGGAATATCTTCATCAAGTCACCAATCTTGATGCCGGCAGGGGGAAGAGCGGCAATTATTTCGTGGGGTTGAATTGGTCCTGAACCAGGAGATTGAGCTAAGGGTGAGCCTCCTGCTGTACCACCTGATTAACGTTATGTTAGCACTTTTTAAGACTCTTGAAATAGGTAGATAGATAAATGGAAAAAAAAATGCTAGGGAAATAGTAGAGTCAATAGATTAAATGTTCATACTTTGTGGTTGACTAGCAGGGCTGCCAGCACGACTTCCTCCAGCAGAACGGCCTGGTACTGGGCTGCCGGCTCTGGATCCAGTAGGTGACGCACCGCCAATACGAAGCTTGATCTTTGGTTTCCTGCTGCCATCGGACATCTCACCCCCAGTAGCCTCACCATCACTCATGGGACCAGTTGGACTAGGATTGGGTGGTGCTGACTGGATGTCCGAAAGTTTCGACGAATTAACGGAAAGTTTGACGATCGATGATTTTCGAGGACTTCCGGAACCTGAAGGAGCAGGTGAGATCTGTCGAGAGCCTGGAATAGAAGTAACACCAGCTGATTGAGACACATGCTTCTTCTTGTGCTTCTTCCTAGTTGACTCGTTCCCACTTGATTCTGAAAGATTTGGAGACCCGGGTCGTTTCAAATTCTTTTTTTTGAGGGGATCCACGTGCTTAAGTCGGCCGGATGGTGTATTGGTGCCTTTGGAAGAAGTACCAGAAGCAAGCTTAGAGTCTTCCTTTGCTTTGGCCTTGGCTTCGTCTTCCTTCTTCTTGTCCTGCTCGTTTAGCTTCTCCTCATCAGACGTGTCATCCTCGCTCTGCGCGATATTAGCAAAATTACCATGTTTGAATCGCTAAACATACCGATTCAGAGTACGGATGATCTGAGTCACTGTCATAGATGTGATTTCTCTCCCGCTTCTTCAGCATTTTCTTCACACCCTTGCTAAGTTTCTTCTGCTCTTCAGCTTCCTTTTCTTCTTTCATGAACTCCAAGTCGACATCGGCCTCATTAGCTTGATCAAAAACGTTGGCACCCAATTGCTCGCGCTTGATACGTTCTTGAGCATCCTTTGACTCCTCATCATTATCTGGTTCCATCGTTACTTGCTCATCATCATCTTGGAAGAGATCATCCTCTGCAAAGTCAAGATCATCCATATCTTCTGTCTCTCTTTTGGAAGAGTTCTTGAAAGTGTTGCTCTCTGACTTCACCGTGTAAAGTCTGTGAAAGCCACCACCACCACGAGCTTCCTGAGCTTTTGTCTCGGCCGTCTTGTCGGGCATCCATCTGGGGGCAACATATTTCTTGTTCAACTGGGCCTCGACCTCTTCGAGAGTCAAGGTCTTGAATTGAGCTTTAGCCGTGAACTTGTACCATTTCTCAACCGGAATCATCTTGAAGTTGGACCCATCGACGAAGAATATAACGTTCGTATCCGATAACGCTGCCTCATAGTTGCCAACCCAAGTATTCTTGTTATCGGCATCTTCGAGATGCCATGGAAGTGCTTCTTCATATCGGAGGTCCGAGGCCTTCTTTTGTTCTGCAGTCTTGTCAAGACGATAAACTTGAGTGGTTTTCTCGTTTCTGAATGCCTGGTTCTTCTTGGCTGCCATTGCAGAAGCATTACTGCCGGTTGGTGCAATCTGCGCGAGATCTGCTGCTCGTTGCTTCTCCTTCTCTGCCTTCAATATTTCTTGTCTTTCTCGCTCTTTAGAATCGATGGGACCCTCGGGTACAATATCTTCATCCTTCATGCCCTTGCCTGGAGGAGGTTGCTTTGGATCTCTTCTATGCAAAACAACTGGCCGCGTAAACTCGTCTTGATCGCTCGGGTCGACATCTTTCTTCGAGGCAAATCTTGCGATATGGTATCTTAGTCCTTCGCGCAGAGCTCGCTTGGTCGTGAACAATGGATAGTCCACGTACTCCCCCGAGGGTGGATTAGTCCAACCTCCGGGCTCTGCGACAATACCTGAGCCACTGGCTGGTGTGGGGTATCGGCCATTTGCCGTCGGCGCAATGCCGTTGCGAGGGATCTGGTTCGGAGGTCGACTCGCGGGCATCAGGCCATTGGGTTTGACAGCAGAGCCCTTGGGAGGTGGGAAAGGTCGCCTGACTGGCTTCTTTCGTGGGCGTAGAGGATCTGCAGCTTTTGCCTTGCGTACATACTGAGGCGGACCTCCATTTGGCGTAGGAGTCTGCCCATTTGACAGGCCGGAAGGAGAGGCGCTCATGTTTTGTGATGTAAAAGAATTGTCCAGACTACCGCTCGTCACTGTGTCTATCCAGACAGGTACACCCAAGTGGCATTCACCACGCCTTGCCTTCAACCTAGATTGTCGTCATGGAGTGGAAGTGGAGACCTCCGAGGAATGCGCTTGGGCTTCTTCGATGGTGGGTAGTGGGTTGGAAGACAAATGCAGCATATGTCGAGGGATGTGCGGCGGTGGAGCGAGCGAGACGGGAGGAGGCTCGCGGGTGTTTGTGGTTAGGAGTTTCTTTGTCAAGTTGAGGAATGTTTGTGCTATTTAGGTTGCGGTCGCAACAGCGATCAATGAGGCTCATAGGCTAGTGGACTAGCGTCATACAGGGGTCCGGGTGATTTACAGAATTGGAAGCCTCAACGAGCGAACGATTGCTGACTTCGTTTTTGCGCACTTAGCATTGTTGCTATCAAGACTCATCAACACTGAGAGTATTGATCTTCTGTTCAACGAAGTGGGCTTGGCTTCGAGAACAATGGACCACATTGTCCGGCTCTTCAAGCATTCCCTCACTTTTACTCAATCGAGAACGGACCTGTACGCGCGAAGGTGAATATAATCTGGCGTATCATATTAGAAGAGCGCAGATTGGCCAGCGAACTCTTTCACTTTGCGCATCCGAGCATCTGCTGTATTGCAGACATCCTCTAGGTGCAACTCTGAGTTGAGTTGTCACATGACCAAATTTCAGCGACACAACCATCAACCTCGAGTCTCCACGGCGTTGCGGCGTGGTCAAATTTCGAAGCCAGTTCATTAAAACGTATCACGCTCGGTTGGTATCTCAATCATGTTCCCAAACGCGCCTGGCAACAGCGTGAACTTGGAGGACCGTTTACGTGGATTGATCCTCAACAATGTGAACGCCAATCCGGACTCGAATCGAGACTCGTTGCCAAGTTGTCAGCAGCCAGGAGATCATATCAGCAGTGATGTGATGCGACAATCAGGAAATGCGCCCCCCCACGAGTCGAAACTTCAAGATGCTTCTACTTCAGGCCACTCTTCAGGCCGCAAACGGCCTAACCAGGCACAGCGAAGACAGATGAACTCCCAACTGTCCATACCTATCGATCCTCGCCCAACCCAGGGAGTCCAAGCTGGACGCGGGCTGAGTTCTTTTGGGCCAGCTTCCAATACCCCCTGGAGCCCAGCGCACTTCAACAATCGCGGCCAGATGCATCAAAATCAAAGATCTCATCACCAACAATATTCTCCACGACTCCAACAGTCTGGCCCTGGTTCTCCGTACTCACCCCAGTCCCAGTTTCCCCAGGCGTCGCCGCAGTCGCCAATGCCTCCGTATCAACCAGGTTCAAGCCCTCAATTCCAGTCACGACAAGGCTCAGCGCAGTTCCAGCAGCCTCAGCAATCGAATCCCTATGCCCGACCGCTACCACCTCAGAACAGACAGCTCTATCAACCAGGGCCGCAAAATATGCACCAGCGAGGACGACCAGCTGCACAGTATTCTGATGACTTCTTATCTCAAAGTTCTCATCTTGATTCGATGGTTCAACGTGTTGTTCCTGATGTTGGCATTGATGGCCAGGAAGAGGCTGACAAAGAGGCGTTCAGAGCCCTAGTAGAGACTGCCTGCCGAGAAGCTATCGCAGAGTATGAGCGACAGGAATTAGGCTATGAGAAGTTCGACCCCTTGTCCGTTGAGCTACAATGCTTTGGCAGCATGAGGTCCGGTTTTGCAACTAAGGCATCTGACATGGATCTTGCACTTCTTACGCCTTGGTCTCACCCTGCGCCCGATTCTCCGGAATCTCCAATTCCTAGGTTACTAGAAAAAAAGCTCTTGAGCCTAGGATATGGTGCTCGACTCCTAACTAGAACTAGAGTGCCAATTATCAAGCTCTGTCAGCGGCCTACGGAAAAGCTGCTTGCTGACTTGAGAGAAGAACGCATGAAGTGGGAACATGGTTTTACAGCTGAAGATGAGGATGAAGAGGACGAGCTCCACACATCTGAAACTGTTGCTGCCCTCGAGGACCGCTCAGAGAAAGCCAAAGCCGAAGACCGACCTAACACTGCTACATCCGATAAGTCCAGCAAGACAAAAACAGCTTTACATCATGAGAGACTCTCATCTCTCAAACAAAAGGAACATCAATCCCTGGGAGACTACCATAATGTAGCAAAACGTTACCTGAGAAAGCTTGGTGGTCGCGACGTGACGGGAAGCTCACCACCACTCAACGACGAAGAAGGCGACATCCTCAACAGTGTCTGTAAAGCATTCATTGAAGGCCTGTCATCTAAAGCCTTATCATCTCGACTACAAACTTACAGATCAATATCACCTCTTTTCGACGCATCAATCCCGTTCTTGCTCCGCTCACTCCAAGGAGTTATCACCCAGGCAGAAGGAGAACGATTGGCTATGGCTTGGGACTCGCGTGTACTGCTGGAACCTACCGAGGCACGGGAGACTGAGTATCTAGAATTAGTCGAGTCGTGGCGGACCTTGCAGGGCGTTCTCGGAAATGTGACAGATCCGCTTGCCTATAACAGACAGCTGTACTTCGCTGCGGAAAAGCTGAAAAGAATTAGCTCCTTGCAGTTGGTCTTTTTAGAACAAATTCAGCACGAAGAGCCTATCTACTACCAAGCTAGAGCCCAAAAGATCTTGGATGACCTACGAGGCAGAGAGCAGATACCGAGTGACAATATCACTCCTGTCGTCGTTGCGCAGTATATCAAGGGCATCGAAAGTTCGCAAATCCGCGTAGCACTTCAAAAGTATGACCACACCGGAATGGCCTTACAGCGAGTAGCTGTTCATCACCGGGCATTGCATCTTGCCGTCGATTATGAGCATGCTCTGAAAGCTGGTCTGTTCGATCAAACGCATCGAGAGGACGTCGAGCAGTACATCGCCTTGCTTCGAAGCTTGAAGCTTGACAGCCCTGATGGACAGAAGGCTTTTATCGACGATAATTTACTTGCGAAAATACGGAGTCTTCCAGATCCTACCGAAATTTCCACCAGCAAGCCTCGGGATCGGTACAAGGACCATCTTGAGTTCCCAAAGAACGATGCTGGAATCCAGTGTGATATCAATTTCTCGGCTCAGCTTGCCATCCATAACACCCAGCTCCTACGCTGCTACTCTGTGAGCGATCTCCGCGTTAGGCCAATGATACTGTTCGTCAAGCATTGGGCAAAAATGCGTGGAATCAACACACCATATCGCGGGACACTTAGTAGCTATGGTTATGTCCTCATGGTATTGCATTACCTAGTCAATATTGCTCAACCCTTCGTCTGTCCGAATTTGCAATGGTTGCAGAAAGACCCTCCTTTAACTCTGTCGCCAGCGGAGGTTGCAGCTCGTACCACTTGTCAAGGTAGAGACGTCCGATTCTGGCGCAATGAAGCCGAGATCAGAAATCTTGCAGAGCGAAAGATGCTCAATCATAACCATGATTCGATCGGCATGCTTCTTCGTGGGTTCTTCGAGTACTATGCACAGAATGGACAAATGACCACAGTGCAAGGCAGAGGGTTTGACTGGGGTCGAGAAGTCCTAAGCTTGCGTACGCCTTGTGGCATCCTGACAAAGCAAAATAAAGGCTGGGTAGGCGCAAAGACTGTGGTTGAGACGACGACAGTTGCAGCACCACCAACTCCATCGACCACGAAACCGCCTTCTTCTACAGACACCACTGCAGATGCCAGGCAGGAAGGCACTGAGGTCAAGACGCCTAAGACTCCGAAACCGCATGTCAAGACCATGGAAGAGACCAAGGAAATTCGCCATAGATACCTATTTGCTATCGAGGATCCATTCGAGCTCGATCACAACGTTGCGAGAACAGTGACACACAATGGTATTGTGAGCATCAGGGATGAGTTCCGTCGTGCATGGCGAATAATCAGAAGCCTTGGTAAGCCTTATGAGGGGCAGGAAGGGAGATTACTAGATCCGCAATCGAAGAGGGATAATGAGAAGGGTTTCCATCAGTTATTAGATCTTTTGCATGGCCCTGCTCCGAAGGGTGAGATTGCGAAGGTCGCCTAAAGAGGCTTGAACACTTCCCACAAAGTCGCAAGCGACCCTAAAGCTATGAAGCAGACATGATTGATGACGGATAAATGGTTTCGCGTTTGGAAGGCTGGATGGTGCATTAGGTGGAGTTTAGCATGGCACGGCTGCATAAAGTAAAAGTTCAGAAACTAGCAACATGAATCCAAATCGCGCTCGAAATAAATCATTGTATCATTTCTCGCTTCTGTGGTATCATAGCATATGCAATACACGTAACATTCATTCAATGTCAGTATTCCCCTCTCTCCTTCTCAGATCCGCCAATTCGCTTTCTAACTTCTCCATGAGCGCCAGTAACATCCATTCTGTGAGCGACTCACTGACGTTCAATGGGTTCTTGCCATGCAGCCAGTCTGGGATTTGTGAACCGTCTTGCCATTCTTCCATTCCTGTTCTTCTTTTCTTCCTCGCTTCGATGCCTTTTCCATCCTCCTGGCGTCGGGGTTCTGCTTCCTTTCTATCTGCACCTTCTGGTTGGACATTGGTAGGTGGACCCTCGTCATCCGAGTCGAGTTCCAAAACATCCATAAGGTAGAATAAATATTCCCAGTCCTCGAAACTGTAGTCTGGTCTGGAATTTGAGGCTTGGTGCTGTATGTGGTCTCGAGCTATGGATTTGATGGCGCGGATTAGGAGGTGGTTTTTATCGTGTGTGTTATACGGAGGTTTGGTTGGTGGGAGTTTGGATTCTTGAGGTAGGTAAGTATCTAAAAGTCAAAAGTATTAAACTGTGATGGCACGTACGAGATAGTCTCTTTTCTATTTTTACTCCCTCTTTCTGCTCCCTCCTCAATATCCTTTTCTTAAACCACTTCTGCATCCCTTGCAGATACGGGACGCCTAGCGCCTCTGTCCCAGTCGAGATCAACATTGTGAGCGTTGGAACAACGATCAGACTCCAGAGTACAAAAATCGCTTTTCCTGGCATGCTGTGTAGTGTGTCGTCGCCGTACCCAATCGCTAGAATAGAGATGAATGTGAAATACACAGAGGTGAAGTAGCTCCAGTTTCCTTCCGAGATGTAGAAGAGAACGGCGCCGAAGAACCACAAGAAGAGAGCGAATGTTAGCCATAGAGCTGCCGAGTAGTGGATTCGTCGACTATTGGATGTGAGGAGTATGGAGCGCATGGTGAGGAAATCTCGCTCCCGGGCTGCTCGTTCTGAGGCCATCCGCTGCTTTTTGGACATCTTCTCGTGGCCCAACATCTCGCCAATGTGTCCACTGTTGTTCTCAATTGTGTCGTTGCTTTCATTTGAGTTGCTGCCACGAAGACGAGATCTGAATCTGTGTCTTCTGTGGCCCTTCCCTTCTCGCTCTTGGAGCCTTCGTAGCCGTTCCTGATTCCTGAGACGCACTTCCCACATTGACTTTCCGTGTTCGAATACCACTTGAGTGATGCAATACACAACAAAGACCAGTATAAATATTCCGAAGATTGCGTATGGGATGAGCAGTGACTTGCCCAGATGAGTAACAGGCTTGAAGTCTCCAAATCCAACTGTCAATATCGTGACATCAGCCCAAAATACTCCATCTAAATATCTCCAATGTTCAATCTTCGAAAACACCAAAGCACCAAGTAGGAGATAGGCCATGAACAAGATGGTAAGCAGCTTCAGACTACGATGGCTACTTCCAAATTGCTTTGATATCTCTCGTCGCCCTTTCCGGGTCTTTCGTGTTTCAAATAGCATGTAGCCCGTATAGACGATAAAAGCGGAAGTAATAAAATATACTCCTGCAGCCATGATTGCATAGTAGTAAGCTTCTGTGAAGCCATGTTGAGGAGGTGAAGGGAGTCGAAGGCTCACTGAAGAAGCAACGACCAACGCGACGAGGAAGAATGAAGCCAAACCGCCTCCGATGATGGTGATGAGCACAAGATATAAGTCGTATCTTCCATGAGCCGAAGCTCCGACAAACATAATGGCGAGGTTAGCTGCGACTCCAAAAAAGAGTGATATACCGTTGATGCCGATGAGCCTAGAGAAATGTTAATATGTTTCTTCTTCAGCATCGCATCAAGGCCTACCATGCTGGATCAGGTATATCTTTTACATCAGTTTGGAACTCTGTACTTATATATTCGCATCGCCATGGTTGGACCAATGCACAGATGTTCAACGCTGAAGCAATAGGGCCGAACGTGCCGGCGAACAGAGGGAACGCTGTAATGGCAAACCATTCTCGACTGTAACAAAAATAAGCAAAATTCCATAATCCAAATCATTTCACGAACCCTAGATTCTCCTGAGCTTTCATTATTACATCCTCCTCCGACTTTCTCTTGCTCGGCACGTGACTCTGACCTTCAGTCTCCAGTTTCGCACGTTCTTTTGACATCTCTGGGCCCATTTATTATTGCTTGTAGGATCAATGAGCGAAGGCAGCTGGAGGTTAGCATTAAATTGAATGCATGGTGATGAGAATATCAGGCCACTTGGTTTTTGCGGCGAGGTTGCAAGATTCTTAAACCCTGCAAGGTTACGGAGAGAACGCCACCGTGGCTGCACCCGAGGTGACCTTGTAGCTTGTGATTCGAAGCACAAAAAATGAAATTGAAAATTGAATGATTCGGGAGAATCATCTTAACTTGAAATTCAATCACCGAGAGGACCAGAGGGTTGGTTCTTTTAGATTCTTTTAACGGGGTTGAGTTGATAATGTCGATATAGATTTCTACATGCCGGTGCTTTTCCGGTGCTCTTCCGGAAGATCTTTGCATGGCCTTTTTAAGAAACGCAAAAAGATGTTATACCGATGTGATCTGCCAAAGACTGCATTCTTGTATTATTGAGATGAGTGGTGAAGAAATGTAATGCTACGATTGCTAATAGAGAATAAAATAGGAGAAGTGCTGTTGTAAGCGAGTAATGACGTTTACCCCTGACCCGCGCCTTTCGATCTTGATAATGCCCATGTGCCTATAAATACGAAAATCAGACCCTCTCCAAGAAAATATCTCCTAAAAATTCCTCCTTCTCAGACAAGCTATTTTGACCCTCCATAACCCTACCAAAGGTCTCGCATCATTTCCGTCAACTCGACTAATCGGCCCCAACCTCAATCGTCTGCAGCACTGGTGGAGGCGACGCTGGAGGAGACGCTGGGGGTGTTGCTCTGCGGAGGGGCGGCGATGGCTTCCTGCTCCCAGGACGACTGTCGGCACGCTCCAGGAAGGTATGATATGCTGCTGATGGGCTCAGTGGGGGCTTCGAAGGATCTTCGGGTTTCCTTTGCGAGCCGCTAGAGCTCAATCTCCGTCTTTCAGACTCCCGGCGTACCATCCATCGGCCTGGGACAGCACGCGAGTTCATCTGAGCAAATTCGATACTGGCGGCAACAACGCTGTTTTGGTCTGACCAAAGGGCACAGCCGGCACTTATGATGTCCTTGCCAATTGTCACCTGGGGAAAGAGGGCAATTAACGGCTCGACTTGGTCAGGAATATGAGACATCTGTTCGTTGGTCAATCCAACAGCAGTATCATACTCTTCATTGATATCCCAGGTCTCATCTTCGTTGTTGTGGCGCCTATACTCGGGGTCATTCGTGACACATGCCTTCGTCGCGCTTCGCTGGATTGACTTCCAAAGTTTCACGGCTTCCTCAAACAGTTTGACCAATGCCAATTGAAACTCTTCTTTCATACCCGGTATGCAAAGAAGTGGATCAAGGATTTTGAGGACTTCATCTGTGGTATACTTAACGAGACTTGTGATAAAGTTTTGCTCGTCAGGCTCATATGCGGCGAGTAGCTGTAGGCGGAAGACGGCTTCCTTCATAGAGTTTCTTTTGTCAAGTCTCTTTGTGATGTCATCTATGAGCTCTCGAGATGGAGTTGAATGAGGCAGATAGTATTGTCGGAAGATATTGACAGAGAGCTTGTCCGCGATGATCCTTTCCGCTGTAGCCATTCGGAGGCACCTGGAGGCCATGGAGTTCGACAATGGTATCTTTCTAGGAGCCAGCTTGATAAATCCAGATGACTCCAGCTGTTTGTACGGGTCATTCTATATACAGTCAGCGAGGTGCAATAACGTCAAAAATGCCGGACAGTCTTACTGTAAAGAATTCTTGTGGAAGATCAGTATTGAAAAATCTCTTCGCCATACGATGGCATCCATTCGCGAGAGCGCGGAAGTTGTTGGCCCTAGGTTATGTTAGCTAGAAACGAGCAAGTACGAAGAATGATGACTCACAGATCTTCAACCAGTGGGTGCTCCAATCCTATCTCGCGTTTCTGTTCTTCCATTTGCGCTTCAGTTTTCTGGAGTTCTCCTAATGTACCCTTCAGTTCTCGAACTCTTGAGCTCAACTCCTTCTTAGCCAAGTTCAGCTCCTTCTCTGTTTCCGACAAGGCATTTTGATGAGCAAACAATTTCTCCTGTAACATTGCAATGCTAGACTCAGCAGTCTCAGCCTTTGCGTTCGCTTTTGTCAACTCGAGCGTCAACTCATCGATCCGGCTTTCGAGGTTAGATTCTTTGCTTGTCATCGCATCCCATTCCTTGTATCTTCTCTGGAACTCTTCGAACAACCCTGCAACCTTTGCGTCTGCTCTTGATACCCGCTCAGTCGCATCCGCCTCTGCTTTTACTGCCCGCGCGGCCGCCTCCGCCTCTGCTTTTGCTACCCGCTCGTCTGCAGCAGCGTGCAGTGCCGTGACCTCTTCGATTTTGGCATCATACTCCCCTGTCTTTGTGGCTAGCTTATCCTCTAGCTCCTTCTTGTCATCAAGAAGCTGGTCATAGTCTGCGACTTCCTTGTCTCGAAATATTTTCTCTCCGAGATTAATGAATTCTTTCATCCGCGCACCTAGCCCCGTTTTGTCTCCTGCCATCTTGGTTGATGATATTTTCCGCGGGGCGCTTCGAAAACAGTTCAAGCGCATCCAAGTAAGCGTCGTTCTATAATATCAGAGGAAATAAAAAGTCTAGAATATGGGCGAGAAGCCAAGATGATAGGAGTCAGTTGAAAGCTGGCTGTTTGTACAGTTGCATGATATGTTTGATCTTGATTTTGGTCCTTGCGATGCATGGAGAGGAGAGATGTGGCTATATGAAAGTACTTTGCATGGCAGAAGCGAATTGGTTGAAGGACATCATCCCACAAATACATCTTAGCCAATGATACTTTCGACGAGCCATGCCAAGTGTCGTTGTCGCTGTAACTTCACAGCTTCTTTCCAATAGTAGAGATTCTGGTAGTTTCCTGGAGCCCATCATCGTTCGACCTCTGGCAAGCAGTAGTCGAAAGTCCACGGTGGAGGGTTGCATTCTCGCATATGCATCTGAATATTTATTGTGGGTAACAGCTTTGAAGCGTTGCCCAAGGCCACCTACTGCCAATCAGAAGCAGCGTGCCACCCACCTTCAGATGCGCTGTAAAGTTGTTATGTTCCTTGATCGACAGCCTCATGTTCGTGTCCGTATGTAACCGGAAATAACGATTGGACAAGGCTTACCGGTAACGGCTCGCCACGTTCCCTACCACTCAACAATAAGGCAGACGATGCGAACCGGAGCATCGTCTGATGCATGGCATGCGCCTTACTTCAAGAGCCATTTGAGGCGTTCGCAGAGAGTGATCCGACATTGACGTTGCCGGTGTTGCCTCTGGTGAGTCAGATTTTCTAGTTACGCAAGGTTATCTGCGTTGCTTCCAGTCACAGCAATCGCATTGAAACATTTTGCTGGCAAGAGACCCTGACCAATGCCTGTGTAGCTCAGTTCTTGATGCGTTTCTAATGCGAAGACCTTTCAGTCCTTCGACCAAGCAGCAACCCGCACATTCATTCCTTCCCACTCAGTGGCGTCTTTCCATCCTGGTTTCATCCCCCAAAATACTAGGGTTGGTTTCCCCTTTCCTCTTATCCTGCTATCAAAAGTTTCCCCACTCATGTATCTTCCCACTTCGCTAATATCTAGCAAGTAGCCCTAACTTTCCCATCGGCATACCATTCTTCTAGGTCTCTAAGAACAATCTCCCCTTCGTCAACCCAACTCTGATCTTTTCCTCCAAGCATGAAAGTCAGCGTCTTCAAGTTCTTGAAATAAGAAATGATAGTCTTTTTTCATTCATCCTTTAAAGATAACGAATTGCAATCTTGGCAGAGAGCAAGGTGCTGGATCCTCTCGATACCATGTACGTGATTAGCTAGAGACTATAAGCCGCCACCAGGACTGTCTACCGAGCGAAAGAATATCGTGTCTCTCTCTGGTACGAAGTCGAGTCTCTCCACTGAGACCTCATGTGGTCCTGGATTATACCTAGGTGTGCAATTTCAGCTCCCATCATTCTTCCTTCTCATAGTCGTAATTAAATCTTACCACCATTCTTTATATCTTAATTTGACAGCAAGACTCTCGTACTTCTCCGCCAAAGCGATCTCTCTACTTTCTCGGCACGTGCGCATAAGTGGCGAAGTTTTGGTACAGTGGCCAACGAATGTTGGTTTCCTGAATCCGGTCAAGAATTGCGCTTCAATCATCCTTGGTCGTTTTACTTCAGCTTCCCAGATCTGGATCCGTATTTATGCCGGGAGGAGGGAGAACAACTCAAACGCTTTCCCTTCTTCCATCTCCTCCCTCTTCCAATTCCTCTGCACAGAAACAGGGAAATCGACCTTGGTTGACGGTGATGCAGCAAGAATCTCGGACAATACAAGCGGTTCAGGACGACAGGGTAGGCTTGGATACGGAGCTCCTCCTGCCCACCACCTATCTAAATACGGTGTAAGCGGGGGTGCGACCACGATCTTTGGGAACTGGAGAGAGTGCTAGTATCGGCGGGTGGGTTTCTCTGTTGGCCATCTTTGATCCCAACGTATCTTTTTGCAGCAGCTTTCAAGTCGCGAGAGACGGCCGGACACCAGGGAAGAGGAGACAGCGTCGGGATTCTCTGTTGAGAAGGAGTCTCGTGGTGGCGAGTTGTTGAGTGACATGGTAAAATCTGACGACCAAACCAGAGTCATAAAGGTTAAGACTCTTAGTTGATGCTGTGAATGTTTGGGTATGGATTGATGTAGTATGTTTGTTGCTCGTTCCTTCTAGGGCCGTGCGAAGTCTGACTCCTTGCCGAGCCGAGCGATGGAAATTTACAAGCTATCATTTTACGTGATGCAGTTCCGAATGGGAGACTTTGGATCACGAATAACATAAATTTTGCTTTATAATTGCAATATTCATTTCCAAGTTCTGCCCATTTTCAGTAACTCGAACCATTAATCACGTAATGCAGATATCTACCTTCCTACCAAATTACAGAAGTTTGAATAAAGCTACTCCATGATATAGCACGACCCTGAGACATATCTACGATTATTTTCCTTCTCTATAATCCCGTGGGTTCAGGCCTATCGACGCTGTGGGTGTAGGGTTGCACTCCTACAGAGCGAGCCCTGTAACGATCGGCCCTAGGCGTTGTAGTCCGGGTACCTTGGAGTAATCCTAGATTGTGTTCGACACTTGAAAAGTGACAGCTTCTAATAACTAGTGCCTCTCGACATAGAGGCATTGCTCGACTGCATTTAAGAAGACCTCTCAACAGTTAACGGACTTTCTGACGGAGACAGAAAGCGCATCTCTATTTTGAATGCAGGAAATAATACAGATTGTCCGGGCACCTTTGGCCGAGCTAACCGAAGGTCTCGCATCGATTCACTCGTGAGTTGTTCCCTAATGTTTCTTGTGGCCTAGTAGTCACGGCGCCGTGCACCATGATCACAAATACCTCATTGTTTCTTTTAGTACATCATTCTTCAATCCTCTGAGCCGCTGCTTCCATTTCACTAAAACCTTGCTCTTGCCTCCGGCATTTCCTACGACCTTGATATTCACCATATTCTTCGTCTCTCAACACCTCTTCCTTATAATGCAGCATTGCATTAGAAACTATAGTTATGAGTAATATATTTACTGCTTTGTATTATATAGAATGGCAATATCTTAACCCAGAAGAACAAGACAGTTGTATAGTGAGTCGAATTTATAATCACATGACAGCGCCCTTCAACGTATGATGAGCGAGTAGACTATCCAACTTGGAAAAATATTCGTAATATACATATCTGGGGTACGATTTCGTGTCTATGACCCCTCTTGTGACCCAAAATTTCGAAAAGGACAATGGTTCTCTTCTCATACTCCATGATTTCGGGAGTCTAAGCGAGACCCCTTTTTGGTTCCTTAGAGTAAACAAAGTCAGCATACAGAGATATGACTTCTTCATTCCCGAAGAATTGTGCAGGCAACTCATTTTGAGTAAGGCGGCAAATAAGCCACGAAAGAGGCGCACTAGGAGAAGGAAATAGGGCAGGTGAAACGAGAAGAGAAATATGAGCTCCGCTCTTGTTTGTGTACAATGTTTGCCCAAGGATGTGACGTTGTCGCGATTGCCGCCCATAATGCTAGGTATTTTATCAAACAGCGATTTGTCTGCTTGCTCGCAAGGGGAGAATATGGCTTAGCTATGTAATGTGTAAACAATAAAGTGCTGCATATAGTCCCACGGAGAGTACCCAGAAGCACCAGAACCACGTTTGAACACTCTTCCTCATTTATCTTTCTTCGTTTCTCCATAAAGTGGATATCATGACTCTCGTACTTTCTGCAGCTAGCCCTTCCATTGGGACGAATTCGACGGCTCACACCCAGCCCAGTTCAACACTTGTCAATACTCATGTGGTTAGAGCTCAGGCTCCTACCGAGGACTCCACCATTACGGAGACCTCCACTATATTTGAAATACCCACGATTTCTGCCAGTGTTGTAATAGGAAGCGCGATTACCATAACTAGCCTCTTAGGTAACCAACAACTACAATCGGATAACCCCACTTGAGATAACTCCAATTGCGTTGGAAGTTCTGACAAATTTAGGGGCAACCGATCCACTTTATTCAAGCTCTCCGACTTCTTCCTCTACTCCACCAGCTATGGCAACTAGCTCGAGTCAGCATTCGAGCGCTTCCCCGAAGCTTTCGCTTTTTCTAGGGACAGGACTGTTCGTTGGACTAGCACTTCTGGCAGCTATGTTGTAGAAGGGGAGTCGGAGCGATTGGAGCAGAGCATGGTCAGAACGAATGTATCACTTCAGGAAGGGAATGCAGTACTTCGATGAAATTTGCAGGATGGGATGGAATGAACTTCAGAACACTATTCAACGCCCGGAGTGCACTTGTGCCTAGCTTGAGCGACTCGCTACGGGAAGGACTGCCAGCATATAGAGATCAATCGAACTCAAGTGGATATTTGATGTGAGCAAGAAGAAGAATGCATGAGAAATAATTGATTAATTATTTATAAATCTTGTGATTGAGAATTGTTGATTAGAGGTCGAATTTGAGAGTGGAGTGGGAAATGATGACCCTGCACGGACCAGGTGTATCTCAGCAGGCAAGTTGATGAAGATGCTTTTGAACATGGACAACTGTTGAACATCCCGCTCTTGATAATTTGCCAGCCTGGCCATGGTAGAAGCAATTCCAATTCCAAAGATACGGAGAATGAGTATATGTTGGGAGATACGATATGGCGAGCGTTCGCTCTCCCACCTTTGGTGTCGGTACTGTACTTATGACTCCCACTTGCCCACCACCTTCTTTCTAACCGCGAAACCTTTCTTAGAGACCCCAATTATTCCTACACAAGCTCCTAAAACACTATGGCTCTCGTCGATGTGCTCTTTGAAGGCATCTTCAGCTATCCGCTGCTCGCCCTCTTGGTCTTTTCGATCAGTATTCTCCTCTCGCGATGCATCTACCACTTGGCCTTCCACCCTCTCGCACATATCCCAGGACCTCTTTTCGCACGAGTCACTTCGCTCTGGCTATACTACCATGCATACATTGGAGATGAAGCGAGTGTGATCCACGAAGCGCACGCTCAATACGGACCTTATGTTCGAGTCTCCCCAAACGAAGTCGATATCAGCGATGCTGATGCGGTACTGCCTATCTATGTGCTGAAAGGTGGATTTTTGAAGGCTCCATGTTATGCGAACTTTGATATCGATGGGCACAAAACTATATTTTCGACAATTGATAATGAATACAGAGCACGAAGAGCCAAAGCTGTTGTTCCCATGTTCTCAACCAAGAATATTAGGGAGAACGAAGCTGCTTTGTATGGATGTGCGGATCGAATGGTTGACAGAGTGGAAGAAGATGCGAGGACTGGGCACCCTGTCAATGTTCTGAATATTGCCAGAAGTTTCGCTGTGGATGCTGTTTCGACTCATCTGTTCCGGGAGAACTATAATGGCACTTCGGAGAAAGGCCCTCGTCTATCCGTCTCTGCATTTGTGGATGCGTTTGTGGCTGTTGGACGATTCTTCTATCTGCCAACCAATGTTTTCATCTGGTTAGAATGGGCAATTGAAAAATGCTTGCCTGATGAGCACACTGCCACTTCTATGGAGGTTGTCGATAAGTTTGTAGATAACCTTGTCGAGCAAACTGCTCCAGATGCTCAAAACTATCCTGGTCGTCTCCTGCCCTTGGGAATCGCAAGGACAGAAGTCAAAGCTCAATGCAAAGATTTGATTTTTGCTGGCACGGACTCGACTGGCATGAACTTTGCTACTTTATGCCGCCAGATGGCTTTGAACCCAGACAAGTATGCCTTGATCTACCTAATATGACTATTCATTGCTGATTACGATTTGTAGGTATGAAACCCTTCGCAAGGAGATTGTAGACAACGCAAATGCTGGTGACAAGCGACAAGACATCCAAGCTCTGCCATACCTTTCGGCGGTCATCAAAGAAACACTTCGAATCAGCATGGCAAACCCTACACGCTTCCCTCACGTTGTCCCACAAAGTGGCTGGACATTCAAATCTATCCGCTTCCCAGCTGGAGCATTCGTCGGGTGCTCAGCGTACGAGCTTCACTTCAACGAACGTGCTTACCCGAATCCGTTCAGCTTCCAGCCTGAAAGATGGCTGGAAGGAAATCTCACACCTGAAGCAGCTAAGTCTTTCTTTGCTTTTGGAGCCGGGGCTAGAGCTTGCATTGCTCGTAATCTTGCTACCTTTGAGCTCTACATAGGTGCAGAGAGACTAGTGGAGAGAGATGTCCTACGAGGTTCAAAGGCTTGTCAGGATAAGATTGAGATATTCGAGTGGTTTAACTCGAGTGTGAAGGGCGAAAAGATAGAGCTCATTTGGGAGAAGCCTCGAGTGTAATCTCAGGTGGAGATCATATGCTTCACTTCAATAAGATGATGATTGATGATATTTTGAATATCCCAGCAACGCAGAGAGTCGCTGTGTATGGGATACAACTCTTCTTTTGGTGGATTCCCATCTTACAAAAGCCTTGAAATGAAAGAATAGTTAGTTTCCCAAACTAGTATCCCAAATCAGCATTTCCTAGTCTCAACTAGTGAGAATTCTCCTTCCGACAATCATTCCCAGCATGAACCTTAATACTCATGCACCTATATTCCCCTGATCTTATACAATCCGCTATCCTCGCACATATTTCTTCTAAAGCTTCTGAGTCGGTGACCACCTAGACTAGCTACAGGGCACAGACAAAACCTTCCTTGACCTAAGACCTCTTCTTTCTCTTCTTAAGGTACTCCATATTTCATTCTGGGGGGTAACCAGATCGACGAGGTGCAGCCAGTGCCATTCCGAATACCAGCTGACGGGATCCGCTCTCTCAAGTACCTCATAGGATTATCTTGGTTCGTTTGGCTACAGACATCTCAGCGTCATCTTCATCAGCATCACTTTCGTCTCGGCTGGAGGCTTCGTCGGATGAGGAGCCATCCTTCGTGCTTGAATCAGCGTTTTCATGCTCGCTTTCAGTTCCGGAGGGGATAGAAGCTAGCCGCGAAGACTTGTTTTTGGCGTTTTGCCAAAGGCTATTCTTCTTACCCTTTACTACCGTCTTTGCTGATTTGTTCTGACTTTGACTTGCAGAAATATCATCCTTTACTTTAGCGTTATCTTTGAAGTCGACGATCGCTTCCGTGAATGTCCCAATACTTTGAAGCTTTTGGTTGACAATGTATTCCTCCATCATCGCTAAAGCCAATGCTTCAGCTCTCTCGAGGTATTCGAATTACATTTCCGGATCGAGGTTATCAATCATCTCCACCGCTAGCTTGTCTTCCATTCCTGAAGGATTTGTGACGATTTTCGCTGAACCTCTGCATCAGTGTTAAAGCCATCAACACCAAGACTGTTCAATGTCTCCAGAGCTACTTTTCTCTTCGATGCTTTAGTAGCTTCTTTGACATGCGTCGAGAACCAAGCTGTGTTTGCAGCCCAGACGCCACAATCGGCTTCAACTCGATCCTGAAAATCATGAATGTTTATCAAGGACAATGCGACTTCTAGCAAAGCGAGATGATAGGCTCGGCACCTTGCGTAACTCGACTCGCTGCAGCACCGCTGCGTTCCGTAGAATGCTGAGAACTTCCGAAAACCCGAATGATTTCCTTCCACGCGAGGTGCCATAGCGCCTTTTCATTAACGAGACTCTGCCTGAAAGTAGATTCAACATTCCCCTGAACTTGTTGTCGGATCATAGGCCGGAACTGAAGAAAATCGTCACTCTCGTGATTGGTGCTCTTAGGCTTCGCAACGTTCAACCGCTCAGGTTGTGGAGGCATATCTTCAGCGCCTTGCTCCTCTCCACCAATAGAATCAATTGCATCCAGAGCCTATTCTTGATTACCAATATTCTGACTCTCGTCTGGGACTTCAAATTCTGATTCTGGTCCTTCTTCATTGTCGCCGCTACTGCCGTGCTCCTCGTAACACTCGCATCCTCATCCCCAGTACCGTCATCTCCAGTACTGTCATCTACCTCACTACGGCCTTCATCTTCATTATACGTGCTGGCGTCGCTCATTCCCATCTCCTCGTCGTTCTCAATGTCGTTAAGTGCTAACAGCATATCCTTATTTGTTTGCTTGGTTTGGAGACTGTCTATGTCCATGACATCCGAAGTTTTGGGTCGACCCATCGCATAGTACTAAGAGCCGGAATTCGATTTCAACATGTTGATGGGGAGAAGGCAAGATGATCCCAGATAGGCGAGCGGCTGGTCAAATAATTCGATCAAGGCTTGAAACTCGACTAACATTGGATGGGAGGAAAGTTATAGTCAAAGTAACACTTTCTGTGGTCCTTATTACTCCATATAATTCACATCTTTGATAATCTCATAGAAGATCACCTAATTCTCTTTGAGGAACGATCTTCTCGTGAGCGCTTCCTTTCTGCTCCCGATCCCATGCCCACCTCCTCACCAGGTCTTGCTCAAGGGTACCCTCTAGCATTTTGACGACATATTTTCCTATTATAGGTAGAAACTTCCACCCATGAAACGAGCCTCCTGTTGCAACATAGAGATTCTTACATCGAGGGTGATCCGAAATAATGAAATCTTGATTCGGTGTTATGCCATCCCTTTTCATGTCAGTATAATCTAAGATGGAGTAAACAATAGGGCTCACCAGCAAATCCGAAAAGAATCGAATTCGTGGTGCTCAAGTCTTTTGCCATAGATCCCCTTCAATGCTCTCCTGCACTCATCCTTGAGGCTTTGTGGGACATTTTGCTGGCCTTGACGAGGCTCGTCTGGAGGAGCAGAGATCATCTGTCCTGATGCTTTGTGCAGTGACGTGTTCTTGAAACTTACATCTACGCAGAACTTCAAGAGTCCGTCCTTGGTAACTGCTAGAACCTCGCCTAGATAACGTCAATGATCCATTCTGGAACCATCTCTAGTTCGCATACCCTGTATTTTGCCAACTGAATGTATGAATACGGGAGCTTTGGAAAATAAGCTTGAATGATGCTTTGAGCTGAATCGAACGACTCCAGTGACTACTGCAGCAGCAGTGATCCGATCCTCGGCTTGGATTGATGATCTATCCGGAGCGCTATCCGCCAATAACTTTGCGGTTCCAGATCCTGTGGAAAGGATGATCTTTTGTGCCAAGATCTGATCCCCGTACTTGGTCTGAACGCCTACACAAGCTCCGCTTTCGTTGAATAATAGCTTTTCGACGTCACCCCTGATATACTTGACACCACTGTCAATCGCAGTCTTGATGACTTTCCGCACAGCTCTGGTAGCTTCCGCCCATCCAGACAACGGATTTATGAACACTTCGTCCACGCCTATGTAGTCTGCATCCTCGAAGAGACCATTATAACGAGATTTCATCTCATTCACACTAATAATGACAGATTCAGAATGAGCGTTCAAAGTCTGATAGTTCTTGATGATCTTCTTTCCCAGACCAGTATCATCTAGCACAACCATCCCACTTTGATGAAAATATTGTTTATACATTTGTTCGTTCACCCAGGCTTCTCTAGCCTCTAAGGCAAGCTTGCAGTAGAATGTGTTTCCATAATCTGCGCGCACGATTTTATTGATATCATTGGAAGCAGCCAGCTCACATGGATATGATTCTGAGCGGTCTATGAGTGCAATTGATGCTTTGGGATGTGTCTTGGAGAGATGATATGCTGTGCTAGCTCCGAAGACCCCACTCCCGACGATTAAGTGCGAATAAGGGGCAGGTTGGGAGGGAGTCATGACGCTGGTCGGACTTGAGAAAACTTATTGAGATGCAGAATAACCTGAGAGATATTGCGTCGAGCTTGGCCAAACAAGATGCAAACAACGGTATTGGTATACTTTAATTATCAAACGAACGTGAAAGCGGGCATCTTGCCGGAGTGAAGTTCGCTGGCTCGCACAAGCCTATTTAAGGCAGAAAATTAAGGCAGCTAGCGGGGTAACCTTACTTTAGCGCCGGTAAACTCCGCCTTATCGCAGCGAATATTTTCTGAATTTTTGAAATCCGAAGGTATTTCACATTTGATGGCATAATTTCCGTCAGACATATTCCTTTCCTCCACAATGCCAAAAGCAACGACTCCAGTATCTGCTGCGCGACAGACGCGGCGGCACAATCCGCTCGAGGATGATCTCACCAAAACAGGAGGCAACTTAAAGACCAAAGCTGGGAAGAGGAAATCAAGACAGGGGGATGAGGAGCAATTTGTCGACTCCAAGGCGTCGAAGAAAATCCTGCGGATGGGCCAAGAACTAGCAGATGAGGATTCTGAACAGAACCAGGCCGCGGTGCCAAACCCAGCGTTTGACTTTAAGTCCAGATTTGACAATGAGGATGAGGAGCAACCACAGGAAGAATATGAGGAATGGGACGAGGAAGGAGATGTTGAGGAAGTCGAGCTGGCGCCGAACGACTTAGCGACTTGGAACATATTCTTTCCTACCCAAGAAGACCCGTTACTAAGGACAGGATGGGGTGGAGAAGCCGAAGAAGCAGATGAAGGACCCGGAACAAATTTAACGGATTTGATCTTGGAGAAGATTGCTGCACATGAAGCTGCTCAAGCAGCGAATGGTGGAACTCCTCGAAACGCTCCTGGACCGATAGACGAAGATTTTGAAATTCCTGAGAAAGTCGTGGAGGTATATACAAAGTATGCTTTTCAGACTCTTTCGCCGAGCTATTGCTAACCAAAATATAGAGTCGGTATGCTATTATCCCGGTATAAGTCGGGAAAACTACCAAAACCTTTCAAAATTTTACCTACTGTACCTCGATGGGAAGACATCCTCGAAATCACCAGACCCGATAAATGGACCCCGAATGCATGCTACGAAGCCACTAAAATCTTTGTATCCGGCACGCAAGCTACAGCACAACGATTCATGGAGATGGTGATCCTTGAACGAGTACGAGAAGAGATTCACGAGACGAAGAAGCTGAATGTTCACTTGTTTAATGCTCTAAAGAAAGGATTGTATAAGCCTGCAGCATGGTTCAAGGGATTCTTGTTTCCTCTAGTGGGAAGCAGTACATGCACATTGCGGGAGGCACACATTATTTCAGCTGTCCTTGTGCGGGTATCTGTACCTGTCCTACACTCTGCAGCTGCGATTAAGGGTCTGTGTGACATTGCGGCCCAGGAATCGTCCGCAGGCACTGAAGGAGGTGGAGCTACAAATATTTTCATCAAAGCCCTTCTTGAGAAGAAATATGCACTTCCGTACCAAGTTATCGACTCTCTGGTATTCCACTTCCTGCGATTTAGGAGTGTGGATCCTGCGAGCGTAACACCTGACGATCTTGGAGACTCAATGGCTGGATTGACAGGTGCAGGAGCAAAGGAAGTGCGACTGCCAGTAATTTGGCACCAATGTTTGTTAGCGTTTGCGCAAAGATATAGGAACGACATCACAGAAGACCAGAGAGAGGCACTATTGGATCTTCTATTGACGAAAGGACATTCTAAGATTGGCCCTGAAGTGCGAAGAGAATTGCTGGAGGGACGAGGCAGAGGGGTGGCTCTTGAATCGGAAGCACCATCGTTTGGGGGAGATGATACCATGATGATAGAATAATTTTCCGTTAATTATACTGTCAATTTGAATCTCGGGGCCGAATTCAGCCCTTCTCCGATCCTAGCGCCATTTCGCAAGTTAGCTAGGGCCGCGACATCTGCATCAGGCAACAGTGAATAGCTGCGCCACAGCCTCAGCCCTTGTGGATCAACAGGTACAGCCGAGAAACTTTAATAGTGCCAGAGACCTCGATTCTCCTTCTCTCCTATGGTCTGAATCCATCACAAGAAAAGACAAATAATCCATTGATCCTGGATTCGTGACTATCTTAACAGAATGGCAGACCAGCAGCACAATATTCCCCGAAAAGGCGTCTCAGAACCGAGCGTCACTGTTCACCGTCCCTCAGAAGCAGGTCCCTCATCATCCTCTAATCACCCAGAGATTCACGATGATGACCGACCAAATACACCTCCTCCCTATTCAGGCCCCATAAGTCCAGCAATGACTGCCCCTCCAGCACCTCAACCACAATCAACCTATCCTGGCCTACCAAAATTAGACTACTCTCTCTACTCCCCAAAATCATTCACCCTCTCCTCAGACGCTACCACTCTCACATCATACGAGCAACGTTTGTCCACTTATCCAGCTGCTCTGGTTTCTTTGATGCAGTCCCTTGCCACAGTGCCTCCAAAACCACAGATCAAGATCACGGGAAAGTCATCAGACAGTAATATCGATTTCGACGTCAAGATCAATCTCATGAACCTCATTGTGCCTGATGAGGATAAGAGAGGACGAATGAATTATGTGAAGATTATCGGACCGGGAGACTTGGGGTATCGGGGTGAAAGCAAGGAAACTACTGTCCCGCATATCACGGGACTGGAAGCTTGGGCACAGAAATACTGTGAGGATTCATCGAGTATCAAGCAGTAAGGTTCTCTTTGCTGGTGAGCTATGAATTATTTATTGACTTCATGTAGCTTTGCACTCGAGAGGACGGTCATCAATTGGGACACTTCATATTTGGAAGGTCGACTCCTCTCTCTTATCTCCAGCACTTCATACAGAGGGCACGTGTCCATCACCTTTCCAGTGACACATAGCCGTGTTGTTGTGCATTCTCCCGATAAAGTCAACAGGTTCTTTTCTCAAGTCACCAAAGTCTTCACAGGCACGAAGAAATATGAAGTCATCAAGTCCGTGTGGCCGTATGCAGATGTTGCGAGAGGAGAGTATGGGAGAAGGTGTGCGGTGCAGGAGGAAGAAGTCTGGTTCTCGGAATGGAGAGATGCTATCAGACATGCTATTCTTGGGAAGAGGAGAGGTTGGGTCACGGCTGAGGACAGGTTAGAGTTCTTGATGGAGCCTAAGCCTGGAGAGTCAGGGAAGCTGGCTGAGTGGGGTGGGCATTGAGCGTCTTGGAGGTGGCACTCACAATTTCTGTGCATATATTTTGATCTCAGGACACAGCCTAGGCGTTTGGTAGTACTGTACTGGATAACAGAGGCTAATGAAATTCTTCCGTTGGCAGGATAGCATTCCATTTTGGCGAGCGTTATCTTGGCAGCTATTGACTCTGCTTCCTCTATGAAATGGAATATTATTAAATTTACTCTAAGTGCCGTATCAGAAACATGATCACAATGCCTGGGGGAATACGGAATTCTCATATCTTGAGTGGTCCCAACGAGGAAAACGGTTCAACGAGGTTATTAAAAGAGAGAAGCATCCCCAACTCGTCGAAGCTTATATAGAAGCTGATCCCTACCCTTAATGTTTGCGAGAAAGTCACTTCTGATCAGAAGTGAAGGAAGACCAAACTGTATGTGATTAAGAACTCAGCCTCTGAAGTTTGTCGTGATCTACCTGAACTACGGAGCGCAAAAGCTGCGTTTTGAGTATCGTTTTTTCGAATATCAATACGGCAGAGTAAGAATGTATGGGACTGTGCTGTGAGTTCAAAATTTAAAGAAAATCGAAATTTCAATTCTGGTTTCACAAGATCTCTACTCTAAACAAAGAATTAGAAGTTAGGAGTCGCAAGTACGATAACAGAGATTATGGATGATCATCTCGAGTCCATCCCCTCCCCTGGCTTCGCCTCGCTTAACGCCCACAAGGCGGGGAAACACTTACCCGCTGTGCGTCCTTCCACTCCAACAACCTCCATCCACACAATCCTTCCGAGCCAAGTCTCTTATTCATTTCTCCGACCACATCGCACATCTCGCACCTCACATTCCTGTCCAATCAAGTCCAATGCTAGCTGTGTGAAAAGGAATGGTGTTGAGAATGTTCCAGAGAGAATCGAGGTCTCTACGAGGGTGTTAGGCGGTTGAAATTTCCTGCATAATCATGGTGTCGGATACACCTGTTTTTGCTTATCCATATTTTGCTAGACTGCAATGTATATAATTAGCGATTATAGAATGTCGAAAGTGTGCACAAGCGTACTCACTATTTTTCTCACACGTATTCTCTAATGCTTAGTCGATATGAAAGTTATTCAATATTCAGCACTGAGTTCGCTTCGATGTAAGGTAATACATTACATACATTCTTTCACATAGTCATCTTAGACAGCATTCCATCGAAATATGTCATCATCCATTCTCCCTTGAAGATCTCTGATCCTCCGCTGCACTCAGAGCTTGCAAGATCTGTCCCGCTTCAATACCCTCACTCTCATCTTCCATCCCGAACCCACCAAAGTTATTCATGCCAGCACTAGTATTCATACCATTGGACGACGATCCATCAAAGAAGTCCGTAGTCTCCGCATTAGAATTCGCAACGAGTTGTTGGAAGACGTTGTTCAGGTGTAGAGGGTCAGGTTCTTGGCAGAAAGTATAGAAATCTTGGTTCATGTTTCCTGTATCGGTGAACCCGAGATTCATCAAGGATTGGTCCCAATTGCCCGTCCTGCGAAGCGTCAGTATAATCGATAATGTCTGAATTCAAGTAAAAATATCTTACCATTCAGTGGCGTCCAAACGCATCAGCTCATTGAACATAGGATCAAATTCAACATCGGCAGAGCTCATTGTTAATGATCGATGCAGTTGCGGATTAGTAGGCTGCGTAAGATCTATCGCTGGTCGCCCTACAGGCTGTCGACTAGGTGTTTTAGTCACAGCTTTATCCAGTCGT
Organism: Phialocephala sp. D728; assembly: GCA_003988865.1. NCBI lineage: Eukaryota > Fungi > Ascomycota > Leotiomycetes > Helotiales > Mollisiaceae > Phialocephala > Phialocephala sp. D728. Next base: position 65,650 of record QYAJ01000099.1, on the reverse strand, counting down.
CGATCCAGACCACCAAATGTAACGTGTGCGTTTTCATAGATGTTCAACGGATTTTGCGGTAGCCCATGACCGGAAGACTGACCAAATGAAGGTCGATGTGAAACCTTCACATTCGGCTTCCCTGGCTGGCTGGTGATCCTCGTTTGTTCGGCTTGTGGCCTGAATATCTGAGGACTGTATGCACCCATTGCGTCGTAGCTTGATATGCTTTGTGGTGTTTTGCCAGACATGGGCGTATCTGAATCCTGATTTATACCACCAAGCAGCTCAAAAGCGACTTGACTTTCTCGACGAGCTGTATGGGGGGCTACTTGATATGCAACCGTTGATTTCAATGTCTCGAAAACTGGCCAGGCTGGTTCCATTGCATCGAGACAATGGTCTAGGCTTCGTTTCCAGTCATTGAGAACGATGTGAGTACTTTCGATACTGCTATTTACTGCACGGACGATATCATAGGCTTTGTTAACGAAGTAATCGTATGTTGGTGGGACGATCAAAAGGCCGAATGTACATGAGTGTCGGTTGAGAAGGTCCACAATATGCCGCGCTGATCTGGTACATGGCTCCAAATTGATCGAATTATTTCCCGACATGTGTAATAGAAGCTGTGAAGTCGCCAGCGTCGTGAAATAGACATTATGTAAGTGGTATTGGTGAGGCAATAAGGAGCGTGCCGTCTCGTCATCGTCAGCGGATGAGTTAAAATGCAGCATTGATGACTGTGAATGGCTCCAGATATGAAGTTTCTCGAGTAGAACAGTGCTGAGTTGCTGATCATTGCTCCCTGTTGGCAAGCAGATTGCCTCATTCAAGATTTTGAGGACCTCAATACACCGATTGAAAGTACTCAAGATAGACGACGGGCCACGAGATCCGCCGGTCTTATTTCTGCGTACATTGAGGCAATCGGTCCAAGGATCCCATTCCTCAAGACCATCTTCTTCTAGAAGCCCAATTGGGTCGACATCGTGTGCCCTTAAATGTGGTTTGCGATTCAAGCGAGCTGCAATGAGTGTGTCGAGTGTGAAGCAACCAAGGATGATATGTTTTGATCGAGTCTTTGCTTTGAGAAGATTCGTAACAGGGTCTGAGGGCTGATCAAGTTGTAGATCGACTGCAGTTCGGACTGCTTGTCCTATCAAATACCACGCTCGACTGTACAATCCCAGGCCCATATTTGCGAGAGTTAAAATCAAAAGTGCTTGAACATGGCCTAGATCAAGTTAGTTGCGGACTCTATAGAAGGTTGGTTTTTCAATAGACAAGTGCAGTGAATCAGAAGGTACGCCGTATACGCTAGATGTGCAGGTCTAGGGAGGACATGTGCATTCTATCAATGTCTCAGATTCGCATGAATTTTCAACATGACACCGGCACCATAAGCTTGTCGGTTACGGCCATTGACCAGGCACATACGTAATAAGCTAAAAGCACTTAAGAAGAATATTGACTGACCAAGTTCTAAGGTCCCCTCCTCGTTCGGTATCAGGGATCGTGCTTGTGCGTACATTCTTTCTGCTGTCCAGACCATTTCTCCTACAGGACCCAGAGCACGTGGAATATTGTTGATGGCCCTGTGCTGGAATTTTGCATAAGCTATAGTTGCCCAGAGTGCTGCATGCTCTCCAGATCCAGAGGCTGACCTATATTTTGTTAGCGCTGGATAATCCTCAAAGAAGATGAGCATTGTGATGCTTCAAATTTTGCAGGTCAGAAGACCTTTCGAGTTTGGGGCATTGCTAACAGAGATCGGGCCTGCCTCCTTGCAACCCGAGAAGTTTAATGAGACGCCTTACATGGATGGATTGCCTCGATGTTGAGAGTACTGGTATGAAGTGCGAAGAAGATCATGCTTTTCGATTATGGGAAGCCACGAATGCGTGTAGGAGAAATAGACATCAATGAGATGCCAGGTTTCCGAGGGAAGCTCAGGAATGTCCACACTTGTAGCTGGCGTGCCAGTTGATATTGCGGTGTGAGCATTGGAGGGGCTTAAAATAGACTCAACGTCTTTGGCCAAGAAAGGACTATTGTCTTGCTGATTATTGTCAGTATAGAAAATGGCTGTCGATTATAGATCAATGCCAAGTGAGGAAAGTATTGGGGCTGGAAGGTGTTCATTTGATAGATCATGTAGACAATTACCAAAGTTCTGGACGTGACCTAGAATATTGAACGTATCCCTAGGTTGTGTAAGGAGCATGGTACAGAGTATAAATCCTACTTACATAGGAATTGGACAAGTTCGGTGGTCTAGGGAACTCATTGGGTGTCTTCGCATCGTAAACAGACTCTAGTCGTCGAGCTCCTGCAAATTCGGAATGGTCTTGACCCGCATCCTTCACATCTGCAGAAGTTTGAGAGAAACTTGTCCGTTCTATCCTCTTTGGAGGTTGGATATCAGAACCGAGCCGCTTTCTCTTCATTTCTACCGTGGGTTCTTGTGATGAGAGTAGCCTTTCCAATTCTCTTGATATCTGCGATTTTCTCCAGGTTTCGACCAATGTTTCTGAAGTGCTTTCATCGTTCCAGAGACTAAGAGGACTTTCATTACCTGGGCGCAATTAGCTTACTATTTTATTGCAACGCAAGTGAAGAGACTGAGGCTGTTGAAGGCATGGCAGGGAGCTCAGACATTGTGTAGCGAGTGCCGCTGCTTCTTAGATATGAATTTCGTAGAGGGAAAGCGAGCTGATCCAGACATTCCCACTCGGACCGCCCACTTCTCGCTGTTCACAAGTGTCTGGCCCAAATACCAAGAGTAAAACAGAACTCACTCTCTTCATCCCCAGCTAGAGCCACTAGCATCTGGTCCTCAACGGCATCAATATCTCTGATGGCCAAGCCCCAGAGCTTCTCAAGACCTCGGACATAGCCTTCGGGCAAGCCGCGTTTCTTAACATTGGTATCGTATGAACAGGTCCGACCATTCGTAATACATGCAGAACAGGCCTAGTTCCAGGTTAGCTCCGAATTTTGTAGCGTGGTGGTTTGTCCAAGTGTAATTGATAGTTCAATGAAGCTCACGTATGGGGAGATAATTCTCGAAAACTGTCCGAGTAATAATGCAGAGCGCTATCTGCAGATGCAAGTGAGATGGTTTGAAAACTAGATTAAAGAGGCGCAATATTTGTAGTAGATCCCACAATCAAAATCCTGCTTACCGGCTTTTCCCCGTCGCATTTGTCTTTCCTACTACGACACTTGTCGCATGCCTGAGAGACTCGTTTCCTTGGTCCTTGCTTCGATCCTGTAGGCCTATCGTCTTTTGAACCTGTCCCATCTCGATTATTTCCTGCCAATGGAGCCTTCCCAGGCCTCGGATCCTCCATCTGCGCTCTCTGCGGTGCCATGCACTGCTATTCGAGAGTATTCAGGCTCAAGGGTCGAATGGCCCAGAGGGCGGTATCGTAAAGGTCACTCATGCGGCGTAGGTTCGCAGATCCGCAGTGCATATAGGAGACGATGTGGCCGAGTCTGCGGGTCAAGTCATGGTCGTTTGGCTGTCCCTTATTGCAGACAGGAAGAGAACAGTCGTGAAGAATCTTGGTTGCGGTGTAGCAGATAGTGATGCAGAGACAATGGTGATCCGCAAGATATTCTTGTGATAAAGCCAGAGGAAGTTCTCAATGTCTCACAAGCTCTTCCGAGTCAGAACGGAGTGTACGAACAGAGGCACCTTCATTGGTTAACCCCATACCCCACACTCAGAAGACTGGCAGAATCCCCAGCCAACGGGAAAAGTCTTAACCGTGCAGCCACCTGTGCAACCATATCTTGCTTATGTAAGCATATGGACTTGCCATCTGATGGTGCCGAACATGTTCAGCCTCTTCGAAGATTGATCTCATCTCTTCCGAAACTTCACGACTGCTCCCCTCTCTACACCTTCATCCTAATATCGACATTGTCGGGGCGTGTCAGCTGCAGTCGTCAAACCTTCACGCCGCGCCACTCGAGCAGTCAACATCATACGGTCGTCCGGATTGGTTGTAGCCCGCTAAAATTTCGAACGGCAAAGAGCAAAAAATCACGTGTAGTCTTCACACTCAAGCTTTCTATCAGACATCTGTGTTTGGAATAATCCTGTCTTGGACTGTATGCATTCCTGTGGTGGATGGGAGCTGCTCTCGTCGAGCATCCTAAAGCGACATGTCCATCACGACTCAGCTAGAACCAACTCTGGCATTTCTGGACACAAAACCGCCGCCAAGTACACGAGACTTTCCTTCAGATGCCTCAATAGTACTCATTGGGTGCCGAGGATCTGGGAAACGGAGCCTAGGATTTATTGGAGCAACGCATCTTGGTCGTAAGCTGATCACCGAAGACCACTATTTCTTTGAAGCTGCAGGAATATCGAGGTATGTCAATGCCTCCAAATGAAACTTAGTACATGTTGACACTTGCAGGGGTGCTTTCTTTCAAAGATATGGAAGTCATGACTTCCAAAAGAAAAGCTATGAGCTGTTGAAGCGTATGTTAGACGAAAATAGGTCTGGGTGTGTCATTGAGTGTGGAATGGGCAGTCTATCCGCGCCAGCTCAGAAGGTGTTGTATGAGTTTTGCAAGACCAACCCTGTGATATACGTTACCCGCGAGAGCGAACGTATCAGGTGTTTACTCAGGCTAGGAGATGAAGAGGCGTCTCGTCTGGAGACAGCTGATCTCGCACATCGAAATTGCTCAAATCTAGAGTACTACAATCTCTACGATTCAAGCTGCGACGGAAGCGAAACTCCTCCAGAGAATGGAATTGGGAATGTCTCCTCGAGGTAAGCTCAATCGAGACTTCTAAAACAATAGTGCATACTCATTTTTGAAGATTGAAATATGCCAAAGAAGACTTCTCAAGCTTCTTGGACTTTCTGACTGGCCAGGGAGTTATTCGAAGTGGGTTTGAAAGCCCGTTCTCCATCAACGCTCTACCACCGGAGATGAGGTCATATACGTATGCTTTATCATTACGGCTTTCAACTATTCCTGACCTGGACCTTGTTGAGCTTGAAGCAGGGGCCGACGCCGTACAGTTGAAAATTGACACGTGGTCACCTGATATACGAAGTGTGATAGGAAAGCATGTTGCCACTATTAGGAGGAATCTTGGAGTCCCAGTAATGTTCCAGGTAGAAGACTATGCTTTCGAGAATACTCAATTATCGATCGAAGAAAAAGAGCACGCATACTTCGGACTCATCGAACATGGTCTGCGTCTCGCTGTCGAGTACATATTGGTCGATCTGAAATACTCCTCGGATCTGATTTCAAAGCTCGTCCGTTCCTCGGGGCGGACAAGAGTCATTGGTCACCACTTGCATCGAGAGGAAAATTCTTGGGGTTGGGATGACGAATCTCGAATGATTCAGTACCGAAGGGCCAAGTCCTTAGGCTGTGATATGGTACGATTTGTTCGAGCGACTTCGAAGGTACACGATAACGATACTGTCAGAGAGTTCGTTAGTAAGATTGAATCGCTGCCAGACCACTTGCCGGTTATTGCTTATAACGTGGGTGAGCATGGACGGCCGTCATTGATCGCCAACCGGATATTCACACCAGTAACTCATCCCATCATGCATACAACCGTCAGCATGAGCCAAATACGTCAATTTCTTCCGACAGCAGCAGAAGCGAGGCAAGCTCGATATCAAGCAGGAGCTCTGGACCCCTTACACTTCTATCATCTAGGTGCTAGCGTTTTTTACAGTTTATCTCCGGCAATGCACACTGCTGCGTACCAAGTGTGCGGGATGAACAATGACTTTCAGTCTCTGAAAGTTGAATCTCTGGAGCAGATACAGCAAATTTGCCAAGATCCCAACTTCGGAGGGGCAGCCATCACACAACCATTCAAGGTCCAGATCCTGTCGCATATTTCAGCCAAGAGCTACCACGCGAAAGCAATTGGCGCAGTCAATACTCTTTTACCTCTCAGAAAGCCGTCAAATGGAAAGCCTCGGGACAGCAATACTCAAACACTGCTTCGTCATGCCAATCAGAGGGGCAAGGCTGGCCCTATATTTGCCTATTATGGCGACAACACCGACTTCATCGGTATTCAAACTTGTCTCAGACGAAACTTGTCGCCAAGAAATGCCATCCAGCCCTCCAAAACCACCGGCCTCGTTATAGGAGCTGGAGGAATGGCACGAGCAGCAATTTATGCCATGATACAGATGGGCTGTAGGAAAATCTTCGTCTACAATCGCACAATTGAGCATGCAGAGAACGTCGCACGACATTTCAACTCTTGGGCCTCAGGACTCAGCATCGATGGAGAAATAGTAACCGTCTTGAAATCAAGAGCAGCCGCATGGCCATCCGCATACAGACAGCCAACGATGATAGCATCTTGTGTTCCTGCCAATAGTGTCGGAGATCAAGCACCTGCTAATTTCGAGATGCCGATGCAGTGGCTTAGAAGTCCGACAGGTGGCGTAGTTGCCGAGGTAAGTCCATTGACTCCTATTACCACCACTATGACTAAATGATTCCTCTAGCTAGCATATTTGCCACTTGACACCCCATTATTGAAGCAAATTCGCCGAGTACGTGAAGAGACGAAGCAAGCCTGGGTAATTGTGAACGGTCTGGAAGTTCTGCCTGAGCAAGCCATCGCACAGTTTGAGCTCATGACGGGGAGAAAAGCTCCAAAGAGGAGAATGAGATTTGAAGTGCTTCAAAACCATTACCGATATGAGGAGTGAAGTAAAAATGAATGAAGTTCTTGACTAACCTGCTCAACACGTTATTCATGGATCCGTCTGAAGTCTTCCACCAATTTGACTCTGCTCAGTCTATACCTATTGTTGACCTCTCCTCGACATTGCCAACCACGGATGGGATCCACCCTGCCGAACCTCGCATGCTTATTCCCGTCACTCCTCCCAACATTCTAAAAACCTGACTACCTGGTGTTCGCCGGCCCTTTCTCTCATTCCAGAAGACCTTGGTAGCACTGAAACGGCTCCAAAGGAGTCTGATACAACTCTCCGCACCGTCCCTTACAAAATGATCCTCCAACACAACCAGAATGGAGTCGATATGATCGAGATTGCTCTTCGGCTTTGGACTGGGTTCGTCGAGGAAGACCGAGATGATGAAGGCTGTAAAGTATAGAATCAACTGCTGTTTAGTGTCCTAGAGTATATCCGTGGTTGAAATTATCGTTCGGTTGAGGACATAGTACCGTAAAATAAGCAGAAACTGACCAGGACTTATATTTCTATTAAATGCAAGTTGCTACTCCGCTGCAGGAACGAGACGGATGACGTAACTGCTGGTGTTAGGCAGCGGGATGGAAGTGAAGGCTCCTTCAATAAAGTTGATGCTCTTGGCTTTGATCTTGGCCTTGCTGGCACATGCCTTTTAATCCCATTTCTTTGGCATGTCGTTAGCACGACCTACAAGTACTTATGTAGGTCGGATTTTCACTTACCTTATTCATGCCCACTCCAATTATCTTACCAAAGGACTCGAACTCTTTTTTGAATCCTTGCTCATTGTACAAATACTTTTGACACACTCTCGCATCGCGCGGCGAAAGGCATCCCGTGATAGCCTCTGCACAAGCATTACTAAGTGCAGATTTTGCCTGCGAAACCCACATCGAATACAGAATTTCAAATCTCGTGCTTGTGCAACTCTGGAACAACAAATGTCCGCCAAGACGATCGGATACTGGAAAAGATCTTGTAAGCCTGACATCTCATTAGGCTCTCGGCAATGCATCTTTGTCATCCGGGAGCTTCTCCGTCCCCTGCAGGACATCGGCACATCTTTCCTTACTCATCCACCATAAACTAGGTACTTATGGAGCGTGGAAACTAAAACGGAAAGGTGATCCGTCGTGGCCAATCATGTTTTTTCGCCCATTTTCGTGTAGAGAGGGGATCAAATTTAAAATATCAAATCAGCAAAGGCCCACTGCGTACCAAGAAGCTGAGACGGAGATTCATAATGCTGAGTCCGGAGGATGCGTCTGAAAACTCCTGATAGCTTCGGTTGAAATCTTCAAAGAAAGCCACATAGCTCGTACCGACGCAGCAGCACGTCATGTAACCTTATTCCGTGACTCCTGAAGAGATTTCTCAAGGACCAATCGGTCTACGCTGGTGACGGTGCCCCTCAATATGGTTGGCAAACCTCGCCACGACCAGGCTTTCTCCACTTCTAAACTTCCTCCGACTCGGTACAGCGGAGGCCCACGACCATGGTTATTTCGCACAACTTGGTCCTTGGCACTGTGTGACGAGCATCCTCAAAACTTTCGGACGACTGTCGTCAACGAATTACGGCAGTGTTGCCCCACTTGCTCCACCTTGCAAATCATGGGGTCTTGAAGAATGGGACCCATGAGATGTCCCCGTGCAATGCACGATTACTTCCATGTCAACAATGGCAAAAAGATCCTGGCCGACGATATTCCATATTGCAGAGTCAGCTTGCGGAGCGGATGACGAAGGGATATTGCGGATTTGGAGAGAAGGAAGTATATAAAGAGGAGGAACGCTCACCACTAGGAAGCAATTATCAGCTCAAGTCTCTAGCACATCTCAGCAACTCCTTTTCCTTCCAATTCCAAGATAAAATGAAGTTCGAAACAATCGCAAGTGTTGTCCTGGTAGGAGCTGCATCTGTCCAAAGTATTGCCTATCTTTCACTGCTGGATGCTCTGATACTGACTACCATAGGTTTTACCTTCGACCGTCTCAACAAGAGTGATGCTGTAAGTAATCCCTACCGGATGCCAGTTACCTTAAACACCTGGCTGATTCCACCGTCAGGCTCTCCTAGTTGTCGATCACCAAATCGGACTCTCAGAGCTAGTGCGAGACTTCGGCGTTGTGGAGTTTCGAAACTCGATTTTAGCCCATGCCGCTCTTGGCAAGCTGTTCAACTTGCCTACGATCTTGACAACATCTGCGGATACCGGTATGCTCAATGTGTCCTGAACAAAGCCGCATGAATACTGACAATGTCCAGGACCGAATGGTGCTTTGCCGAAGGAGGTTATTGAGGTGAGAAATCAATGCTGAGTAGACAAGAGAAGAGCATTGACAGAGGAAGATGCACCCAAACGCACCATTCATCCATCGCCAAGGAGAAGGTGACCATGTCTCGTCTCAGACAAGAGTAGCAGAAGCTAACTTGAGATAGTTGATGCCTGGGACAATCCGGATTTCAGGGCAGCTGTCAAAGCCACAGGCAAAAAACAGATCATCCTTGGCGGCATCGTCACGGAAGTCTGTAAGTAACGTCTTCTTTTCAACCCATACTTCCCAGTTTGGAAGCTCATTCAGACCCTGACACCTTAACCAGGCACGTCGTTTTTAGCCCTCTCACTCATTCAAGAAGGATATGATGTCTGGGCCAACACTGAGGCTTCAGGAACTTTTGATACCAGACTCGCGGCGGACGCGAATCGTCGAATGGAGCAAGCCGGTGTGCATCTAATGGGTATGTTTGGTATTGCCATGGATCTGATGCGCGATTGGAGAAACACTCCCGGGTCGGCTGAAGTACTGCCGTTCTTGGATGTGTATTTGCCGCAATATAGCCTTGTCGCTCGAGCGCACGGTTACGCTATTGATAATGGCACGTTGATTCCGGGTGAGGCACAGATTCTGTAGATCTTAGGTTGAGGTAGCGAAGATGGTGAGGGGTGAGAAGCGGACGTTGGATGGAAGTGAAACATTGAGGCAGTGAGGAGAGCATAAAAAAATTGAGAATGGGAATAGGCAGATAGAACACAGTGGAATAGTAAGGGATTCCGCGTGCACGTAATTATAAACTTCTTCTAGATTTTAATTTACTGTGCCATGATAGACCTCGCGGCTCAAATACGAGCATAAGTCTTGAGATGTTCGAGAAGTTCTCTTGCTCCTTATTCCCCAACCTAATTAAAAGTTGTAGCATACGCATGAATAAGGTGCCTTCTAGTCCCGAGTTGTCCAAAGGACTATTTGATCTGCCAACGCTCCGTTAAAAGCTACTTTATGAAGGAAAGTAGCTCCTGCACTCTCTACAGAATGCATCGTTGGGTATTTCTTTGTGCATAAATAATATGAATCTAAAACTGTAATAGATGTGGAGATTGGTGGTGGGAGAAAGTGGGGATTGACGTTGAACGTGGTGAAAAAATGAAAACGCAAACGCAACTATGCGCATATATATCGAAGTCCCGAGGGAGTTCATCATCACCGCGTCAACGAGGCCAAAACAAAAGGGAGCATTATCGTCATTGTCAACCCCGTCATCAGTGCTGAGCACGATTGATGAACCCAACCATATCCTGCACCGACCAACGCCGCGCTAGTTGTACAAAGCAAAAAAGTGAATACCAAAGCAGCTCTTCCTGCACTTAATCGTAAGTGTGCGTGAAAAGCGGAGAAATCGACTCGCCGTAATGGTTCCTTCGGATAGCTTCCGCAAGCAAACCCGCAAGATCAAGAACAACAAGTTTCTTAGCTTCGCGAGCGGTTTCTGGAGGTATGGGAAAGGAATTGGTAACGATGATCATGTCGATACAATCGCAACGTTCGAGCTCTATTAGGGCATCGCCGCCAAAGAGACCATGGGTCGCGACGCAGTAAACTTTCTTCGCAAGACCTCGCTTCACCACGCATTCCGCAGCTGCGATCCAAGATCCAGCTTTGTCGATCATGTCGTCGACAATGAAGACGGTACGATTGCGGACATCTCCAACTAAGGTGATCATTTGCTCAAGACCCGGATTGTTAAAGCCTTCCTCTTCTTCGTCATCCGTGGCCGCTGCATCTACGCTGCCTCCTAATGGATGGGATTCGGGGTTGAAGAATGATGAGTTCCGCGACATTTCCATAGGATCCTCTTCAGGTCTCTCGAAAATCATGGAGCTTGACATCGCGGACTGCGTCGGCGAAGGATAGTCATCCGGAACAATATGTCCTTGGACTAATCTACCTTGTGTGATATCCCGAGCTCGCTCATCTGTGAATTCTTGCTCCTCTTCAATAGGCGAAGATCGTGCTGGGGTCGTTTGTGCTCGCACCAGAGGTGACCTAGTAGGGATTGGACCACTATGAGCGGATCTCAAGGGCGAAGGCATCTGATTCTTTCGAGGTGACGATTGACTGCTATCCTGTCTCGTATGCGAAGGTCGTGGTGGAGATGTTCCATTTTGCTGAGATGATTGCTCCGTCTTCTCTTGTGAGCTAATCTGTATCTTGCCAACATCGGATTTGCTTGCATGTCGTATCGCATGGTCTTCCGTGCTAATCTGGAGCTTGCTGACATCGGCATCTAAGTCTTGCTCAGGAATGAGCCCATCCAATCGATTCATAATCATGCTCGCTGTCATATTTCCTCCCCCTCGCCGCTTGTCTGTTGTGACCATGCCAAAATTGAGCTTCAATGCGTCTGCGAGCGACGTGACTCTCTTCGTGCCTCCAGCGTTTTTCGACACACAAACAGCTTCCTGCCAATTAGGCACATTATGTCTGATCCATCGCGCAATCAAGGGCTCAGCGTGTAGATTGTCGACGGGGCATTTAAAGAAGCCTTGCATTTGGGACGCATGGAGGTCAATCGTGATGACATGATTTATTCCGGCAACGTTGAGGAGGTTGGCAAGCATGCGTGCGGTGATTGCACCACGATGTGACTTCTTTTTCGATTGTCTGCTGTATGGAAAGTATGGTAAAACAGCTGCAGGAAGATCAGTGGGGGACATCTTGTAGTGACCGTTGGGTGGCTATACCTGTGATTTTGTTTGCTGAACCTCCTTTGCACGCAGAGATCAAGATGAGCAGCTCCATTATGCTATCATTGATCTTACTGCTACCCGATTGAACCACGAATACATCCTTCTCTCGAATGCTGGTCAGGATCTTGACGCTGGTCTCGCCCTATCATCTGGTCAGCCCCGCCATGTCTGAAGGTCGTTCAATAACTACATTTGCAAATTGCGAGAGCTCGACAGGTGCGGGCGACATGCCCAGATTCGAGCATATCTGACCAGTCAGGGCTGGGCATGAGCTCCCGGCGAATATGAGAGTGTTCCTCATGGCGGTGTTGGTTTTTCGCAATGTTGTTGATGGGGAGAAAGCTTGGGCTGAGGAGTAGAAAAATATCCACACTAAGAAAAATAAAATCGTCTAAAATACTTGTCCATCAAGCCAGCTCACCAGCACAATATGTGTACCCCAAACGTGACAGTCCCCCAGCAAACAGCCCATCCATAGTACACAAGATGTGCTGATGTACATCTACCATGGGTATTCGTCATCTCATCACGTTCCTGGAACCTTATGCAAGTAGAGAATCATTGGATGGACGGCAAGTCGTGATTGACGGCCCTGCCTTCGCTCACCATATCTACTACACATGCCTGCATGCGACTCCGGATGCTCGCAATGCATTCGAGGCAGCTCCATCATATTCGGTTCTCGTCAAAACAGCTTTGGCATGGTTAGGTGGACTTCGAAATAGTAATGCTTTGATGCACGTTGGTCAAAACCATAAGATATACCGCAGCTAATCGACTGTAGAAAGAAAATCTATTTCGATGGCTTCCTACCCCCGACAAAACTCAATACCAGATTTGAAAGACTTAATAATCAGACTCGTCGATTAACAACGTTCCATCTTGACCAACCTACACCATGTCGAGCGTCCTATCCTCGTGTCGAGAATGAGCTTGACGATGCCTTCCGTAGCCACTCTGTACGCTCCAACATAACAAGTCTCCCGCCCTTGCCCTTCCTAGTGCCCGCAGTCCTCGAAGCTTTGGGACAATCTGCCGAGTATGGAAACATCACGGAGGTTGTTCCTGGTGAAGCGGATTTACATTGTGCTCACTATCTGAAGGAAAACGGGGGGCTTGTTCTCACAGGTGACTCGGACCTTCTCGTACATGATCTCGGACCGAACGGTGCTGTATCTTTTCTCAAAGACGTCATCTCTTCCTCAGCAAACTCGGTTGGAGAGCTTTACTGTCATTTGTACCAACCTGCAAACATCGCAGAACGGCTAGCCATTCCAGATCTACGGTCTCTAGCCTTCGAAATTGTCATGGACCCTTATGTGAAATTTCCGAAGCTTATCAAGCAAGCCCAAGCCGCTACAGCAATAAAAGGCCACCCGGGAGAATTCGCTGATTTTCTTGCGGAGTATGTTCCACTACCACCAAACCTCCCGCAGAACTCCGACAAATTTGCCAACCTCCAAGCCGTCCTTCGAAAATTGGATCCCCGAATATCTGAGCTTGTATTGCAATCTCCCTGCCTAGCGTGGCAGGTTGCATCTGCTACAAGAGGCTCATCCAAACCTCACGTGTTCCTCCCGTTTTTGTTAGATTGCCCTATTCGTACGAGTGCTTGGGAGAGCTCAACACCTGTGCGCCAATTAGCTTATAGTCTTATTAATTTGCTAGCTTCTAGAGACGAGCAAACGCTAAGCGTTTTTGAGCACAGAAAGCAATCTGACAAATCTGCCGGACGAGAGCTAGAGCTTCCTCAAACCTCGAGCATTCCGGATGAATGCAATATTCTGCTGAAGCTCTTATCAGAATTGAGATTGAAGCTTCCCGGGCTACCCGAGGGTCAAATATGGACAGCTGTGGCTGTCCATCAAAATATCCAATGGTCAATTGCCCATGATAAGTCTTCCTCAATTACTCTTTTCATGCAACAATTCATACAGCTTGAAACATCCAAAGAGAGGGGCACTTTCAGCTGGGAGGCGATTCAATTCTTTGCCGAGCTTCAGGCCTCTCACTATTCCTTCAGGATTCTTCAACAAATTTTGGGTCTGCTATTCGCACATACCCGCTCTCTACCAGAGCTACAATTATTGCATGCTCAATTGCAGTCCCTACCAAGATTGACGGACTTTCCCAGTCTTGCCGATGCCACTTCTGCCCTCCGAAAGGTGGCTAAGCAAGAGATAATGGTAGCAATCAAAAGTATAGTAGATATTCTGCTCCCACTGCCAGCGATGGATTCGCAGATACCGCCCAAGAGGACAAAAAAGAAGCGTAAGAGGGACTCGCGCGTATCTGAGCCGTCGAGCACAAAGAAGAGGCCAACAAATTTATTCGAGTTGCTGGATGTCGAGTGACCTAACCCTCACTCATTGCTCAGATTCTTCGCAAAACAAGCTTCTATCATCCCTTACACATCCTGCCGACTTCCGGAACTCGCTTTGCGCCCCTTTGAATGTAGCATTGTCTACTCTTGTTTCTTAGACAAAGGGTTCGGTATGATAGGGAACGTAACTAAATCTGACGTGAGTGTGTCATCGTCCGGCCGACAGAGTGAGTTGGATTGGCCGACTACAACTGTGCTACTGTAGTCCTGCTCTCTACTTTAGCTCTCAAATTGCTTGGTCGAGTCTGCAAATAACTTGAACCCACGATCCCTCCCCAAGGAGTGTTCCTAGGGTGCCTTGACTGATGATTGTCCTGTCTGGCGAACGCTCAATCCATAATGTATTCCACAAGTGATTGAAAATACAACAGGATGCAAATCTGGACTCGTAAACCCTCGAATATGCTAATTTTGTTCTTATGTTGTGTTCAATGGTGCTGTTTTCGGATAGTAAATTGGAAGGAAGGGTTCGAAATCCTAGGGCTCTTTGCGATCTGTTCCTGCCAGATCCATCAGCTCGTCGTGGTTAGAGTCATTAAAAAGATCACCATGAATTTAACGCGATCCATGGAATTATTGTCAGTTTCTCTATTCATATCATAGTTGTCGTTTTATCATTACTGGAGGAAGTCAGTTGTCAACCACTCTCTTTTCCGAAGATTATGTCTTCGTTAGTCCTTGCATTAAATGCTCAGTCAATCCGTATATGGTGTCGTTCTTCCCGCTATTTTCGTCACTGCCGCCTGAGGTTCGATTGAGCATCTGGGCATTGAATCTACCTGGTCCACGACTCGTCAGTATATATTACGTCAACAATATCCCTAATCAACCTCCGTATGTGTAGAGAGTCTCGTAAAGAGGCATGGCGACACTAGGGCCTTCATTTCGGAACTTGTGGTCATCCCCTAATGGTACGAGCGAATCTTAACATCGATACCATCCAGCTAGACTGGATTCACATCAGACTTGGTCTCGTTGACAAGCTCGATATTTCTCGGATTCGCTATCTGGAGATCGGCGGTAAAGATCTGCAAAGGGAACAGGAGAAAGCTTTGCATCATGTAGGTAAGTCTCACCTTCTCAGGGAAATCTTGCCTCTTTCTTGTTACTTCTAAGTCTGTACCCGAGCTGCTTCGAGATGCACGAACATCTCATCAGACCTGAGGCATGCGACTTTAATCGCCGAAATATCTGAAGGTGGGAAACTAATTAGATCTGAGGGATAGGCTTACCAACATCGACGGGGAGAATATTTCATCGACTCCTCACGTTTCCCAAGGTCGAAATAGTCACCATTGCCTCGCCTCCTCTGCCTGGCCATGTAATTCCTTCCATAATTGCCGGCAATCCCATTTCTTGGCAGGATATGGCGCAGTACCTCGAGTTTCGACGTCGACGGGGAATATCCTACTCATACCATTTGAAATTAGCAGCGGCTTTTCAGAAAGCTAAGGACGCATTCTTATCGGAAGGGAGGAAGGTTCCATTGGGAAATTTGCTATTGACAGAGGAGGATGGGACACGTTTCGGGCCTCATATGTACCTGTAATGATGGCGGGAGCTATTCAAGCATCAATCCACAGCGTGTGCAGTACCAGACTTTGCAGTCCAGTGAAATCGATTCGAACAAGGTCTACCAAGTAAAAGTCCGGCTTGTCGAGGTTCAAGTTGGTAATCGCTTGCCTTTGGGTTCCCATCGCCCTTCGAGAAGATCGGTGAGGAGTTCTTGGAAAGAGACCGTTGATCTGTTGCGGGCTAGAACTCCATGATTTCATCTACTTGTCTTGTGCCCCTTATGGCCGCTCTTTATAAAGTTTGCTAGCAGTACAGCATGGCCATTCTCTTGAGCTTGTCTAGATTCTGGTTTCGTTGTAGCATCGTCTTAGGCAGACTTAGCAACTACTCTTCAAAGTCTATACAATGATATCAAAGCGTGTTCATAAACACCTTACCTTTGGTCTGTTCATGCTCATGGTTTATGAATTAAACCATATGGAATATGCTATTAGCCACGAGGTAAAAGTGGGAAGTGTGCTGCGCTATAGTCTGTAGGTGTTTCTAGTAAATACATCTGCCAAAAAAACCCTATTTGTTTGAAAGGCAAGATCATAACCAACAGCTGGGGCAACCATCACTGGGCGCTTATCACAGAGGTGAAGAGAGATTTGCTCCTCAGCAGACAATCAAGAAGGCGCATATTGGCATGGCGGAGTCATTAAAGACGAAGCTATAGCATATGTAAGATAACTTAGCACAATTGTATGACTACTTGACTCTTTATCTTGTGCTAGTCTTCAAGTGATTGAGAAGTGATTAAGACGAGGCACTAACCTCGGGTATCTCGCAACCTCCTTTTGTCACCCCTGTTGAGGCGAGAGAACGAGCTACCACCGTCGAATCTGCCCGTGCAAGATTGAAAAGCGATATTGTTTGCAGATCTCTTTGTGGTGGTTCTTACATATTGAGTAAAGATAAAAATCGTGAGATTTGACCCCTTGTTCGCATAATTTTCGGATTTAAATGACCAGACCACCAGAATTCGAGTTTGTGTATCTAGGTATATTTGAAACAGCCTGTTTCAATCCCATTCCGTAGCTCCGTATACAATCGGACCGCCATTCGAATAGAATATACAAATCATCTGTGCACATCTTCAAAACAAAGGAAACTCATTGCTTGATCCCTCTCACCAGCCAAATTGCTCGCAATGCAATTCGACACTCGGTCCCTTGACATTGATACAGCTCGCTGCCGTCTTCCGCACACTCCACATCAACGCATCTGGTCCACAAGCGGCAATCACCACTCGCTCATCATCTGGGGTCTCGGCGAGGACTCTTCGGACAATGCTATCCACGTCAGGCCTGCCTGGTAGGATATTAACGGAAGCTGTAGAGTTCCATGAATGTTCGATGTGACGTTGAGATGTACGAGTGCGGTGTAGATCATCTTTCTCGGGGTCGTCAGGTAGTGCCAAGTCAGGAGAGGCAGGAGGTAGGCTGGGCTCGTTAAATGCAAGCGCTTTCTCTTCGTCAACGGGAGAGATTGGAGAGTGTGATTCGGCAATGGAGCCGGGACGGGTAGCATGCAGGATGATGTTTACACGGTGGGAGGTCTGGAGTTCGGCGAGCTCTTTTTGGAACCATGAGATTGTTTCTGGCCCCGTTAGTACTTTAAGGATGGGTGGAGATTGAAAGACGGAACGTACCTTGTTCTCTGACAGTCCAGATGAATTCAATTGTTAACTTTGAAGTGTTCCTCAGCTTTCTGACAATATCAAGAGCGACACCGAATGTGAATGAGGCGCCGCTTCCGCCAGCAATGAGGATAACTTTGTCGGCTACCTCAGCAAAATTGGGCAGAGCACCATATGGACCATCAAACGAGGCTCGAAGAGATTTGCCCGGGTTCTTGAGAGCATAATTGTGTAGGTCATTTGTGAAGCCATCATATGCTGCTACCACAAGTTCCAGACTATATGGCGTCTTGCTAACAATTGTAAATGGGTGCGTTTCGATAGCTCGGATTCTAGGGATCCAGAGAAAGCAGTGCGTGCCCGGTACTGATCTTGACGGCGATCTCTGAAGCACGATTCTCGTCCCACCATGGGGTAGAGGGGTGATGATAGCGCGATTGTCATACGCGTACCAAAGGATGCGCAAGCCGCGTAGAATTCGATCTGAACCCCACATTGCGGCAGACAGGATGGTGATTATGACAACCCTGTTTTTCACATCTGGCTGATGGAGGGCAGCATTGATAATGAACAGCATGAACATAAGAATGTGCGAGATATAGAACACCTCGTATCGAACTCTTCGGACTAAGAGAGCAAAGACAAGCATGACGAACAGTGCTACAACTGCGATCATGCCATTGATTTGGGGCGTTTCAAGTAACATCTTAGGCCGGTGCATCTTATTTTTAAAAGCTGTGCAGACTGTTATTGTGTGGAGAACGGCGAAGATAATTGTCGTATAACCGCCAACTTGGTGAAGCAGGTTAAGTCTCTCGTAAGAGTATGCCGTGAGAAAAGCCAATGGAGTGTTCTTCAGGGCTAAGAACACAATGAATGCGACGTTGATGAGGGTCATCCTAGAGTCTATTAGACTTGTTCGTCGTAAATGGTTGATGTGGAAACATACCATCCCAATCGTTTTGCAATGGGCAGCAGAGAAGACCAATCCATGTTTGTCACTGTCAAAACAATGTTGATGACCAGGAAAGCCAAAACAAGAACCGCATGGCCTATGGATGTAAAGCCTGGCAGCCTGTGAGTGAGGACGTGGCGAACAATTCTACGAGGTGTTAGTACAACTTCTTTGGTTGTGATTTCGAGTTGCCTACCTGACAATTGAGACCTGCCCCTTCATAGCATTTGACCTCTTCACTTTCTTTGGAGCATAACGGCTGTACAGATAACGAGTCCAGTGGAAAAGCGTGAATATGGCAATCATGCCCACTACTCCAGCAGCGTAATACTTAGCAGCATTTTCACTAAGTAATCTTTGATGTGCCATCTTCGCTTTTCGAGCAGCCGCAGCTGCAGCGCCTGCTGTGGCATTGCTGCCGCCGGTGGTCGGAGAGGAGTGATTCCAAGGCATCGTGTGCAGTTGCAGATACTGGAAATAATACTGGAAATAGTTTCCAGCACAAGGACAGTAATATAGGGGATTCTTGTACTTGAGCCATCTCGAGCGTTCTCTTATCCTTCCTGATCTTGGTACGGCAGTTGGCGCAATAACCTTCTTTCGCCCTTGGCAATATGGATAAAAATCGAGAGCATGAAATTAAATGAACAGGTGGGCGCAAGAGATAGTATAATAAATATGGGGAAAGCTTGTCCAGTGCAACCTTATCACGTAGTGAGTATTGAGTCACGGGAGACCGAATCTTGCAGGAGCGGCACTTTCTGCATTGCTCTAAGCAGGTTCTGAATCTCTAATATGGATAAACATGTCTATGGAATCATGATAACTGAAAGGGCTGACCTGATACTGACCAAGCGAAGTTTCAAGCAATATATTTCGCAGTGTTTTCCCGCTGATAGGTACGCATCCTCTCCCCTCCGCGCCACGCCCGCAAGTTAATATATTTCGGAAGGTGGCTAAATTGCCCCAGATGTATCGATCTGGGCAGCTGATCTTTGAAATCCAACTCCGGAATGCCTGGTGACATGCTACAGTATCATTATTCGCAGCTAGAAGGATTTTTAAAAGTATCTTCTGCGGAGCTAGATCTTCTCGTGGGAACTCATGTCCGTCGGTACGTCGGGAGAGGCCGGACATGATTCTCAAAATCTATTCTGTTTAATTCGGGACTCTACCGCATGTTCATGCGCACATGCCACTAGGCATTCATCGCTTCAGCATGCCATAATCTGACTGCCAGAAATTTGTAATGATTAGTGAATACCAAGACAATTTCATCAATCTAGCGTGGCAAACATCTGGGGAAACCTGGGGTAACGGCTCATTGTGCTGGCAATAAGCAGGAGACAGGGCGCCAGTCGTAAATGAAACATGCCCCGTGAATAATGCACTAACCGATTGAGATAGATGAAAATAAGCATTTCATGTTCCGCAACGGTAGTATGGACCCGTTTGCTATGCCGTTGCAGCACGAGAACTTGCGAAAATACGATGCGATCAGATAAGACAAGATCGTGCCCACGCTTCTCAAGGCTCTGCTTTTACGATGTCGCGAACGCTTTCTCCTCGGTGACCCTAGGGATGCACTAGCATCTTCACGTCAAATTTCCGACTCTGACATTCCGGCAAGGCCGAGGTAATATAAAGATGGCACATGCTACCACGGTTGAAGTTGTCAACGGAAGGCGTCGTTCCTCAGGAGAAAGATGGATGTCGCTCGAGTCGTGAAGCCGTCTCTGAACAGTAAACACGCCACGTGTTGACGAATGGAGTTGGACCAGTGACGTTTCGGTGGAGGATTCGACGCCTCACTCAAGCCCGCAATAAATTCAACGATCAACGATCAACAACTCGTGTCACAACACATTCTCATGCTGCTGCGAAGTCCTCCTCGAATGCGGACGTTCGACGCTTCGGCAGTCACTCGAGCGATTGGTGCTGCCGAAGCAGCGAGAAAGGCCCCAATCATAATCAATCCTCCTATTGCATCGCCAAAAGCTGCTGTGACACTGATCTTCGCCCATGGGAACAATGGCACAGCGTCTCAGTTCAGTGAGAACATACCCAACAAGTTCTCCAAAACGTACCATAACCATCCGTCTCTTCGCTTGAAGCATCTGGAATATTATCATTCGAGAAGCTCTGCCATGTACGTACACAACCCTTGGCATTACATGGTATAAATTGCAACGCCGCTTGCTGGCCCTCGTAATTCGGAGAAACCGTACGTGGAAGTAGTACGGCAATATGGGAAGAAACTAAAGCGATATGAATGTGTCAGTGAACTGTCTCGAAGACCTCATCAGCACTGAAGTCTCGAGCCGGACCCCTGCTAGCAGAATCGTGTGCATGGGCTACAGCCTAGGCGCTGCCATAATTTTGCTATTCATTCCCAGACGCAGACTTGCCGCAGAAATCGGCACATCTATCTCCTATTCTGAGATGCCTCCTGCTACAATGCAAACTATAGCTAGAATGCAGCGAGATAATGGCCTTATCGAAAGCTGGAGCAGGCGGACAAAGTTTGTCATGCTGCGAGGACGATCCGATGATTTTATGCCCTTGGAAATATACCATAGATGGCGAAAGCGTTTGGAGGGATTCTAGGATCATAGCCACAGGATTGCGGCTGTAGAGTGGCAGCTTCTTAATGGCATACAGCCTCCAATAGCAGTGCTTCTGTGGACTAGAGTAAGCAGATCCTTGAGGAGAGAGTTGCACTCATTGAAGATAAAACTTCCGTCAAGCTTTGAGACCTGTAGTTGCATTGCACTTTAGAACAGTTCATCAGACGATCATTATCATATTTGGAAAGGCAGCATGAAGTGAATCCCACTTCTTGTTAGTGGAGAAGGTCAAACCGGGTATTCGCCGCGCCTACTGTCTGAGTATTTTATCAAGCGTTGTTTTCATTTTCCCGCATCAGGCGATTTGCAAATAACAACCATCTGGACGTCACCAAGAAGCCAGCAAATATCTAGGTGATCTTACTCCTTAGAAATCCCCTTTCATATCGCGTCAGAATCGCGCCTGCCCATGCCAGCGGATCGACCGTTCCCTCCTGCTTTATTTTATTTTTTAAGGTCTAGTGCAACAACGCACTCACTTTCAGCGAACTGTTCGTGTTCTCTCGGGTCGTGGTGTCCACACCTTCGACCCTCGATCTCTTGGTGCTTTGCATCTTGGCAAGTCTAAAATGGATTCAAAACATGAACCGATCTTGATCGAGTCTTCTCCCGAACCCGAACCGTCTGATGCTGCGATTCCCAGGCAACCACTTGCAAATAATCATAGCACAGGCGGCGATGGGCAGTCGGAACGCGGTCGAGGTCTTGTGCAACGAATCAGCCTTATGGATATTGATGCGAGCCTAGTGTCCGGCAGACGTTCCTATGGACAACAGTCCGCTTTTGGCTCCTCAGGACAGACAGATAAGTACAAGCTAGAGCGGGTAGCTCCTCTTGCGTTCCAACTGCAAGGGCCAGCTCCTCTAGGCCAGCTTGTTCCTTCTGCTTTAGGTCCACCACCAGGTTTGCCATCTAGTATGCTATCAGGTCCATCTCTCGGTCTGCAGGCTAATATGCCTTCGACGCTTCCCGCATCCGCACCTGCACCCGGAACGAGTCATAAAGGGCTTCCTCAATCAATCCCACCCCCTTATCAAGAGTTTCAGGGTCTGTTTGCGACTCAACCTATTCGACTTCCTCGTAAGTCCAAAATCTAGAGTTCATCTGCTTAATTAAGCCGCCTCTAGCTAACTATCTAGTCGGAACCACGACAAACCAGGAGCTTAAGTTGGCGCAAGAGATCTCTAAGGCCAATAAACCAGCGGCACCTCTAGCTACACCGTCTTGGAGACCATCGCTCAATTTGCCTCCCGCTCATTTGCGAGAAACGCCTGCAACAGCCTCACCTGGAATCCATACATCGCTTCTTCCAGTGGACCCTTCTCTACTGCGTTCTTGTCCGGAAGGCCCTTCAACAAGTCAGCCAACAATTCCCGCCCCGAAAGGTTATCCAAGTCATAGCATAGCAATTCCTTGTAAGTGCCATGCCCCACAAAACTTTTGATGCTGTTAGACTAAATCATCTCTAGCCGGTCCTCGTGCCATGAGCATAGGCGTCAGCAGCCGCGCCCACACCGACACCCACACTCGCGCCGTCAATGATGCCGAGCTCTCATACAAGACCGAACATTCCGTTCTGTGCACAGTTCAGAAAACATTGGAGGAGGCTCTATATGACTTCGCCAAAAAATGGATCCCAGACCTACTGCAAAAAACGGGATGGGAGACAGCGGAGCACGGGGAACTGAATGAATGGAAAGGTGCTCTCAATTCATTTAGAGGGGACGTCCTTTTCGCCTTCAAGGCGATCAACTCTAACCTGAGCTACGCTGAGTTTTCTGAAGTGCTGACCCTCCTTCATGAACTCAGACACATAGCCGTGCATCGTCGGCCGATTGGCACGTATGGCTTAAAGAGGTTCATGCCACATTCTTTAGAGCTTGTTCTTGGCCTACGAGATACTGTCCGTTATAAAAAGCTCCGAGTGATTGAATGGGGGGTGTGGCAGCCCAAGAACGTCAACTTAGAGGCTGAATTAACGAGGCCATTGCAAGAGTTTACGGACATGCCTGTTCCTGAAAGAGATACTTTCATTCGTGCAGATGAGATTTCTGATCCTTACTTGGTTCCAGGAACTCGTCGCAAAACTATTTTAGGACCACGATCAGCTGCAGCTGGTCTAGCTGGCTCTTCTCGTCAAGTTCACCATCTAGTTCAGACTCCTGCAAACCGTCAGCCCAGGTCTAGAAAGCGTGACCGACAATCCAAAAGTCCCGAACCAAACAGCCGTATCTTACGCTCCTCTAGAATCAAACGTATCAAGGTCCGAGAAGTCATCGATCTAACGGACGATAACGAAAACGAGAATACCAGCAGAAACGAAGCACCTTCGGGCACAAGAACTACTATCGATCTTACTGATGATTGATAGATTATTTTGCAGCTAGAGTTGCAGCTTCTGTCACTCGCTGAGAAATGGATCATGTATGTGTTACTATGCTTTGTAAGAGTATGATAGAATGACGTGCGAGCCAAGGGTGCTATTTGGAAGTTCCAGGTAGATGCCAAAACATGAAGAGGTTTCTTATCGAGTTTCACTGCTCTGCTCTGAATTTTACGAGTGCCTCCTATATGCCAATGGCATCTTCTGTATTCTGGGAATGCGTCGAATGAGTCTTTCTTTTCGCTTGGTCGCACTACCTGATCGTAGCGACGCGATGCTATCAGCCATGATTCCAGCACGTGTATAGTACATAAAGATGAATATACTCCGACAGCATCCAAGCATCCAAGCAGTACGTTATAGCTATCTCTAAGTTTGCATTTTCTGGCGCTTTGGGAATTTTAGAGATGCAAGCATTAATGTTTTCAACACACCCTCCCAGTATACTAACCAATGAAGGAATAGAATTGATAAATAGAAGGACATCTCGAGCCCTCCTTTTTTTTAATCTTTCTTCTTCTGTCTAGGCACGGAAAGAAATAGAAGCGAAGCATTGAACCAGCTGCTACATTCAAGTATACTACCACAGAGTACTCTTCTACTATTGTCAACTTCTTACATGAGTCGATTGATGGTAAAGAGGTTTTAATTTCGCATAGCAAGGTCCATCACACACTCTCCGCAATCTGGATCTTTCCCGCATTATTCAGTATCGCCGCCTTCAATAATCCTTTGCCGTTCCCATTCGCATTTCCTTGCCCCTGCCCCTGCCCCTTCTTAGTAGCCTCATCAACCCTCGCCCGCATAGCTCTCATCTCTGCCTTCCGTTCTGCCTCATGCGCTTTCTCCATCGCCTTTCTCGCATCTCGATACTCCTTCATCCGTCTCTTGCCCAGCGAGCCATGTCGCCGTCTATCGTCCGCATTCCGGAGAAGGGGGAGCTGGACGATGGCAGAGAAGGTGTCGAAGACTTTCTGGATGGGAACGTTATGTCGTTCGGCGACGGCAACGAAGGGGAAGACTTCTTGACAGGTTTCCGCGATGTCGACGATTCTGGAAGATGGGATGAGTGTCTGTTGGGAGGGAATAGGAGATACTTACATGTTAGGCGAGTGTTTCCTGCCTGCTCGTGCTCGTGGGATTTGGAACTCCTCGTTACGTGGGGGAGGTGCGGGCGTGGACGGCGGAAGGGATATGGATCCATTGACGCGAGGTACAGTGCTGGGGTTAGAATCAGGCCTTTGGTTCTGGACTATGCTCGGCGACGATGGGATCGTTGGATTAGCAGGAACACTCTGTAATGTTGTCCTTCCCCCTGGATTCTGATTGGTAGGATTGGCAGGCGCTGGTGGGAGTACCTGAATGGTGGACGAGGATTTGGACGCTGGCGCAGATACAGCTGCTGGCCAGGCAGGGATTGTATACAGCGATGGTTTTCGGATGATATCAGAAGATTCAAGAACTCGAACAATGGGTGGAGGGATCGCTAGGGCGTTCAATGCTTGTTCGGTACTAGTACATGTCGTTGCTTGACGAATTGAAGCATTTGATGATCGGACAGGCGTCGTACGAACAACCGCTGATGCTGCCGGCTGTTGAATTGGGCTCCTCAAGGATACTTGTTTAATTGCTGGTACCGGAGGCGGCTGTGGTTGTATCGAGAATCCAGACGCCACTACTGACGGTTGCGCGGAATTCTGCCCTGGTGAAAACGTGCTACAATTCCTTTGGTTTGAGTCGAAATCTTGTTGGAATGGAATTGTATGCGGTGAAAAGTCCTGAAACGAGGGTCGCTGTTGTGATACGCTACCACGCGTTGAATCTGTAATATCCATGGGGATCGACGACTGCGCATAAGGGGAAACATATTGTGGATTGACAACGCGATACGGCTCCCAATCAAAGCTCGGCCATGTCATATTTGTCGAATGATCGGCCATCAACCTTTCATATGTGCTTGATGATCCAGCACTCGGCTGCGGGGAATTGAACCTTGCAGAGCTCGTCATCGAGACAGGGTTCGTCCGAGGCGAGATTTGTGTAGATGAACGGTATTGTTTGCGTGGGGGAGCGCTATCTTGCCATCCATCTTCATACTTACGCTTCTTAGGTGCAATACCTTCCAGTTGCCACGGACTCCAAGTAGAAGACGACAAAGGGATATGCGGTAGTGGTGAAGGGGGCTCGTCCCACCAAGGTAGTGGGACAGCGAAGGGTGAGAATTGTGAAGATTGGTTGGAAATGTAGCTTGACTCGGGAGACCACGAGGCTTCTTGCAGAGGAGAATGTATCGACATCGGCGCTGCAGGTAAAGAGCCCCTTCGGAGTCCTGCCTCCTTATCCCCAATGTGGCAAGATTCAAGTCGATGGACCACGCTGGCACTCTTTCGGCGAGTGGAGCATTCCATGCCTTTGCTCTCATCTTTTGGCATTTCACTTGAGAAAGTTTGCGTTTCTTGATACTGTCCTAGAGGAGAGTGGGCGAACATAAACCTATGATGGAATGAGCATGGAACGTTGAACTGACGAACGCACCAACCTTTTCCTCTTTTTCCTTCTTCGACGAGGTACCGAGAGAACAAGTTGAACTTCATCGTCCATTGCATCAACTCCGGGAATATTTTCCTCTGTTCGGCTGGAAATCTCTAGGTTGTTGTTGCTCTCGAAAGATTCTGGGACATCTTCTCTATGCTGCGGTGGTTGGCTGGGATGAGTGACGATGTCTACAGCGCCAACGAGCTTGATGGAACCCACTTGAGCCATGGGATAAATAAACAAGTAACGAGCCAAAAGAAAGAAAAGCAGAAGGTTAGAGACCCTGAGAGAGATATAACATTTTTGCAATGAGGATGAACAAGAAGCTTTCAAAGATAAGCATCATGCGGCAACCCTAGTGCATTGCAAAGAATTAAAGGGCGAAATAGACAAGAAATTTCCGGTAACCTTGTTGCCATACAATGCAGGAACATGTTGTGGCCGTTTGAAGCATATCAGTCATTCAAGATGAAGGAAGCTTGGGACGTTGGCAAGGCTGAATTTTGGTTGAGAAAGGCTGATCACGTGCAGGCCAGGCTACCATTTTAACCCCACATTTGTTGTTGGAGCTCCAGCTCCAGCTCTCTATTTACAACTCAAAACCACCAACTCATTTAAACCTTGTCAATACGCGCAAACTCTGCCAGAATAACCACTATTCTTCGGCCTACATTTTGAGATTATGGCAGCCGACGCGGAGTTCAACCCGTTGATCTCAACGCAGAAGTCCTCTGATACTAGCCTCCAGGTTGCGCTTCACCCCCTCGTTCTTCTTACCATATCGGACTACATCACGAGACATACGCTTCGCCAGCAAAAGGGTCCTGTTGTAGGAGCACTCTTGGGTCAACAGAATGGCAGAGAAATCACGATTGAGCATGCTTTCGACTGCCTGCTTACTGAAGTTGAAGACGAGATACTCCTAAATCAAGCTTGGTTCGAGGACCGATTACAGCAGAGTTCGTCCATTCCCTCAGAATGCTCCAATATAGGATGATAATTTAATATTCCTTGCAGTGAAAGATGTCCACAAAGTTCCTGCCCTCGATCTTGTTGGCTGGTACACGATCCTACCTGCGTCTGGACCACAACCCATTCATCTTCCAATCCATCGCCAAATCCTACAAACATATAACGAATCTGCGATCCTCTTAGGGTTCCATCCAACAGAAGTACTTGAGGGCTCCGTTGGGGGCAAGCTTCCTCTTTCAGTCTATGAAAGTAACTTTGAGGCGGACGACAATGTTGCCAGTGGAGAGGACAAGGAAATGAAGGATATCGAATCACATGTAGCACTCAAGTTCAGAGAGCTACCGTACACCATGGAGACAGGGGAGGCGGAAATGATCAGTGTTGACTTTGTGGCACGTGGTGGTGGTAATGCAACAGCCGTTGACGGTACGGTGAAGAAGGCAGCAGCAACAACTGATCTCGCTCCTCAAGAACCAGTGAGCAAAGGAAAGACCCGCGCAAGCAAGAAGTCCGACTCGACTGATTCCGAGGCATCAAAGGTCCAGGACCAGCACATCCTCTCCCGCGAAGATGAAGAGCTGATTGCTTCACTTACGGCAAAGGCAAACGCAATTAAGATGTTACATTCACGGATCAACCTTATTGCGCTCTATCTGCAGAATCTGCCACCGTCTTACATTTCGAACACGGTTCCAGAAGGCGTTGAAGCGAATGACAGGAAATATACCCCGGTCAATCATTCCATCCTACGCTCGATTCAGGCCCTTCTTAGCCGATTAAGCCTGTTGATCCCAGCAGATGCAGCTGCATTCGAGCAGGAGCTAATGTCGGAGAAAAACGATGTGAACCTTGTTTCACTATTGGGCACAATCACAGAGAGCATTCAGGATATCCGGGAGACGGGCAGGAAGTTCTCAATTGTGGATACGCAGAAGGCCATGAAGTCGAAGACAGACGGGAGAATGGGCGGTGGATCTGGCTGGGGAGGCTCGTTCAATGGAGTAATGGGAGTCGGTGATCTATTGACTTGAGAAAAGTAAGGTTGGTCATCATGAATGCATTTGCGTGGCGCAGGGGATTACGACTGATGACGAGACACGGCGTTTGCTAGCGATTTGAAGCATGGTGGCAGACGTGAAATACCAATTATAAAATTTGATCAGGACTGTAATCTACTAGCCGTATTGTTCTTTCCAATTCCTTCTACCCAAAGCCCTAACATACCGCTCGCCAAAAGAGGAAAGAGGAAGCCACCCTGCCCAGTAGCTCTCGATTACTGTACGGAGGTGGGATAATTCTATATAATCTAATTTTCAATGACCACCTTGATAACCAACTTATTTTGTTCATCAGCCGTTCGTCCTGCCAACTCAAATGCGTTTTTCGCTTCTGCCAACCCCTTGAACTTGTGTGTAACCATGTCATCCAAACTGGGAAAGCTCTTTCCGGCTAACAATCTGATACCCGTCTTATACGTTCCAGCATATCGAAACACACCGAGGATATCTACTTCCCTTAAATGGGCTGCAGACAGCGCAACTGTCTGGATGGGCGTTCCCATGCCAACCATGATCACCTTTCCGCCTGGTTTCGTTGCATACAGAGAGGTCTGCATACAGGCCTCCTTGCCAGTACATTCGAAGGTAATGTCCACACCCTCATAGTCGTCTTCTTCCAAGGCACCCATGTCCGGCCTTGCGACTGCAAGCACATCGGCAGCAACTGCTTTTGCGCCATCGAGACGGTCGCTGATGCTGCTGTAGCTGCTTAGTGGTGTCATGATACCGTCTAAGCTGGCGGGCGTAGAAGTTCCAGAAGTGTGAAGAGAAGAGGAGGATGCGCTTGAGTGGAAAGGCATTGGGACCACGTAGCCGTGTGTTGCAAAGCCTTTCGAAACCGCGTAGTTGACGCGGCCTTCATCCACATCCATTATAGTGACGAAGGTACATCCAGATTGCCGTGCCATTGCTGCAACAAGCAGGCCGACCGTGCCAGCTCCAATAACGACCGCAGTCGATCCTGGAGTAGGCGCAGCTCGGTTTACAGAATGTATGGCTACTGAGAGAGGTTCGAGCAGGGCGGCTGCGTCAAATGACACATGGTCGGGAATCCTGAAAATGCTGTTAGAGCTAGTTGCAAGATCAAAAGTCTGTCTGCTCACTTGTGGCACCAGATTGCGGGGTGGTTTATCCTCTCCTGAAGAGTTCCCTGAAAGTGAGGGACACTCTTTGCGCTGCTCCTGAATTTCATCTTTTTGCAAAGATTATACCGACCTTTTCTGCAGATTGTACATTGGCCGCAAGGAATGCCAACCTCAAGCGCAACTCTGTCACCAATGGCAAAGCCATTGACTTGAGGTCCGATTCCCACTACAACGCCGGAAGACTCATGTCCAAGAGACAATGGCGCGCAAGCGCAGAGGTCGCCATTAGCAAATTTCTTGTAGTAACTGACGTCTGATCCACAGATGCCGGTTGCTTTGATCTGAATCTGAAGCTCTCCCGATTCGGGTTCTGCGATACTTCTGTACTCCTAAACAAGGGAAGGTTAGGGGTATATATGCACGCGGGAGACGCAGGGATCTTACCAATTTAAGGTCTAGAGCCGAATGTAAGACGGAGGCGAGCACATTTGTCTTCGAAGGAGAACTGTTGAATGATGTCAACGGACTTTCGTCCATGGCAGAGGGAGCCATTAGAGCGCGCGCTTTAGTCACAAAAAAGTATAAAGGCAAGCAAAAGAAAGCAACAAGTGGTTTTTGGATGGGGGTACGGTCATGAGCTCGTGGGGGTCCGCAGTCATATTTAAGAAGGGCAAATCTTGGAGCTTGTACCAGTAAGCAAGCGTTCTCTAATCTCTATGATAGAAGAGCGTTGATAATCACAGCATGGGACAGCATTTGATACATCCATGGCATGCCGTTGCTCGCAAAAATTATGTACCCATGTCAACATTAGCTGCAGCGGTCGACGCACGCCGGGGTATCCTCGCGTGCAAGAGCGCGCAGTACCTTTTATCGGACCTATTGGGACGCGGCCATGGTGGTATAAAATGATGAAATCGACCTCCCTCGACGCTCCCTTTCTTCGATAAGGGTCGTCTCGTCTCGTCTATCCAACGTGGGGTGTTCCTAACCGGAAAATGGGAAAGGGGAATGGCAAATCTTCGAGCTGGTGCCAGACGACTGAAGAGTTTCATGTCTTGAGCCTAAACGCTACCGGTGCCTCTACGCCTGTACGACGCCTGTACATCTGCACCATTATTTTCTGGGGTCGGTCTTGGACAAAGCGCCCGCCCGGGGGAGAGGTCCCTCTTTACGGAGTATTACACGCCGGAGGAGCGGGCTCGACCTCAACGTCCATCCACCTCCAAGTTCCAACGTCGAATGGTAATACGGCTTCGATACTCTACCTCGGACTTCTGGCACCACTGGGGCGCACAAGTCGAGAGACAGTGGAGCAGCAAGAGCAGATCTGGCAGAACGAGCTGCGTCCGAACACAAGGTTCTTATCATTCATTGTGTGTTGTCGTATGGAAGGCACCGTCATAACCACGGAAGGACTTATATTGGGACCAGTCCGCGCTCTCGATCGATATCCACACAATGTCTTTGATGCATATGTGGTATGAGTTGGCCGTAGATCCCGACTCAGGAGCCAAACTCAAGGGAGGGAGCTACCGAGTTAACAAGCTACTTCCGAATCTCTTCTTTTGTGTCGTTCGAAGGGGGCGAAAAGCGGAGAGCCCTCTCCGCTAGTGATGCGCCGCGGCTAGAAGGCTGCCAGTAATGAGTAGAAGTGTGCACTGTGTGCCTCTCCTCCTGGACGATGGGCCGCACTGCGGACGTGCCCTAAGCTCTGCATATCGACCTGCAACCCGACTGGACGGCTTGTGATGCTGATACTGAGGATTCCACATGTATCTCATGTCGAAGATCACAGCCATTGTCCTGGAATAACGATAGATCATTTCAATGCGACGACTTTATTCGTCTTGCTCATCGCTGGGGATCAGCATGTGAAGAAATGAAGGGGAAGCATATGATAATGGGATATAGGCAATATCAATCGAGGCTTCATTAATACACAGACTTCGCACATCCTCTCTCCATCTGTTGAGTCGAATGCGCCCAGATGCTGTGATTCACAAATTGTATGTACTATCAATGTTACAGAGGAATAAGTGACAGCGGTTATTCTGCCCTGTCATTCCAGAATACTGGATTGATTCCATAATCTGGTAGTGGAGGTAGCCAACCGGATGACGGCGTTCTAGAAGCTTGAGGTGGCGAGCCTGGCAGCGGCATTTCGTGCGTCCACTTTGTCCTCGTCGTCCTCTTGAACTCCCTTAAGACCACCAGCAGAAGCTCCAGACAACGCCCTCGCACGACCAGGCCCTTGCTCCTCTTCGCCATTTTCTTCTGGTACCTTAGACATGAAACTGCCGGAGATACTCCTGTTCAACCCATCAGGTCGTCGTGGTACACCGCTCCACGCATCACCGTGCACGGTCTGGCTTGCCGCTAAACTTGCTCGCCTTGCTGCCGGGTGCGCCTCACGACCTAGCCGACTAAGACCACCGGAAGAATCGATTGCCCGGATGTCGGGCCTGATACTTTCGAGAGTTGCTAGAGTGCGACGCTCTGCCTCAATCTCACGTATCACGTACTCCCGGATACTGAGTCGCAGATCAGCTGCGGTACGTGCAAACCAACGTCGCTGCTCCTGCAAAAGGTTCGCAGTTACACGCTGCGTTTTGCCAAGGAGGTAGAGCTCATTGCTTCGTGCCTCATCTAATGCCGAGATAGCTTCATCGACCTTCTCCCGCCGAACAGATGAACTAGCTTTCAACCTATCGGCGGCATTCAATTTGCTTCGTGTCAATTGCTGAGCCTGGACCAGTTCGCGCAACAGAATGTGACGATTTGTGAGAGTCTCCTTCACGATAAAAGCGTCTTGGGAGTGGTACTGCAGGGGATCGCCGATTGTCGTGGCTTCAGCTGTCCCTTGAGCGGCATGGTAGTCTCCAGTCGTTTGAATGATCTTACCAAGCTTACGATAAGCATTCCCAAGTCCGCTGTGCGGCTCTTGTACGCTCATAGCGCCCAGCTTGACGCCGAAATCGGACTCTGCAAGTCCAAGCCCTATGCTAATTTAGAGAACAATTCCGTTTTATTGTAGGATAGCTTACCTTTTCTAGCTTTGACCAGCTTATCAACTTTATGCCCAGCATCCATTGTCCCAAGGTAGAAGAGCTTAACAATGGGCCGAGCATCTTGCAATTCTGGTGTATCATCTGGTGGGGGTGCGAATTGCTTGATAACTCTTCTGCGCACGCCAGTCGCCGGCTGTTTCCTCTTCAACATTGGACTGTAGCCAAAATCACTCTCAACAAAAAGGACCATTTCATCATCTCGCATGAGCACTTCGTTTGCGCAAACATAATTGAGCCATCTCTGGAGTCCTGCCTTGACTCGCGCCTCATCTTCGTCGGTACCAGCACCAGCAGAAGTCAACGCCGGAGGAACGGCAGGAACAATAGCTTCTGGACTCGATGAAATGAGGTGGTCTGCAAGCTTCAAAAACTCGGAGTGGGTTCGGCGCACATCGCGAAATTGGGTGGTTCGAAATTTGGGAAGATTGGTCTGGCAAGTTAGCAAATGTCATTCATACGAAGTAGTACTGGTAACAGTATCAGAATGTAATTGCATACATGAACATCAAATCTCAAAATAGGGTCTTTGCGACCAGTCCGTTCAAGACCGGTGATCTTTGCTTGTAGCTTGTACTGAGGAGCCTGAGGAGCCTGTTGAGGAAGGTGAGCTTGTCTCGCGCCGGGATGGTATCTTGCAGGCTCTGTTCTATGCGGCTGGTTTTGATATTGCTGCTGTATAGGCGCCTGTTCTTGCTGGCCGAGGAATGGTTGCTGCTCAGGTTGGCTACGGACTGAGTCGGCCGTATCAGGTCTGCGGCCATCGCTTTCTGTCACAGATTCCGTCCCCACACTACTTTCAGGTCTGTGATAGCTTCCACCTCCCAATGTATCATCCTGAGAATACTCTGTATGTCCTGAATTGCTTGTGCTATATGGCGTTGGCGATGGTGGAACCTCGCCGGGGGTAGGGAAAGAGCTCGTCCTGGCATGCTGAGGGCTTGGGACTGGGGATGAGCCCCATGGAGAAGCTCCAGCTGGGTTATCAGCATCGTGTATCGACGAAGAATAATCCATGATGTCTGCGACTGATTCGAAGTTGTGTGCAAGGAGAGGATGTGGTTGATGGCTGCGCGCGTGCTCGAGACTATGACGTTGAAGAGCGACTAAAAGCGCTCACTGTCCTCAAATTAAGAGGGCGCATATGCAGTCCTGCCTCAACAGAGTATTGTTTCGAAATGTTGATGCTATAAAAGCGATCAATGGTTGTAAATCGAATCATCAACACATGTCCAACCATGAGTTCCGCAGGCACCCACGGCCGGGAAGTGCCAGCCAAAATAGACGCTAAGCGAGAGCCTCAGTTCCTCAACTCTTCACCATCATCCTGTAGTATCAGTAACTCTATGTGATGAGTCTCTTGATCTCTAGAAGAGGATGTCTATTATGGCGTCCAAATTTTCGGTCGTCTGTACTTTTCCCTAAATCAAAACAATATTTGTTGCGTCCCGGGACCTTGAACTGTTACTCTACCTCCCACCACTCGCACCACCCTCAACACCATGACCCAAATATCAAGCGGACCAGGAACATTGGAATCATTGCACATATTGATGCCGTAAGATGCCCAATGGTTTGAACCTCTTCAATTGACTGACACCTGACTAGGGTAAGACTACAACAACTGAGCGTATGCTCTATTACAGCGGCTTCACTCGTCGAATAGGAGGTATGATCTGACTTTTCATCACGTGCTCAAATGTTGAGTCGCTCTTTGAGAACCATTCGTCAACAATAATCTTTCGTTTGTCTGTGAATAGAATAGCTACATGTACTGAGTCATCTGACAGCTTACTAGATGTTGATGATGGCTCCACGGTGACAGACTTCCTCCCTGCAGAGCGAGCAAGAGGTATCACCATCCAGTCAGCAGCTGTCACACTCCATTGGCCTCCACATCATGAAGGCCATATATCTGGCCCCGATTTTGCGAGATCACATACTACACATGCCATAAACCTCATAGATACACCCGGACATGCAGACTTCACATTCGAGGTTCTTCGATCTTTGAGAATCCTCGACGGAGCAGTATGCATTCTTGATGGTGTTGCTGGAGTTGAAGCTCAAACTGAGAAGGTATGGACTCAAGCAAATAACTACAGCATTCCAAGAATCATTTTCGTCAACAAGCTTGATCGAGATGGAGCAGCTTTTGAAAGGACCATCAAAGAAGTTGGCTCAAGATTACGAGGCTGGCCGGCTGTCTGCCAAATTCCCTGGTGGGAGGGAGGAAAGGGTCGTTTCAGCGGTGTTGGAGATGCCATTAATCTATGTGCATTGAAGTGGGAGGAGGGTGGCGATGGGAAGACTATTGAGAGCTTCGGCATGGAGCAACTCGCCCAACACGATCCCGCCTTCCGATCGGAGCTGCTTAAGGCACGAGCAGCCCTTGTTGAAGCTCTATGCGAGTACGACGAGCATATACTTGAGACTTGGCTCGAGTGCAATGATGACAGCTTAGCGGTCCCGCCGCAGGTTATTAGGGACAGCTTACGGCGATGTGTTCTCGATGGCTCCGGGAGACTCATTCCTATCTTTGCGGGAGCCAGCTTCCGAAATATTGGCGTTCAGCCACTTCTTGATGCTGTTAACGATCTTCTTCCAGATCCAACAGAGAGACCAGATCCTGAAATAAGCTTAGGCAACCAGAAATCTGGCTTGTCTGACCTCCTCAGTGGCAAGTTATCGCTTGCTACCAGTGCCAGCAAGCACTTATCAAAGAAGACAACTTCGTCAACTGCTTTGGTAGCTCAGATCGAGGCTTGCGCACTTGCCTTCAAAGTCGTCAATGATGCACGTCGCGGTGTTCTTGTCTACATAAGAGTCTATTCCGGGTCGGTGAAGCGAAACGCTGCATTGTGGAATACCAATCTACATGTCACCGAAAGAGCGCAGAGGCTCATGCAAATGCAAGCTTCTGATGCAGTGGAAATCCCACATATCTCCGCAGGACAAATTGGAGTTATAGCAGGACTGAAACATGCACGCACAGGCGATACATTAATATCGTATCCTGGCGGGAACCCAAAAACTGGACCACCAGCGCCGTTGAACACGTTACAGTTACGACCCATCGACGTTCCTCCTCCAGTATTTTTCGCGGCCATCGAACCACACAGTCTCAGCGAGGAGAAAAATGTAGCTGAAATCCTGAGTCTCTTGTTGAGAGAGGATCCAAGTTTACATGTGAATATCGATGAAGAGTCGGGCCAGATGCTACTCAGTGGTATGGGAGAGCTCCATCTCGAGATTGCTCGTGATCGCCTCGTCAATGACTTCAAAGCCAAAGCCACAATGGGTAACATCGAAATCAGTTACCGCGAATGTGTACTTGCACCCACTAACAAACATCAACTCCTCTTTGACCGTGAAGTAGCAGGCAAGAAAGGTAAAGCTGGCTGCGAAGCAAGTGTGTCCTCACTTGATGAAAGTGATATCCAACAAGAATACACGGTCAACCGCGGTGGCAACAAAATCAGTATCCAGATCCCCGCATCATCTTACGACGAAGCTAACGGATCCTCGCTTCCAGCAGACTTGCCCATAGCTGTGGTTCACGAAGCTCTTGTCAATGGTGCAGTCGCAGCTCTGGCCCGTGGTCCGCGTCGCGCGTTTCCCCTACACGCCAGTCACGTCGTGTTGAAGTTCGATCCAGCAGTGGACTTCTTCGGCTCCGATACCTCACCAGCAGCACTCTCCTCGGCAGCTCGTCTAGCCGTACAAGCAGTGCTTAAAGAGGCATTTTCAAACAACAGCGTTGGCCTCATGGAACCGGTCATGAGCGTGGTGATAAGCTGCGACGAAGCCTCACTCGGAGCCATTGTACATGATATCTCCTCTGCTCGCGGCGGTCATGTTTTATCACTAGGCACAGAAGGCAACGACGAGTCCGCGACAGATCTACCAGTCATTGATTTGAAGAGAATTTACGCACCGCCAGATCCATTTGCCTCATCCACCGGCGGCGATTCAACTGGGCCAGGCCAGCAAAGACAAGTCACGGCAAGGGTGCCGTTGAAGGAAATGGTGGGTTATCTGAAGCATCTTCGAAGTCTCACTGGTGGAAGGGGAACATTTATAATGAGTGTTGATCGATTCGAACGCTTGTCTGGACCAAGAGAAAAAGCGGTGTAAAAGTATCTGTATATTAAATGGAAGAGTCTAAGAATCTAAGATGCACATACCGAGTATGTCAGTATTCGAGTGATCCAGCATATACCGTGACCCTTGCTAGATCGTAGAGCTACAGATGTGAGTACTGTTACCCAAGATATGATTTAGCGTTTCCGCGAATGTAGATAGGTTTGGATCGTGACTGAGATGTTAAGGCTGACATCGGAATCAAAAAACGATGAAATGTCAGCATGTAAGTTGCGAACCGTAAATCGATGAACGACCTGGTTGCGGGAAATGAGATGAGGCTCAGGACGACAGCAGTAACAAAGACGCCCAACAAGTCACAACTTCCCTCATTTTGGATTCTTGAGAATGTACATTATGAGCACAGAGAACGGCAACGAGAAAGGAGCGAAGCATCCGACCGCAAAATGAGAACTCTCTCGCATGGCTTCAATTCAGACTGAAATGCGTAGTTAACCATCACTTAGTATTTCACATGCGTATACGCCGTTAATTATGCATCTCGGTGGCTCGACAGCATTCTTTGCACGGGTGCCAGACAAACCATTGCCTTTCTCGGATGCCTATGAAGAGATTTCCTAGGTTGGCGAGGCTGTACTGATACAGCGAGTGATGCTCGACTGCAATTCCACACAGCCCGTTGTTGCCCTCCGCGCTTTCGATCAGGAGAACTACTGTACAGAATTTTAAGTACAATCTCCCAAATCTTATTTTACAATGACTGCTGGTTTTGAGAAGCATAGTTTTGACAACAGGGCCGAGCTGTAAGCTCAATGACCCAAGCTCTTGGTGCAGGTCGACGATTCAAGAACAAAGAAGTAGCAACTCAGAGTCCAAACAAGAAATTTCAGACCTCTTTCATTGTCCCGTCCCCACCCAGCCTTGTCAACGATTCTAGAACAAAGAGAGAACGAGACAGAAACAGAGCATACGACTCACAGTCAAAAACATCTAGCCAAGCGCAACCACTACTAATGACCCGATCCGGATCAACAATATCATATCATATCATATCGACTAAACTCAAATTAACTCATCCCACCAAACCAGAAGCTTGACTCCCTCACACGCTATCTCAAAACTAGCAAAACATAAACTCGAACGAACATCTTACCTACTCTACTGGCTACGCAGCCATGTGCACAGGCACGACCACCACCCTTCTCTGCCCACACACCCTCATCCACTACACCTCCTATTGCTCCTCCACCTCCCCCAACCCCAAATCTCTCCCCTGTCCCCACCCTCAAGGACCAACCTACCACCTCCCCGACACCTGCGCCTCCTGCCACCCTCCATTCCAAATCCACCTCATCAACACCCACCACGAGCTCCTCCGCGATTCGCTGATGCGGAAGATGCGGCGCGCGGTGTCGGGGTCGGGGTCGGGGTCGGGGGAGATAGAGGAAGTGCTGGAGTGGAAGCGAGTGCTTGAGGAAGCGCATGTGCAGAGAAGAAAGGAATTGAGAGAGGTGGAGAGGCTGAGGCGGAGGTGGAGGTGGGATGGGGTGGTTAGGTGGGGAGTGGATGGGGGTGAGGGATAAGGATGAGGATAAGGATAGGAATAGGAATAAGAAGAGGAGGTAGTATAACGAGAGAGAGAGAGTGTGTGTGTGTGTGTGTGAAGCGATAAAACGCTTCCCATCCCGAGGAAGTCTTCGAAGTCGCGGGCACGACTCTACCTCCATGGTGCCTCCTCTACCTCCTCTGCCCAACTTACTTTAGCTAGCTAGCTAGCTAGGTATGCTTATGCTCATCCCTATCTCATTCCTCACATTCTCAGGTGGGCATAGGTACAGTACAGTACCTAACAGCACCTTTCAAATAACAACGTGAAAGAATATTCTAAGAGCAGCATCGAATCTGAGGAACTCACCAACTGTTATACACTTTTCTGGATGAGAGATTATATCAATCAAGGAAATCGATTCTAATCTTTAATTTAAGTGTAACTTGAGATTGGAGGTTTGAGATGATGGAAATAGCACTGGGTCAATCGTTGATGGAGAAGTGAAACCTTGCTGAGAGAGACGTGCAGGAGCGGCGCAGGGGATTTGCAACAGGAAGAAAGGAAAAGAAAAGAAAGGAAAGGAAAGGAAAAGAATTGGAGTTCTGAATCTTGACTACAAGATTCGTGCTCTTCCAAATCTGCTGTAAAAGATTATTGTGGCTCATTTCGAACTTCACAAGACAGTCGTCTAAATTCTGAAAATCGGTTGTGGGATGACGAGACAGTTGTTCAAATTTTAGTTTCTGTGATGAAAGCGCTCATAACTCTCAATTCTCAATTCGCTCTTTGGCGTAGGCTATGGCTGTATGAATCAGAACTGACTGGACTAAGAACTAGAAACAGAATTTTGATGCTTCCAACTCTGAATCTTAAATGCTCCCGCCATGGAAATTATGTTTAAAATTTATAGGCCATAAAGTAAGTCCTCCTAGCCTTCGAAGGGTCGTTCATCTCATCATTCAAGCGCGACGAGATCTTGTATCCCTTCAAGAGCCTGTCCGTCTCCCCAGCGCAAGGTGACCTTTTCGTTGTGAAAGTGGCGGTATCTCTCGTGTTTAGTATGTGTCTCGTAATTATGTTCGCTCATTACTTGACTTCGATAGCTCGTTCGTTGGGTGTCGTGGGAACGCTGTGGAAGTCGTCCGTCTCATCCTCTTCCTTTGGTTTCAATGACTGTGAAGCTTCAACCTGATGCTTGAAAGTAGCTTCGGTATCGTTGGGCGTCACATCTTCGATATGCTGCTCTTTCAAAGTCTCCTCAATTTGCTCTTCAAGCGACTTTCGCTTCGGAGACTCAACTTCGTTGCTCTTCCTATCTGTTCCATGAAGCTCCACTTCCTCAAAGCTCGATTTGGAGGGTGTTGTTGGTGTCCTCCCGCTGGCCTGATCTACCATCACAACCGTGCTTCTGGCGAGGTTCCGTGGTGGCAGAGGTGGAGGCGCTGGTCTCTTCGGGATGTTTACCAAACCTACACCTCGTGCACTGACTGCCTGTGGGGAAATGATAGTTGCTTGTGCAGACGCAGCCTCGAAGATAACAGGTTCTTCCTCATCATCGTCATCTGAGTTGTAACTTGTATCATGTGAAGCGGTGCGGTGCTCATCAGCCTCAAGTGGACTGTCGTTGTTGACGGTTGTGCCGTCAAATTCTTCGCTGCGGTTCATGCTGCTGTATGGGCCAAGGTCGATTTTTGTGTAATCGATCTCTTCTGGCTCGACAGTCTTGGGCTTGTCGTCATCGACTATCCGCTTGTTCTCGTCACTGTGGCTAGGGCTTGTGTTCGGTGTAAGCAGCGTGTCGTCAGTCTGAGTACCCATCTCCATCGTCTGAGTTGCCCTATCTATGCTGGTCCTCAGCGTGCTTCTCGTAGACATGTAACTCTCTCTATTGCTTCTCGTCGCCAGAGTGTCCATGCTTCGGCGGTGGAACTTGCTATAGATTGGACTCGTTGGACTTGGATTATATTCGAATTGGGTGCTTGCCGGCCTGATTTTCGTACCGGCTTCCCGGATTTCCAAGCCTTCCTTCTCTAACGCAAGTACACCAAATGGATCTGGATCGTCTGGTTCTGGTATCCCAAAGGTTCCTGTAGTGGGCGATTGGAGCTCAAGATCTGCAGGAGAGAGTTCATCTGCTAGCTCCGCCATCATGGCTCTGTCAACGTCATTTCGCCCTTCAGCAGCCTTGACCGTCTCCATGAGCATCTTGATCTCGTATGGTGCATGTCTTGCCTTTCCAGCCAAGATGTCTGCCACGCCAATCTTCTGCCCGTAGAAGCGTTCATTTTCGTCACTCCGTTCGATTATAACTGTACCGTCGACTTGCACTCCGGCATAGAAGCCTCGAGATTTGAGGTAGGTGAACACTGGTCGACTAGACTAAGTCAGTATTCTTGATCTGCTCCTGTTGAAAGCTTCACTTACTTTGCCTGCTTCCATTTTCCATCATTCTCCAAAACGCCCCCAATTCCCACGGGTCCGGCAACAGCACTGATTTCGCCCCCAAGAGTCGCTCGAATCTTGGTGAAAGCTTCGAGCGCCTTGCGATTATTGATAACCACCACGCAATCGTAGATATCAACGCCGACCAAAAAACCCAAGCCCGCCGTATGCAGTAATATGCCAGAAGGTGGACTCCATTCTCCGTCCTCTTTCCTCGCAATCAGGACCCCAGAGCCACCAGCGCCGGAAATCCACAGACCCGTTCGCATGGTGGTGAAAATGGCCAGACCGACGGCATTCTGTATAACCTTCTCGGGGATCTTCTTGAGCACTCTTTGTTTGCCTCGGGGCACATCGACGCTTGCTGGCCGGTCATCCTCGGCGTAAAAGCCATCCTCTGTACGCGCGAGTCAGTAATTGCTCTTGGAGAATGCGATGAAGATCTTGAAATACATACTGCAAAAAGACTTGAGGATTCTAGCCGCCTTGTCGCATTCTTTATCGAGGGTCGTCGGCCAGAACGCTTCACTGCCGATCTTGTTGGACAGCCGGTTCACGGGTGCACCCAGCTTGTCGGCCCAAGCCCAGGCCTTGTCGAATCCCTTCTTACTCCCAGATTTCGTCTTGTCCCAAGATGGGAGTATGGAGGTCACTCGCTGCATTCTGGCGGTTCATCCGACTACTCGACAACACTCGATTCAGGCTGTACGAGGGTTTCGGATGTGGTGGATGGAGGGGAAGGTGTGCGACGATGACGCCGGTGCTTATGCGACACCGTGACCTGTCGGCAAGCAGAAAAGTGAGACTTCAGACGGAAGAGCAACGGCAGCCTCTGCCGCGCTTCAATCAGGACCGAAGGTGGGGGATAAGGGGCCGTCGCGCCCCGGGGTGCACGAGCAAGGTGAAGCAGAATGTCGCTGCGAAAGAAGAAGCTCTGAATGATTTATATGGTTCGTGAGGCTGAGCGACGAGCGACACGGAACAGCCCACGGGTAGGGATAGGCACGCTCGCACGTAGGAAGAGGCATGCGAAGGGCGAGGGGCGGAAGGGCCGGGCGTTGACCGAGCTTGCCGCCTCTGAGGTCATTCTCACCTCGTAATGCGACGAGCTTTGACAGGAATGCAGAGCATGAAAGGGAGGGAATCAGTCATCTACTATATATTTTATGCGCAGAGGTCACCGATGGCTCATCGCCACGCATTTTAATCTCGTCGGAAATTATTCTTCTATATATAATCATGTCACATAGAAAAGCACGTCGAGTTCTTGGGAGGGCCACCAGGGCCCTGGAACTAGGTAGCTTTGCACTCCTTGGCTCGCGACCGGCGACCAGGGGAACATATGCTTGGTACAGGTCAATTGCAGCAGTCCTCGATGGAATCGGCAAGGCATACGGATTCGTGATTAAAGCTTTGCATACAACGCTGCTTGTGGCTTTTCACGTAGATCAACAATACTTATTCGAGAACCGTGAGCCCGTCAATAGTTTCGTCCAAACTTTCTTTTCATTCTGATGAGACGGGAACTCGTGGCACTCATGCTTCAAACATATTCATACAAAATCCTCGATTCTTAGTGGTACATAGAGACGTTTCATAAAATCGGTTTGAATCTTCATATATCTCAATCATAGCAGTGAAAACGTTTGTGCTGTTCATCCAAACATAGGGTGCGTCATGTTTCGTCCCATCATCAGCGTCGTTACCTCGCTTCCCGACAATGCGCAATGTCCATGCCAGAGATTGACAATCGGACGAGTTCAGAACTTCTTCAATCCCCCGATAGCACCAATTCCTTCCTTTACATCATTCGCATGTTGATTGCCCTTGAGTTGACCTGGATGATGAGTCAGTACAGTCCAAATACTTTGGTAGCCATTCTCGGCCTGCATTCGGCATAATCATTTCTCATCAAACTGTCGTGCGTATCATAACTTTTGATCTCTTCCCGAATATGCTCAAACCACGAAACCTATGAGCAGAAAGACTTACCGGCCAAGAAGTCCTCTCCCTCTTTCATGCCTTGGGCCTCCATTTTTTTCTCTTCAGCTTTCGCCTCAGCTTTAAAGAACATGACTCCGATCTTCTCAATAATAGGATCCAATGCTCCAGTAGTATACGCAGCTCCAAGCGCAACAGCAATAATAGCGACGATCGCCGAGACGATGAGATATGCGTTGACCATGATTGCGCTTCGAATTAGGACCAACAGTTTGGGATGAAACTCAGGTCGACGGGCAATTGATTCTCAACTTGAGGTAAAGTACGAAAAGGTCTTAAAGAATAACACAAGTGAGAGTGAACGCGCGTATATATCATGGTGTTTCTCCACCCCTCGATCTCAAGCCCTGATGACGTTCTCAGCTCGAGGGTCTGTCCCGCATGTTCGAAAGCAAGATTGACGAGCAGACAGCAAGTTTAGCAAGTTTGTGGCTAGCACTGGCGCCGAATTTCTGCTTGATTGACTGGTTCTTATCAAATAGTGCCTCGACGGCCGATTTCTGGCATGTGTCAGGTTCAGACTTAACAACGATAACTCTTCACCATACATACGGACAATGAAGAAAGAGGAACGTGGAGGAGAAATTGTCAGATCACGTGTGCTGCAGGAAGTCGGTCAGACTCCTCCCCCGGTTCGGGAGTTTTAGGCCTCATTTTCCGACTCGACCATCCATTCCTTTCTGCAGCTCTGGTCTTACAGGCCAAAGCAGCTGTGCCTCATGAGAATGGTTAAACCATCTCTTCTCCTCTACTGCTGACTGTTTGAAATTCCTCGATCCTGTGTCGTTCTTGCTCACTTCCTTCCTCTATTTGGCTTGCTGTTGTTGCGAGCATAATTCACAAGCATCATGGGAAGAAAGACCCTCTTCTTCAGCGCAAGTGCGATCGTATTCCTAGCCATCTTCTACCAAATCGCAGTCAAAGATCTCATATTCATCACCCTGGGCGTTGGTCGCGCCCATCAAAAGATCTCGGAATTCCCTTACAAGTGTCGTCGTCTGCACTCTCCCCTTTTAGAATCATGCGAGGACATGGTTCTGGATGAAGAAGATCGGATTTTATACGCGGCTTGTTCTTCGTTTGCCAGTCGACGAGAATGGAGTCCTGGGTCAGCTAGAACTATACTTCCTCGTGCTTCTCATGAGTACTGATCAATTCCTAGTGGAGATAAATACAACGCTTCAGCTCGAGATCTCAAGGATCACGTGTCGGTACTTGATATTGATGATCCTGGTGAAGATGGACTGTATGGTCTCCGCACTCTCAAGATAACTGGGGGTTATCGCTCTTCTACTGGTGGCAAAGAGATCGATGTCCATGGCCTAGATATAGAAGCCATCTCTCCCACCCGTCTCCGCTTTTGGATGATCAATCACCGACCACCAGTTAATTCAGACGGAAAGCCATTGGATCCCGCGATTGTCGGCGCAAACTCAACCATCGAAGTCTTCGAGCACGAGCGAGGAAGTGAGACGTTGGAATGGGTCAGGACGATCTTCAGCGAGGCGGTGTACACGCCAAATAATCTGGTTGCAACGGGAGATGGAGGTGTGTTGGTGACCAACGATCACAGTTCCAAGACTGGGAAAGTGAGCTCTCCTTTTCTCCCCTTTCCTTCCTTTGCATATCCCCATCCCTCCTCTCCCCACCTCCAACAAAGCCTTCCACTCACCTCTCCCAGCTCCGCCGACTAGAAA
Organism: Phialocephala sp. D728; assembly: GCA_003988865.1. Classification (NCBI taxonomy): domain Eukaryota; kingdom Fungi; phylum Ascomycota; class Leotiomycetes; order Helotiales; family Mollisiaceae; genus Phialocephala; species Phialocephala sp. D728. The sequence continues at coordinate 21,846 of QYAJ01000099.1, read as the reverse complement.
TGATCTTCGGCGGCGGTTCCGTCGCCTACTGTCCCCCACCTCCCTCATCCCCTTCCTCTCAACCCCCAGCACCCTGCTCCCTCGTCCTCACCGCCTCCTTCCGCTACGCAAACGGCATCACTCTCCTCCCTTCCCACCCCCCCAACAACTCCCCCACAATAGTCATCGCCCACTCCGCCGCCGGCTACCTCACAACCCACACCCTCTCCCTCTCCCCCCTCCCCTCATCCCCAAATAACCAAACAAATAACCAAACCCTGTACCCAAACCCCAACCTCAACCACACCATCTCCCTCTCTCCCGCCATCAAAACCATCCCCCTCAACATGCCCATGGACAACCTCTCCACCGACCGCCAAGGAACCATCTACATCGCCGCCTTCCCGAAAGTATTAGCGCTAATGCAAGCCATGGACGGGAAGCCCAGACCGAAGGGTGAGTGGGTCGAGGTGCCGAGCACGATCTTTAAAGTGCAAAGAGTCTTAACCCAGCCCTCGTCTCCGGGGAAGGAGCGGGATGAGAGGAAGGGGGGAGATGATGAGGGGGGTAAGTGGGGTAAGGGGGGTAAAGGGGATGGGGAAAAAGAAGAGGAAGGAAAAGGAAAAGGAGAAGGAAAAGAGCGAGAGGAGGAGGAGGAGGAGTATGTAGTTGAGAAGGTCCTCGAGGACATCGAGGGGAGAGCGCTCCCCGGGAGCACGGTGGCGGTGCACGATGTGCGGACGGGCAGTGTGTGGATGGGTGGGGTGGCGAGTCCGTTTGTGGCTGTTTGTGAGCCGGTTGTTTAGGATTAAACTCGGATTCAGATTCAGATTGGGATTGGGATTGGGGAGGGGAGTTGGGATTGGGATTGAGGAAGAGGGGAGTTGGGATTGGGATTGGGATTAAGTTGGGATTGGGGATGAGGGAGGTTGGAAAGTAGAGGGGGATGGGGATGAGGATGAGGATGAGGAGGGGAATGGATGTAAGATGGATGTAAGATGGATGTTAGACTCTACTCTACTGCACTCTACTCCGTTCCGTTCTGTTCCGTTCTGCTCTGTTCTGTTCCTTGCATTCTCGCGGTAGAAATTTGGGTTGTGATGTAAGTGATGTAAGTAAGTAAATGAGTAAGTAGTTCCGTCACTTCTTTCGCTGAAGTTGGAAGATTCATCTCATCTCATCTCAAAGCTAAAGACGATTGTAACTAGTTTGTAAAGTTCGGATGGAATGAGCGGTACCTCTCCTGCTGCCGAACTAGCGAGACATAGCGATAAGGTGTATGAATGTCCTCTCGTCTTGGAACATTGAATCATTCCCAAAGTTTTGCAACAAAAAAACATTGATTCATTCTAATTAGGTCTAATAGGTCTATCGCATCTATCGTATCGTATCATTCGTGAGCCATAATCCGCAAACACCGCGCCAGCCGTTCCCCAACCCATACCAATACACGCCCACCAACCATCCCCTTTTGTCTACCATCCAAACTCAGTTCAGTGCATGTAGAAACAGCATAGTAGCTCCTTAATAAACGCCAGGGATGATAACCCATTTCACTTTCCTGCAATACTCTGCCCATCCCTTTCCGTACTTCTTCGAGCACCGTTCCTCATCTCTCCAGCATCGATGGATCAGGAGGATAGTCATGAACACGGCGTATGTCCATGGCAATAGATTGTCGAATCCGCAGGTGGCACACATGGAGTATGACAGGATGAGGTCTCCTAAGTAGTTGACGTGGCGTGCTAGACCCCACCATCCGGAACAGAGGAGAATGCTTTCATGCTCGAGCCCATCGTTGGTGCGGTATTTGACGTGGACAACTTGGGCGGGAGATCCCCAGAGGTTGCAGTTGCCTTTGGTGCGGCGGACGAGATCCTTTTGGTGATTCACACAGCGGAAGATGATGTAGCCGCCGATACCGGTTGACAGGATTGCCAGGGCTTGAGAACCCGAGAGTGCCACGGGATTTCGGGCCAGGTACTGGGTTTGTAGGGTGTAGATAGCTGGAAGCCACACGGCAGAGCCCCATGCTAGGTAGAAGCCAAAGTGATCATGGCAGATGTCAATGGTGCGAAGGTACCAGTCTTCATTGATAAAGAAATCCACTACATAGATAGAGTGAAGAATTGTGGTAACGATAATGGAGTAGGTGATATATCCATGGAGTTGATACTGGTATGCAACGAAAGAGACGTCACTGTGACACATTAGTCAGGATTTGCAACGGAGAAGATGAAGAAGAAAGTGTTTAGGATGTCATCACGTGCAAACGATGGGGGTTGCTTACATTAATGTCCAAGCAACGATTCCTGGCCGACCATTGGTGAAGAGCTTGAAGTCGAAATACGTGCCGAATCTCGGATTTAGTTCGATGCCCATATATAGGTCGTAGAGAATGGAACCTGCCTACGTTAGCGTGATTCACTTCTCTTCGATGCTCGACTCACCACTGAACTTTCGATCTTTTTCATGAGTAGGACTTAGATGTGCCTTGACATAGACCAATCCGGAGAGGAGGAAGCCAAAGACATTCGCTGCAATAAGGAGACCTTCCCAGTGCCTCGCCAGAATTGCTGGATCAAGATGTCCGGATAGAGCTCCTGCTGCGAATAGAGAGTGAGTGACGAACCAAGCCAGTAGACCGTTAGTGCGATACTTGAGAAGATTCCCAGCTGGTGTCAGCTGTCCACTGCTCAGCTTGCTCGGAAGGAAGTGGTAGAGAGCGGCCTGAAAAAGGATCCAAAGCGAATATCCGGCAGCCACCTTGAGATCTGGCTTTGGACCATGGGTCAGGAAGAACGTCGCTGCACCGTATTCCAGCATGAAATCCATAGCTGCTCCCAAAGAGCCGTTGAAGGAAGAGAGCGAGATCCAGATGAAGATCACGAGAAGAGGGCATAAGAGCATGATGCCGGCACAGCCAAGTGCGTGGATCCACGAGCCATGATGATGTCGTCGTCCCCATGAGATACTCGAATCACGAGTTGCCGAGAAGGAGGCAAGTCGGGGCCGTTTTGATGAGCCACGGATGGTCTCTGATTGGACTGCATCGATGTCGGCATGAAGCGTCGGCGACTGGAGAATGATGGACGCCATTGCAACGGGAGCGACCTCTGAGAACAGTCTGTAAGAAGAGGTCTACTCTCCTGATTGAGCGTGGTGTCGTCGAATGTTGATGCGGAGACAAAGGAATAGACAGAGGAATGATTGCCGAGACGCAATTCAAGATTCCTCGATTTCTTTGTTTTCGTCGGTCGATCCACTGGATATGGAAGGAGGGAGTGGTGGTGGTGGTTGAAAGCTAAAAATGTTGCAGCTTCTTGTCCTGGTCCACGACCAAATATTGAGGTGCAGATCTCACACGTTCGGTTTGATGAAACCTCAAACAGATGACAAGGTTCGTCGGACGTCTTCTCGGGATGGATGGACCTGGGATGGATGGACCTGGGATGAGATGTGTTGGTGAATTTCCCAGGTGCGCGGCGACGCAGTATTTATGATTCCTGCGTTTGCACACATCCTCCACCACTCTGGCGATGGTTCTCTGGATACGCTTGTTTGTTTCATTCACGATCCGAGATGCGCAGCATGAGGTGTCGTTGAATGTCAGCTTCGGTCATTGTGCAGGCTTCTTCGAAGGTTCCGAGCGTGAAACTGAGATGAGTTCCTCACCCTCTTCCTGCATTCCTACATGCAGGTTTGTGACACAGCCAAGATGCGAGAATTCCTTACCATGGGACGAACTTACCTGCAAGTGTAAGCGCGTCATAACACGCCCTCGAGGAAGCAGGACGCGAGCCACCGAGAATGCGATAACCGCGCATCGAGTGCCAGTTCATGTCACCGACGCCCTGGAACTGGTGGAAGATGGAGATGTACGCAGCTCTCCTGGACGGCTCGACACGAAAACGAAAACAACGTCGGCTTGGTCTCGTCCGGGCAGCGCAACGCAGGGCGTTCGCGACATCTGCGGCTGACGACCTCTCGGATGCGTCGCTCGGATTGCAGCGAATGCGCCGTTTATCGGTTGGCAGCGCGGCGCTGACGCTGACACCTCTGCCCTTTCTTCTCGTCGTGGCGGACGAGCATTGCTGGACGCGGGGACAGCTAGTCGTAGGCAGCCACCGCGATGGTCCCAATGGAGAGAAATGCGCGGATATGGGCGTCGTAGGCAGGGAATCGGAACGAGAAGAGAAGTGGTGAGTTGACATTTGGGAGCTGGAGTTACGAGTTACGCGGTCACGAGAAAAGGGGGAAATGGGGAAATGAGGAAACGAGGAAACGAGGAAACGAGGTTTGGAGAATCCCTGCTCGGCCCAAGAGAGCTGCCGGTCTGCTGGACACACAAACACTTCCGGCGCAGGTTCACTGTTTCATACGGGAACCTGCAACCCGAATACTCGGATCCCGCAGCTGTACTTCGTCAGCTGTCCCAGATCATCCGAAGTCTCCAAACCACCTCAGAGTCGCCTGATGCTCATGCGGACGTATGCTGGCGACATGAGTCTGTTACGTGGGGCACACAACCCTACAGACCATGCTCTTCCGTCGAGGGCTAGCTGCAATAGGTGTATGAATTCCTGGCAGATCAAAATCTATTTTCTGATCAGCCCCCAGTCGAGCTAATCATAGAGGCTTCGATATCAAGCTCATTCCACTCATTGATCATCATGGGTCCACCGGGAAAGCTACCTGCACTACCTAGGTATAGGTGGCATCCGACGACAGCATCGCGATGTTAGTAGCTTCGTCCAGCGTCTCGTACGTAGAACATGAACAGAGTTAGACAGTGCAACCACGATCACGACAGCGTCCCCGTACGAAAGAGGGAATCCGATATCAGGCTGCACGGGCAGCACTTTGTTGAACGAAGCACGAGTCTGATATTGGGCAAGCGACTAACCCTAGACCGCGTGTGAAACCTTTTATCGCTACCGCTGACCATCGGAATTGATATGCGTGTCCTCAGAACAAAGTTGTTGTGTCTTAGTGGTGTAACGAGCGTGTGTGCGTGCGCGGAGCGATCAGGTTACGACATGTTTGCTCAGAACCTATATGAGTGGCTTTTTGCTTGGTACCCTCACATCATTTTGAGATTCGTAGCAAGTGTTTAGTGTTTCTTGCATCCTTTAGAAACGGGTCGTCCGAGAGTGACAAGCGTTGCATCACTGACCTTTTCATTTTATTCGGCTGTCGAGGCTCTGACCAGAACACAGTGATTGGATGTCAAAGCGCTCGCTCTAGAATACACGTCAAGCCACAAGTCGGGAGATGATTCTCTCGTTCCGCAGCGTCCATGACGTTGTTTTGAGCTTCTGTAAGTCTTGAATCTGCGATCAAGAAGGTTCTTATTTAGAAGAAGAATCACAAATCCCTTTCGAGTGATTGGGTTCTTGTATGACGAGTCGGCTGGCATAGGAATCGACTATATAAGAAAACCCTAGACCTTCATCATTGATGCAAAGCCATCCCTCATCCCTACCCAAACAAAAAAAGAGTTGCACATCTAGACTGACAGCACAACTACTAAGCTTACCCATCTACTCCATCTACATAATGCCTCAACCCCCCACATCGCCTCATCTACATGATATGGAGAATTCAGTAACAGGTCTCCAAACGAATCCTAAGCATTGGCTGGTTACGTGCTGCCAATGCGGACAAGTAGGAGATACGAAGTCATATTGCTCTTGTGGTCATTTCCGCTCCGAGGGCTGCTGTAGCTAGGCATGAAAACTTCCCTGATGAAGACGACGCTCTGGCGAGGCGGAGAATGATTCAGCTTTGAGCTTTGAGCTATGCGTTGATGTTTGTTCGACCTTGGTGATTGACAGGATTGGTAATATTTAGCGAATTACGAATTGAGATACTTCTACCTGATGTGTTATTCCTGTCTCTTGTATTTATGAATCCGAACTCGAAGGCTATTCGTGCTTGACAACACCTAGGTATTGTTGAGCACAAGCGAAGTCTCGACACGTTCATGTGGATTGCTCATCATGGAAACAGTGCCTAGGCCTTAGAGTGCGTATCGTCAACTCTATAAGCAGAGCTCACTAAACCGAACCCGACTTTCCAACTTGCCTGTCGGTACGACAGCCTCTGAACTCAGGGCATCACATCGAGGTACAGTACGCTCTCAAGGAAGCAAGTTTCCCCGTCACGTGAGCGAATCCAACCATCCCTCCCTATCCCGACGACTACTTCAAGCCAAGGACGCTCACGGGGATTAGAAGGCGAGAAGGGCATAGATTCGTTATTTAGAAGACGGGCGGTTGATATCCTGCGCGATGGGGTCAGGAGTGACTTTTGGTCGACTCATGGCCCTCCCTGTTTGAGACTAAGAGGGCTACGGTGCGGAAAGCTGAATACTTATTTATGGGTTCCGAAAGGCTCTCTGTTGCGAGGTTGAGGTTGATGTTGATGTTGGGGAAGCTTGTATGCATACATGTGGGGAGTTTCCGGATGGTTATTTAGATGGATAATGAGATGAGGTTTGAGAAGATGAGAAGAGGGGTGAGAATGAGAATGCTGTGCAGGCAGGCGATGTTCGGTATGGGCTCTAGGAGTGATGCAGTTGAAGAAGTGAGTCTTATTGGGTTTTCTAGAGATGTGATGTGGAATGAATGTAGTCTTAACCGCAATGGAAGTGAAAGCAGCTACATCCGACCCCTTATTTAACGAGGTCCGAATCTCCATCTCCATCTCCTTTCCCAACATGCCATCCCACACCCCTCGCTTACCCACTCACTCACTTACTCACTCACTCACTCACTCACTCACTACCTCACTCACTACCTCACTCACCTTCACCCCCCGGACGGCTGTGAGGTTGGCGTGGAGTTTTTGTTTCTGAGGCTGATTTTTTTTTGGTCCTTTTCTGTTTGTGGGAGGAATTTTCTTTTTGTTTTTAAAGGGAGGGGGAGGAAATATAGTAAGCGAGTTGAAGCGAAAGAGCGAGCGAGCGAGCGAGAATGTCGGGCTACTGTAAAAAATTGAATTGAGAAAATGTACTGTACAGTACGGTTGTATCAGGCTGACGTTTCCAATCTGCACAAAACAAGACGGTCGAGCGCACATCCGCAACCGCAACCGCGACCCGCAACAACGGCGCTACGATCCCCGCCCCCGCCTCCGTGGTCATGTTTCGCCCCGCTTTTGGCTCGCAGCTGTTTTTTTATTACCTATCACAAGCTAATCTCTATTTGCTACCCTCTGCTGCCTTTCACCTTTAATTGCCGTAAGTAATGTTATATGGCAAATCCTCTTTTGGAGTCCTGTGACACTTCTCTCACAGAATGCCAACGCTTGTGGGTGAATTAATAAAGTACGCTGTTATCATTTTGAAAATATGCAGGGAGTAGTCTCTTTGATTCGAAGAAGACCTCTAGCTAAGCTGAGGATGGAGACTGGGTGCTTCAAGTGTCAGTCACCTGTATTTTGTGGGTAAAAAGTAAAGATGAAGGACTAATATATAAGTCGTGGATGATGAAAGATGTGTGACGAAGTGAAACTTCTCTTTTTGCGACCTTCTGGACATGGTCGCATAAACGCAATGTAGCCAACACGGGTATCTCAGCCCTCTCCAGGTCACCTATGAACATTTTGATTCCATCCAAACCTCACCACGCAGTGATATCTTCCACCTCAGCCTCGCCAAATGTACTAGTTTTCGTTACGGCCCCAACTCCCTCCTCAGCAGCTACGTCCTCGCGTCCTGGAACACCCATGATGTCGGGCAAAACATCGTTCAAGAAGTCTAGAATATGACGATTCACTTGCTCGAACTGCAGCAAGAAGGCATCGTGCCCCTCTGGACTATCAATCTTTCTCAACCTCGCGTTGGGAATGTTAGCCGCGAGCTCTTTCTGCTCATCGAATGTGAACAGGCCATCGGATTCGATGCCGAGAATAAGTGCAGGTTGGGTGATTTGTGACAGGGCGTCGGCAATGGGGTTTGGTGAGTCGGCGGGGACACGGTATCGAGACACATCGTGCGTGTCGATTTTGCGGGTCAGGGCTATATAGCAATTGCCATCGAAACGTTTGACGAATTTTTGGCCTTGGTACCGAAGGTATGATTGCGCGGAAAAATAGGTGGAGGTAGGCTTCCTGCCGTTCGCGGACGAAGGAGGAGTGAGCGAGACTTCAGATGTAGGACCATGGAATTGAGGGTCTGTAAAGTCTGAGGGATTGGGCGTGGTACTGTCGATCTTGTTCTCAGTTTCTCCTTGCTTGGTAATGGATGTTGTGCTCCCAGGTCTGGAGACTGGAGGGCGTTGGGAGCGGTGACCGTCATTGTGGATTGCGAGGTGGATTTCGGAAGGGTGTTGACTTCCGCTGATGGTTTGCTTCTTGGACGCGTCTGGAACATTTCTTCCAAATCTTTTTTCGAAGGAATTTCGACTTCGGTATGTAAGGAGAGCTCCCATGCGTGCCGCTCCGAGACCTGCTGAGGGAGGATCCGAAAAAGGGTAATAACCATCGTCGTATTTTGGGTCTGCGTAAATGCTTTGTCTTTGTGCTTCGGCCCAGCTAATACCCCATGCCGAGTGTTGGCTTGACGTAGCTATTGCAATGATCGACCTAACGTAATCTTTCCCAAAGTATGCGTACTCTAGTGCGAGCATGCCTCCCATAGAACCTCCTATGACTGTAGCCACCTGACGCACTCCCAACTCATCCAGAAGCAGTTTATGAAAGCTATAAGAGTCAGCATATCCTTTTCAAAATGGAATATCCTTCATACTTCACATCATCTCGTATTGTCGTCAATGGAAACTCTGGACCGTATCTTTCGTTCTCGGGGTTCCCATCTTTGCATGTGACAGGACTGCCACTTCCATAAGGACTACCCAGACTATTCATACAGATAACGAAGAATCGTGAGATATCGAATGAGCGTCCAGGTCCTCCTAGCAGAGGTCCCCACCAATCACTCACATCCGCACTTCCAGTCAAGGCGTGGCAGATTATCATGGCATTGTCACGATTCGGAGAGAGCTTGCCTCTTGTACTGTAGGCTAACGGGACATTGTACAAGGTCGCGCCCGATTCGAGAGTGAAGGAAGGAATAATTGCAATCGTTTGATCGGGTATCAATATCGCAAAAGGGTTCTCGGGTTGTTGCTGCGTTCTTTCTTGGACGTATTCAGTAACGATTCTTCTTGGAGTGGGGATTTAGTGGAACAACTGACCATATCGTACAACAGGAGCATTTGCTGCGCCATTGGGCGCGGAGTTGGTCATCATGTTGGTTGAGAAGAAAAAGTTTCAGACATTAAGGTATCGTAGACAGTTTCAATGGCATGATTCACTCATTGATTGCCTTCTAAGCACGTCATCAAGTCACACTTTTTTCTTAGCCGGCATGTCAGCCTTGTGTGGCTGTGATGTGGCTAGTGATGAAGCTAGTCCATATTGAGCATCGCGCAGAACGACGCGACCGTTGATAAGTATTGTCGATGAAAGTGAACGGGAAGCATCAAAGTTGAAGCCGTCAACAAAGTCGGTGGAATTTCTTCCCACACAGAATTTTTAATTTGCGATCTCTCCTCAACCAGCAACACCTGAATGTACTCAACAACCAACATCGCACCTTGCACGATTCTTTTCGTTGATTCTTGAACACCATTTCATCACGTTTGCAGGCAAGCTTTCAAGCTTCCCTTTTACTACTGATGCCCAGAGATTGAGCGAGATACCTGGATTGCAGTGGAGATGCCACCCAAGCGGAAGAGAAACGAGCGGTCGTCAGTAGATGGCGGCGACACCAGACCGTCCCCTCATCGACCGCAGAATACTGCTCTAGCACAGCATGATCGAGGAGATATGCGAGATGGTGGACAAAGAAGATCGAGCCGCGGCGGGCAAGGAGGAGCAGGTGGTAGAGGAGGACGAAGAAATGATACCCGCGATAACCCGAATAAACTGAATCTCAGTGGCACTGGCAGAGCTACTCCAACATCAGGACCTATGTCTCCACCCCCTCCACGACCTTTGAGCGCGGCAGCAACACCTACTCAAACCCCAACACCTACAACTGAACTCCCCAGCCCTCTTCCAAAGCCTGAGGCAACTCCCTACTACTATGAATTTCTCACCGAAGACCGAATGGGTGCATGGGATACAACCGGCCGTGCAGAGGTTATTGCAGCTGGTATACAGGCACGTCAAGATGAGGATCCAATGGACCTCTCCACCGTCATTCAAGAATTCACTCGTGCAACTCTGGATGGCCGTATCGACGCGATGGACGCTGGCAGCTGTGTGAAGGAAATCCTTGGACCACAGATCTACTCTGAGGCAGAGCCCGCTGGTGCCTTCGACCCACACACCTTCTTCCTGGATGTCATCTCAATCATGTATGAGGCAGAAGATGGCCCGGTGAATCCTGCTCTTAGAAGTTTTGCTATTGCATCGGGAGTATCAGCAACTGCTATGCGACAAAAGCTGGATGCTAAGATGCTTCAAGATCTTGGTTTGACCCGCGATACCTTTATTCGTGTTGGTGTCAGACAAGCTACGAATCTCCTGTATCGACAAGCAAACTACAATCTGTTGCGAGAAGAGACGGAGGGATATTCGAAACTCGTTACGGAACTCTTCACCACAAGCGGTAGCGAACCTCCGTCTAAGGAAGTTGTGGAGGATACATTTGAGAGAGTGAAGGCTCTGATTGGTACATTTGATTTGGATGTGGGAAGAGTCCTTGATATCACGCTCGACGTCTTTGCAGCTGTTCTCGTTAAGCATTTCCGATTCTTCGTCAAGCTCCTCCGAATTAGTTCTTGGTGGCCTAGGATTGGAGAGCTGGACAGCACAATGCGACACGGAGGTCTTCCGAGATGGGCTCTGCCAAGCTCTATTGGATGGTTACCCACAGAAGAAGATGAGGCGTTGTCAAAAGAGAAACGTTTGCAGAGAGACCTGCTCTTCTGGGATCGAGCTCGCGAGGTTGGCTTGGATGCTTTCTTTGAGTTGGGAGGCACACCGATCATTGGCGAGGAAATGAAACAGCGACTTCTGAAAGCTAGAGGAAGCGGTGATGCGGATCTTGAAGCAGACCGAGCATGGATCGAAGCGACCGGAACATTACCACCATCGGGAAATCGAGTTGCGGCTCAGCTACTTGGTTTCAAGTTGCGCTTTTACGCATCAGAGGCTCGAGACAAGGAAGATGTTCTGCCCGCCAACCTCATCTACTTGGCAGCTTTGTTGATCAAGATTGGCTTCATCTCGCTGCGGGATCTATATCCACACTTGTGGCCTTTGGACCAAGACATGCCAGCATTGAGGGATGCAAAGATGAAGGAATTGGCCGAGAAAGATAAAATTGCTCGAGGCGGAGGCGACAATGCGCTTACCAGGGCTGGTGCATTATCTGATGATACAGTTCCTACAACGAGTAGAACTCGGGAAGCAGCAACCGCCAAGACCGAACCAGTCGCTAAGCCTACAGCAGAAGTCGAGGATAAAGACAAGCTTGACGAGCCTAATGATCAAAAGGTTCAGCTTTTGACCTGCCTTTTGACTATCGGCGCCATTCCAGAGGCAATGTTCATCCTGGGTCGTTTCCCTTGGCTTCCAGAAGCATATCCCGACCTCATTGATCTTATTAATCGCATCTTGCATTATTCGATTGACCAAGTCTATAGAACGGCTGAGCCTATAGCAACTCTCAACAGCGATTTCACCACTAAGAAAGTTGCTGACGCCGACCAAAGTGGAATGCCAAAAGGCCAGGTTCGCCTGACGGAGATACCTGCCAAGAAGCAACTACGTTGGCCTTTCCCTGATAAGTTTGATACCAATGAAAGTACATCTTATCGATTCTACTGGGACGAATGGGCCGACAACGTACCTGTCTGTCAAACTGTGGCTGACATGTTCACCCTTTGCGATACTTTCCTCAATTTTGTTGGCCCTAGTATCGGAAAAGATGCCGCCCTCTTGTCGAAACTCGCCAGAATTGGGCTCAAGAGTCTTGCCGAAGATCAATCGCATGAAAATCTGGGAAGATGGGAAGCGCTTCTCAAACGACTACTTGTTCCAGCTCTTAGCGTTACCAAGGGCAATACCCAGATCGCCAATGAGATTTGGGATTTGCTCAGATTCTACCCTATTTCTGTAAGGTACTCTATCTATAGCGAATGGTTCCAGGGCGCAACCTCCAGGCTGCCAGCAGTAAAATCAGCCTTTGCACGAACCAAAGCTGAAACGATAAACACCATGAAGCGAATCAGCAAGAACAACATTCCTACCATGGCTCGGACTCTCTCAAAGACAACATTCTCGTCACCAGGTGTTGTTTTTGACATCGCTCTAGGTCAAATTGAATCATACACCAACTTGACAGAGGTAGTCGTGGAGTGTGCAAAATACTTCACGGACCTGGGTTTTGATGTGTTAGTCTGGTCGCTTATGGTTGCACTTGGAGGGAAGAACAGAAAGCGGACCAATGAGGAGTTCGCGTTACTTCCTAGCAAGTGGCTGCTGGCTTTGTCCACATTCTCAGGCAAAGTGTTCAAACGCTATAGCCTCATGAACCTCTCACCAGTTCTCAAATATGTCAACGATCAACTCTACCGAGGCAACTCCACCGATTTGGTCATTCTGAAGGAACTCATCGCTCAAATGGCCGGCGTAGTTCCAGACACCGACTACAACGATGTGCAGGTTATTGCCATGACAGGAGGCGAAGCTCTGAGAAAGTATATGCTTATCGACCTTCAAGACAAGCGTTACGAGTCCTTGAAAACTGGCAAAAGACTTTTGCGAACCTTGACGGACAACAAGCTTGCTGGTGAACTGCTTATTTCAATTGCACAGCATAGACAAGCGGCCATTTACAAGATATCAGACGAAGATGCACATATCAAGCTTCTGGCAACAATGATCGATGATACGCAGACGATCTTGGCCCAGTACCTTGATTTCCTCCGCAGCAATCTCTCTGTTGCGGATTTCGACGAACATGTTCCTGGCATTCCAGAGCTCCTGACAGACTTTGGTCTAGAGCCAGCACTTGCGTTCATGATTGGTCGAGTTAGTGTGGCATACCATAGGTCCCGATCACCCAAGGCTGCTCCAAATGGAGTGAAGGCTATCACACCATCGACAGAAATAGTCACACCCGCTGCTGATGCTGATGGCGATGTTCAAATGGGAGAAGAGCCCACACAGACCAATGGTGATCACAGCACACCTGATCTGAATCCCATTAACGGCGGTCCGGTCAAGGAAGACATCTCAATGGCAGATGTCAAAGACGAGACGCGTACACGATCTGCTTCCGCTTCAGAGCCTCCTCAATCACCGATTACCACTTCCAGAAACAGTATGGACGCCATTGTCGAGACGGTCAAGGACATTCTTCCACAGAGCGCTTTCACTGCTTTCAGTCCTGAATTCTATGTGACATTCTGGACTTCTTCCCTAGGTGATCTGGCTGTCCCACAGCGTAGCTATGAGACTATAATTGATCGACTTATGGAACGGGAAAAGCAGCTTTCAACCGCATCCACGTCCCGATCTACTACAGCACGCGCTAAAGAAAACGAGAGAAAACTGTTATCTGAGACTCGCGAGACGCTATTCCTGGAAATGAAGAAGCTTGTCGGCGGCGCGAGCATGCGAAAGTCACGTCTACTGAAGAACAAGTCCAATTGGTTTTCAACATCTGCCAAGGGCGACGAAATTAGCGACGTATTTTTGGAGAAGTGCTTGATTCCGCGTATACTTCTCTCTCCAGTTGACTCGGAATACTGTTTCAAGATGGTCAGATTCCTTCACGACAACGGAGTACCTCACTTCCGGACCCTCTCCCTCTATAATCGTTTCTTTAGGTCCAATCGCCTCCGATCGATCATTTTCACTTGTACTGTTCGCGAAGCTGAAAATCTTGGACGATTCATACGCCTTGCTCTCGCAGATCTTGTTCGATGGCATGCGGATTCCGCATTGTATCAGAAGGAAGCTTTGGGCTCCGGATCTCATCTACCTGGCTTTGCAAAGGCTTTGGGTGAAGATGGCAAGCCCAAGGCCCTTCTTGATTACGATGGCGAAAAAGGCTTCAGAAACATTCTATTTGTCTGGCACAAGAACCTGAATACAGCTATTCGAGATTGCTTGGAAGGTACTGAATGGATGCATATCCGGAACGCTATCACTATCCTGAAGTCCGTTGTCGACGTTTTTCCCGCGGTTGACTTCCAGGGCAATTCTTTTATCAAGCAGCTTGAAGTCATTGCCAAGCGGGAGAAGGGGGCACGTGAAGATCTTGCTTTGACCGCCAACACTGTCTTGGTAATGTTGAAGCAAAAATCTAATAGTTGGGTTATGGTACAGGCTTTTGGCCACGTTATGGTATGTAACATGGATCATAATGGTCAGGAACATGAAACTAATAATTCCCAGATTCCATCCCAAACGAATGGTGCACAAGCGACTGCGAAGTCTACAACACCGAGTGCGTCCAAGTCCTCTTTGAAGCCCACAGCTGCAGAGTTCAAACCTCAATCACGAGCAAGGTATGTCGATCCAAATGCACTCGCACATGCACCTGCTCATTGTGCCAGCTCCGTTGGCGTGGCCACACCAAAACCTCAACATACCATGGAAGTTGAGGACGGTGAAGTTGACGACGCAAAAGTCTCTACACCTACTAACGCTGCCCCTACGAGCACGCCAGACAAAATCGTTGATCCCAAGCCTGATGTACCCCGTGCGACGATCGAGCCAAGAAAATCGGAAATATTAGACAGGAGAGAACAGATCAAGCGCGACAACGCTGCGAAAGCTTCTGCGACATCACCTTCGCAGGCTAATATCCCTCTTCGACCTGATTCGGCAAGAGGTTCTATCCTTGATCGAGCAAGCCCCAGTCTTCCCAATAGGCCTGACGCACCATTTCCAAGTCGTGATCTTCTGGATAGACACCCCTCACGCCATGTCGATAGGAGAGACGGCAGAGACTCTCGTATGTCTGATTCACGAGGAATGGACCGTGTTAGCAACAGACCTGGTGACAGGCCTCGTGATTATCCCGGTATTGACCGACGAGCCGTCGAACCAACACCCCGAGATTTCGGTCGCTCTTCTGATAGAGGTTTGGTTCCTGACCGTGACCGTGTTCGACCAGATCCACCTCCTCGCTGGACAGCCGATTCTGCTAGAGACAACCACGACCGGTCCACAAATGGAGTTCGACTACCCAATGACGGTCGTTTGTCTCGCGACATGCCCCCGCCAAGACCATCTTCGGATCGTGGACCTCCTGTCAATCTTGAAAGAGTGCCCCTCGTGAATCCGGAAAGACAAGAGCTCATCAATCCCGAAAGGGCTGCTTTGATCTCTAGCGATAAGGACTTTGGTCGCTCGGAATCTCCTCGACGTGGTAGAGAAGATACGCGAGATAGAGGTTCAAGACCACATTCACCGAGAAGACACACCTCTGAAAAGGATCTTCTCGATTCTCGACGAGATGACCGTTCATCTCGCAACGGCCCTGTAGAGACCCGCACTAGTTCACATAGCCGTGGCGACGAGTCTCAGCCACCACCAGCTGGTCCTCGTAGTGACAGAACAGCCGACAGAGACCGAGGAGCGCCGAATGATAGGTTATCATTCCAGGCCTCTCAATCCTTGCCCAGAAACATGGATCTGGATCATGGACGTTTGAACGCAAGTTCAAGACAGCAACCAGATCCTAATTTTGGTCGTCTGAACGCTACTCCTGCTTCTGATATACCTTCAGGTCCTCGTGATCGATTGTCGCGTGGTAACCGGCCGACTAATGCTCCTGTGCCCCGCCGTGATGGCAGAACTCCTGTCGATATTGCTCGGCCACCAACTCCGGACAAGCAGCCTCCCACAGGCCCAGCAGTTAACCGTCACCCTAGGCGCTCAGCGTCTGGTCAATTTGATTCAACTATCGCCACGGGGACTTCAGCACCAGGTACACCATCTGTCGCTTCACCCGCTACGGGAATTCATCCGGATCGCCTTAAAGCACTTGGAAGTTCAGTTCCTCAGCAGCCAGTTCACAATGCACCAGCAAGTCCAGTCGGAGCGCCTCCAATCCATCCAGACCGGTTGAGAGCACTGACCAATGATACGCCGGTCATGCCTCAACCCCAGAGACAAATGAGCAATGATCGTGGAAGACCAAATGTACCCCCAGTGATCACCGCTCCTCCACCATCTGGGCCCAAGGGTTCGCAGTCGAGCCCTACGATACCTCAGAATGGATTTGCTGCACCGACTGGACCAGCTTCCGCTACCGAGCGTGCAGCTCGAGGAGGCAGACGTCAGCTTGCTGGCATCAATACCATGCTACAACAGGCTGGACAGCAAGGACCAGACCGCATGAATCCTCGCAGCCGTGGACGAATGGGCTCTGGAATTGGACCTGATGCCCCAATCTCTGCCCCTTCCCCCACCTCTGTCCCGCCACCGCCGCCTCCACCTGGGCCACCACCAGCTAGAGATACTGGTAGAGATCTCATTAATCCCGAGCGAGCTGACCTAATCACAAGCGGCCCGGTTCCTGTTGATGAGAAAGATAGAGATCGCAATGGACGAAGAGAGCGTTCTGGCCGTCATAGCCGCCGTAGCTCAAGAAGTCCTGCGCGTGAGAGAGATGCTAAGCGTGGCCCCGAAGATGAGCGTTCCCTGAGGAACGAATACCGTGACCGTGGCGATCGCCCTCGAGGAGATCGTGGCGAGCCGGAGAAGGAGAGACACCAACCCAGATCTTCACCTCCTAGAGAGTCTGGCTCTGGAAGAGACGGACCGAGTGGTAGAGATAGCGGACGTGACCGCGAGCGTGAAAGAGATCGAGATCGAGAGGGTGGAAGACGTGAAGGTCGTGAAGGTCGCGAAGGCCGCGAGGGACGAGAGAGAGACAATGCTCACACTGCTCGTGATCCACATGAAGCCGGGTGGGGAGGTGAGCGTGGTGGCTCCGAGAGAGGACCAAGTGGACGAAGCAGAGATCCTAGGGAGCTCAGAGGCGATGAGAGACGCGACAGTCGTGGAACGAGGGAAGATGGTGGTCGCAAGAGACACAGCGATGAAGGTATGGATTCTCGAGGTCGCGACCCCAAGAGAGCTCGTAGATAAGGAAAACGTATGGTTAAATTCTGCATCGAGGTGCATTGGGTGGTAAAGAGAGCAAGCATTATTGGTTTGTACGATGATTGGAGATCTGATACCTTTTTTCGGGGCATTGTGATGCATTGGGAGGCGTTTTGCAACATGCGAAAACTGCAGCATTTGATGGCGAGAGGACCTGTGAGATGATCCTGATACTTTAGCGATTGATACTGGATGGATCTCCCCTTTTCAAGATGGGCGGTTCCCTGCACTGTACCTACAATAATAACATGGACAGACAATGCACAAGATCTCTTGTCTTCCCTTACGTTTCAAGTTAACCTTCGTTCAAGAACATCACGTGCTGTTTAGATGAAGAGAAGCTGTTCTCGCTTCCTCTCGTTCGCTGAGCGCGTCTAGCGATCTCTCTCGGACATTACTATTTCTCCTGAAACCATACATCTGGCTGCAAGCATTCTCACGCTCACAAACACCACCAGAATAGTTGGCTGAAAAGCGTAACTCCATACATACATTCATACATACATACATAAACAATGGTATCAAAATGCCATCCGATCCCACCCCATCCCATCATCTAATCGTCCGTCTATTTACACCCCAAACCCATGCATGCATGCATGCATCTCTCATCTAGCATCTCGCATCTCGCATCATAACACGAATCCCGCCCGCTCTCCTCCAATGCAATTCGGAAGAAAGCCAAGCCAGTCCACCCCACTCGGCCCCTCCCTCGCATCATACCCCGCACCTCCTCTATGTAACGGTAACATCCACCGTCTTCTTAATCCCCTGCAACGGCCACACGTCATCACTACTCTCGCTCCCACCTCTCCGAATCTCCTCCTCGCTCTTGTTACTCCCACTCCCACTCCCACTCCCCATCACCGTCACGGTCCCCAAACTCTCCCGTCCCGACCCAGACCCCGCCCCCAACCCCCTCGTCGTAATCCTCACATCATACTTCCCTCCTCCCCCACTCCCATTCCCATTTCCCCCTCCCCCTCCTCCTCCCCCTCCGCCTCCCATCCCCGCCCCCACCCCGCTCCGCAAACTATCCATCCCAATGCCATCCTCGTGGATATAATACTTATGTCTGACGCCGCCGCCGCCGCCGCCCATGTTCATGTTCGCGCTCGAACTGATGCCCCCGCGGGTCCGTAGCGAGCGCGTCGTTTCGAGGATGGAGCGGAAGAGGGGCCGCAAAGAGGGTAGCGAGGCGGCGAGGATCCCGATGTAGAGCTCGATGCTGTTCCAGATGAAGTAGGAGTCATTGCGTGTGGAGTCTGGGTTGGAGAGGACGCGGGTTTGGATTACGGTTTTGACGATCGAGGAGGCGCATGCGCTGGGAGGGGGGTTAGATGGGGGAGAGGAGGAAGAGGGGGAGAGGGGGAAGAGGGGGTGAGAGATGGGGTGGAGATGGGGGATGGAGAKGGGGTGGAGGGCAGAGGGCAGAGGGGAGAGGGCAGAGGACAGAGGGGGACGTACAAGTATCCGAGAGAGAGAATGCCGATGAGAGATATTTTGGTGCGGAGGTTGACTTGGAGGTTCCAGACCATGGGGATAGGGAGGGTGGCGAAGAGGACGTCGGTGATGATGTTGACGCCTGGAACAGATGAGATCAGATTTTGGAGAGAGAGAGAGAGAGAGAGAGAGAGAGAAAGATGATGAAACTGACAGCTGTTGAACATCCCAATTGCTGTGAAGGTGGCGTTGCTGAAACATTTCGCATTGGGCTCGCTGGCTGCATCCCAGCTGGCGCGTATTGGTACGCAGGAGAAAATTAGAGTCTGGGTATTCGTTAGATCGTGATCTTGCAGTGCTACACTCAAATCGGAGGCTGGTGTTCGACATATAGTTTCCCTGCTAATTGAAGGGCGGGTGGGATGGATACTTACACCAGCGCTGGAAAATGTAAAAGCGACCAAAAAAGCTAGAAAGTATTGTCAGCTCCCATTCGGTATGTGCATATTTGTATATATTTGTATGCAAGGGAGCTAAGTCCGGGAAGCACAAATCACTCACCAATCATGCAGTACAAAAATATCTTATATCCTTTGCCAGGCACCAGGCGCAACAAGAATGAGGCAACGGATAACTTGATGAGCGAAATCCCGATGGTGACGATCAGAGAATGGAAGTATTGCCAATGCAGCATCTTGACCAATTCCGCTGGTTTTATCGCCGCCATGTGCATGCCAACTCCGTGGTTTGTCTCTCCAATGAAGCATATCAGAACTCCGACCCCACATATCTAGAAAGAAGTCAGCGCTGTGTACCGGAAACCAGAGCACGAGCTTGTCAAGTTGTAACGTCTGGCAGCAGGGTTTGTGCGGAACCACGTCTTTTCGTGATGAGTTTGGACACACGAAGCTTTTCAGCGAAAGAGTGCCCAATCCCAAAGCTTAATTTTCCACAAGAGATGGGAAAAGTTCCTGCTTGGAACGTCCTGAATAAGAGATTTACTTGCCGTGGCTGCTGTGATCAGATAATCATCTGGTCCCATGGTCTTCAACATCATCGCTCGTACATATATCCTCGCCAGCACCACGAGTACTGTAAATCCACAGAAAAATCCATTGATGGCTAGTATCGAAGGAGCGTTGGTCGACGTATCTGTGGAGCTGTCGGTTGCGCCATTCAATCTGAAGACTGAAGGCATTTCGAACGAAGAGGCCTGGTATTCACAAATCCATGCAGAGGAGGTTGATCTTTTCCTTCTGGCAATCCTCGTCAAGGGTACCTAAGATCACAGAGAGCCGTGATCGTCAATATGTATGAAGTGGAGGAGGATCGCGTATGAGCATGGGGTCGGCAATAACGGAGACTCCTCCTGCGTTCCATGTCTGAAGGGAGCCCCTTACATGTGTGGCGCTCCCGATGCTACTGTGTATATACTAGACTATCATGGGGAAGAAACAGAACATGTTCCTGTGCAAGATCGCTTGCTAATCTGGTACCGATGCCCGGATCAGCGCTGCGGTTTCAGGGGACATAGGATGGCAGGACGCATATACGGAGTAAACACAACTCGAGACCACTCTTTTGGGTATAAACTGAACTGCAAATGCATGAGGAAGACGGTCCGAAGACCGCATCTTCCCTAGTACAGCAACCACACCAGCTCCCATAAGGACCTTCGAGCACCAGAAGAAAACACTTATGAGGCCGCAACCTTGGGGGCTGTCGAATAGATGCACCCTGGGGTCGACTCCTCCGTCGCTGCCAAGGCTTTCCAGCCATGCTCTGCTGCGAGTTCACTTGAACGCCAGGAACAAATACGACGAAATGGCGTGGAAAACGCGATACCCGAGCAGACTGTCGCCCCATCTCGATGGTCCTATCGCATCTGTCTGTCCCATAGAGGACTATACAGTACGACAAATTCGCAACCACTAATGCACGGAAAGAAATTAGGGACGTCTTCGATTGTCAACCTCTGATCCTTGTATAGCGTGTTCAGGTTCCTTGCCTCCCAAGGGGGGGACGTTGCCGATAGTATCAGATCCCTGATAGCGCAAGAGCCCTCAATCACAGCCGGCTTGGAGGTCCGTTAGCCTCTCAGAGAAACGCCATCCTCACCTTGGCGTCCTGTCGACGCCTCTCCCATCAAGCCAGTCGCAACGGCATTTGCTTTGGCAGCACCTCTCCATGCTCCTAGAATTGCTTCTTTGTGAGTTCAGCTCCGGACTCAAGTTGCTTCCAGAGCAGAGCAGAGCAGAGCAGAGCAGATGCCAGATGGTTGTCAATGTGGCCGGTGGAAGTCACTAAGTGGACCCCAAGTGGACCCCGAGGACTGGAGATTGGGGGACGTTCCAAAGAGGGTTTGGATGCGAGGATGCCCCACCCCGCCACTGACGGAGTTTGAGTATAGCTTGGGTTGGGTCTAGACCTACTTGGGCTGGGTCTAAACCTACCTGGGTTACGTCGAAACCTACGTCGAAACCCACTTGGCCTTGCTGACAAAAGCTCTTCCGTGGGGTCCACATGTCAGGGGTCACACCTCAGAAGTGACAGCTTCAACAGGCTGGCTCGCTGGGAATATACATGGCATGGGGTACGTGCGCTCTCAACACGACGGGATGTCTGAGGCATCAATCATGACTGCGTTGCTGCTCTCGAGTCAGATGAGACATATCGATGCGCAGCACGTGTCGAGCGCCTGATCCGGATCCGCACGAGAAACATGAGACGGCCTCGACGGTTTGGTAATACCACGCTTTCGATCGCCGTTCCCGTGCAAGGGCACATCGATCTGGGACCGATCGATGATTCGATGTGCAGCATGATGGTGCCTGTCCTGTCTCGCTCCCACGTGCGCAAGCGATACTATGTTTCTTCCATGGAGATAACCTGAGCTGTCCTGCAAGGTCCCAACTCCCCCAATTCCCCCAAAAGGTGTGAAAGCATGAAAGAGGGGGTCCACTAGGTCCACCAGGTCCACCAGGTCCACCATGCAAAGTCGACGCAGATGTCTGGGAAGGAGCGCTGTACCTGCCACATGCGCCTAAGCGTTGCGCCTGGATGAAATGGAATGATGGAGGTTGTGGGGATCGACGTTGCGGTTACTGCAGTGAGAATAAGGTACAGGCCCGGCTCCCGGCTTCCGTCTGCTAGCGGAGCCCTAATCGACCACCAATCACTGGCGGCCGCCGACGCGAGGGAGGCTTCTGCACCGCCGTCCACCACCGGGCCGCTGAGGTTCACCTCCTCCCCTCCTCCCCCCCCCCCCCCCCCCCCCCCCCC
>QYAJ01000098.1:37093-155718 GCA_003988865.1 Phialocephala sp. D728 | reverse complement strand
CGAGCAGAGCAAGTCATACAGTTGTATTCAAGAATAACTAAGACAACCTCTAGAAGAGGGTGTGGGGAGAGCCTGTCTAATATACAGGCGCAAGAGCCTTAAAGGGAGCTAGTATCGCTTCCTTTGAGCCTGTAGGACAAAGCATGGAAGGCGCTAGTCCTAATCTGGCAATCCTAACCCTTTATATGCCTTAGTGACCGATATTCGTTATAGTACCCCCCCCCTTGAAATCCTAGGTCACTTGATCTAAATTGCGGCCTAAAAAAGTTACAGCCTAAAAAAGTTGCGGCCTAAAATATAAGGCTAATTTTCGGGAAACCCGAAAATTGGCCTAATTTCTAAAGCATTAAAAACAATAAAAATAACGTAGTAAAAATAACGCTTTTCTATATTAAAATCCTTTCTAACTATAATTAAAGTTTATTCTAATAATTTCTTGGGCTTCTTTATCTTCCGTCTCCATTCTCGTTCGTCCTTAGGGCCAAGGAATCGTGGATAAGTTAAGTGGAATTCTTGTAATAGGTCCTTTGCGTTCTCGAAGGCTTCCGCGCCGTACTATATATTGTCCGAGGGCTAGCCCTTCTATTTAGCTTGATATTGTAATTTGCTATAATGGAGGCGGGCGTTTAATATCTTGGTAACTTCGTACTCTTCCTCGCCGTCGATGATTTCAAGTTCTATAGAGTCGGGGATTTGTCTAAGTAGAGGATTGTTGGAATCGAGGCGTAGTAGGCTCGAATAAAACACGTTATAAATCCTAGTATTTAGCATATCGATTTTATAAAAGATGTAACCAATCTTCCGTAGAATAGGGTAAGGCCCGATTTGCTTGTTATCCAGCTTTCGGCAGTCCCGTTTCGTACGAATATTCTTTATAAATACCCATATTTTATTTTCGATTTGGTAGTTCGGGGCCGGCTTTCAGCGCTAATTTGCAAATCTTTCTATTCTAGTCTAAGCTAAGGAAGTCTCCTCTTGTAGTAGGATCCAGAGCTTCTTTATCTTTTAGGCGAAGGCGATAGCTGTTTCTCGATCGTACTTCTCTTTAGTCGTACGAGGAGCTTTGGTTTCCGGTTCAAGGTCGAAGTCTATTCGGGGGTGGTAGCCCTTATTAGTATAGAATGGGCTTACTTGAGTGGTATCCGAAACGTGACCGTTGATAGCGAATTCGGCTATAGAGAGCTAGGGGACCTAATCGTCCTGTTGGTAATTGACGTACGTTCTGAGGTAGCGTTCCATTTCGCTATTGGCTATTTTAGTTTATCCATCCGACTGCGGGTGGAAGGTAGTAGAAAGTCGTGCCGTGATTTTAAGTATCCGGCACAAGTGTTTCTATACTTCCGCTGTAAACTGTACTCCTCGATCGGAGATAGCAGAGTCGAATAGTCTATGATATTTCCATACGTACCTCATAAGCAAGTGGGCTATCTCCTCGGTAAAGGTTTCGTCCTTTTCTAAAAGATAGGGAATGAAGTGGCGTTTTTTAGACAGTCGGCACACGACTACAAGAATAGCGTTATAGCCTTTATAAAGCGGTAGTCCTGTGACGAAGTCCATTGAAATATCTTGCCAGGGCTGTAAAAGTATTGGCAGAGGATTGAGGAGTCTATTGTATATGTCTCTTGGAGCTTTACTACGTCGGTAGTCGTGATAGTTTTATATGAATTAAGTGATTGTCTTGTCTATACGAGGCCAGTAGTAATAGCGTTTCAAGTAGGTCAAGGTTTTGGCAACTTCGGGGTGCTCGACTAAAGGTTGGCCATGAACCTTTTTAATTAAATTAACTCGAAGGTCGTTTAGTACCTAAGCTTTGCCTCTAAATCGAAGGAGTCTATAATCGTCGATATTGTAATATAATAGGGAGACGTCGAGGCTAACTCGTTCCTTCTCTTCTAGTTTCTTTAAAGTATTAAAATAGAATTTATCCATTTTTTGCGTTTGACGGATCTTTTTTATCGCGTTTAGCTTAATATTAAGCAATTGGTGCGTTAATATAGCTTTTGAGAGAGTCTCTAGAGCGAGGTCCTCTCGTACGGTAGAGAAGAGTTTGTGCGATGGAAGTAAGATTTGATTTATATGCTTTTAGCGTTTATCCGTATCGTTTTAAGGGAAATCGCCTGTCCTCCTTGTTAAAGCATCGGCCTTGCCGTTTAGCTTGCTAAAACGGTATTAAATTTTAAAGTGGAATTGCGATAGAAATTCAGCCTATTTAGCTTGTCGACGAGTAAGTTTCTTGGTAGTAATGAAGTACTCCAGGTTCTTGTGATCGGTAAGGATTTAAATAGGAAGTCCAGTTCCTTTCAATTTAGGGCGCTACTTTTTCAAGGAACGTACGATAGCTAGAAGTTCTTTATCGTAAATTTTATAGTTGTATTCGGCGGGGATTATTTTCTTAAAGAAGTAGGCTACTAGGTGAAGCAGGCCGTCGGAGTTAGCGAATTAAGAGAGCACTTTAAAGGACACGTAATTAGAGGCGTCAGTCTCTAAGTAATAGGCCTTGTCCCTATCGAAGTGCGATAGTATTGGCTTAGTGCTGACGGTATCCTTTATAAGTTGGAAGGCAGCTTAGCATTTATTATTTTATACGAATAGCGTATTTTTTTTTTATAGAGTAGTTAAAGGGGCTAGGATTCGCGAGTAGTCGATAATAAATTTGCGGTAGAAGTTATAGAATCCCGTGAATAAAGCTATTTCGATAGCGGTATTCGGGGTAGGCTAGTCTTTGATAGTTTGTACTTTAGCAGGGTCTATTTTAACTTTAATGGTATTGATTATAAGTCCTAGAAATTTAGTACGAGTAATGTGAAACTCGCACTTCTTAATATCGGCTTATAGGCTAGCGTTAATTAAGAGCTGTAGAACGTGTTGGACGTGTTCTATATAGTTTTATTCGTTTTTATTGTAAATAAGGATATTATTTAAGTAAGCTATAGCGAATTAGCCTAGATAATCCCAGAGAGTCTCGTTGATATATTTTTAAAAGGTAGCTGGTCTATTGCAGAGTTTAAATAGCAGTACTTTTAACTTGAATTATTTATAGCGGGTAATGAAAGTAGTCAAATCTTCGCTTTTCTCGTCTATACGTATACGATTGAAGGCGTGCCGTACGTTTAATTGAGTAAAGATTTTAATGCTATTTAGCTAAGCTAAAGTCTCGTTTATAAAGGGCAAAGGGTATTTGTCCTTCTTGGTAATTACATTAAGGCGGCGGTAGTTTACGCAAAATCGTAGTTCTCCATCGGGCTTTTTGATAAATAAAATTAGTAATAACCAAGGAGCTTTGCTAGCCGTAATAAATCCTTTAAATAAGTTTTTATTAATATAGTTCTTAATTAATTCGAGTTCTTTCTAGGATATGCGATAGCTTTTAGTATAAGTAGGGACTTGTCTATCGGTAAATTTAATGTAGTAATTATATTTACGATATAGGGGCAAAGTATTGGCCTCTTTTTTAAAAAAAGCTTTAATAAGATAATAGTATTCTATAAAAACTATTAATTTGGGGTTAATCTTCTCTTCCTTTTTCTTTTCGGCTTTTTCGTAGATTTCTTTTATAAAAATGGCAAAGGCATAGTATAGGCCTTTTTTATAAATGTTGCGGCTCTTGTTAATTAGAGAGATTATGGAAGCGGCTTCAATTATATAAATAGTAGTCCGTTCGAGAGGCTTACTTATATTGGCAGGTTTACGTAAGATCTTGGTTATTTTGGGTGTGGGTTTGTTCTCTAAGGTAGTTGCAGGGGCAGAAGCTATTGAAGTTAAAGCAAGTGTGGTTCCCGAAGCAGCTGTCGGCGCTATTTCGAGGTTATATCGAGCTCCGATATAAGTATAATATCCATGCTTGAATTTAATAGATTCGTTAATAAAATTAATCTTTACACTATGGTAATGCATCTATTACTTGCCAATAATAGCCTAGTGAGTGAGATTCGTGATATAGAAACAGACGTTGTCGGCAATATAATTTTGGATCCGTATACGGAGATATATAGCATAAGTTATACGTGCCTTCCCGTCTTCGCTATAGCCTTCGATTTCCTTAGGCTTAGTTAGCTCGACGAAATCGATATTTAACACTTCGCACACTTTTTATGCAATCTCAAAATTAATATAGTTTTCTTCGCGGGCGCTTGTATTTATTAAAGTTTATATAGTAATCTTGTTATCTTCAATTATTGTATAATTTGAAAGGAGGGGTAGGTCTTCGTACGAGGCGTCGAAGATTAAGTTAATATGTGCAAGGGATAGTCTTTTAATAGCGACTTTTTCAAGAGTTATTCGTTTTTCGAATCGGTTTTATAGTTGGAATAGCGATTTAATTGTCGATCGTAGTTAAAGTCGTAGTCGTTGTCGACGTCGGTGTTAGCCTCGGACAAGTGTTTTACGTTATTTATTTTCGAGGGCTTGTCCTTTCTCTAGGGGCAATTGGGTGATTTGTGACCGGGCTTTCTACAGCTATAGCACTTTACTTCTGTTTTAATAGTGGGCTTAAAGTAGGGCTTTAGCGTCGCGATTCCGGCAGGAGCAAGGGTAGCAAATCTGGCAGACGCGGAAGCTGAAAACTGAGGAGGTCGAGAAGTCGTGAGGGAAGGGGGAGTTCGAGGTCGTCGAATTGCTGATCTCTCCTTTCGTTTACGTCTCTATTCTTGTCTTTCCTTTTGCTAATTAACGGTCTGGATGTTATCGTAGTAGACAGCACATTTCTTAGCTAGTTCGTCTATAATTTGGCAATCGATTACTGTAATTAAGGCAGCTTGCAATTCAATACTAAGCTTTTTGCAAAACTCGTGCAACTTAGTATTTTTAGTTATGGGAAGTTCCACTATAATACGTTTCCATTCGGTATAAAAGCTTTAGAAGTCGCTTTTATAGTATAATTTGTTGAATTTATTCTATAAGTTCTTAATTCTATTCGAATTATCGTAATGCTTATCTATGTTTATGAAAATCTCTTCTACACTAGTGTAGGCAATAGAAGAGTCGACTTGGAATCTAGCCCGTAATTGCTTGGCGGCCAAGTTAATTACTCTACTTCTAATATATACTATTTTGGTCTTTTTAGTGGGGAAGTAATTAGCGTTGATATCGAGCTTAATTATCATAGTAGTCTTCTAATTATCGTATTTGGCTTTGTTCAATCCAGTGAAAGATTTAGGGTGTAGTAGGCGTTCGGATTTTGGGGGTTTGGATTCGTAAAGGATAGAATCGGAATGTAGGGCAGGTCGATTCTCGTAGTGTCGAATTACTACGTCTTTGTTTTGCAAAGCGACGTTAGCGGATTCAAGGAGCTTTCGGGCTTCGTCGAATAACTTCTCCAACTATTGGTAATCGTCAAAAGTCTTGCATACGAAGTCTAGGGCCTCTTGCTAAAGTTGTTCATCGCTATCTACTAGTGTAGCCCAAATTGCGGCCTCTTATATATTCCTAGCAGTGGAGTGCATATCTTCGTCGTCGGTATTATGGAAATCTAAATGCCAGGGGCGTTTAATGTTTTAAAGGGGAGTCTAATCGGTTAAGAGATTTGCGCTATTATCTCTCGCTATTTTGTCGGTGTATTTGTAATATAGAAAAGGGGGTCTACTACTAAACGGTGTAAATAGATCTTTAGCGCGTAAAGGCTAGCAACTTGTAAATCGAAATTACATAAGGAATAAGATTACGTAAAGGATCCTAGGTTTATATACCTAAATAGGCAATATAGGGGAGTTCCACGTAAAGGGAATAAATTCTCGCGGAGGGGAGAATATAAGGGGCGTTACCGTTCCACGTAGGGGGATTAGTACCAGACGCTATAAGCTCTCGAAGGGAAGTTTGTACTACT
Source organism: Phialocephala sp. D728 (assembly GCA_003988865.1). Taxonomy (NCBI): domain Eukaryota; kingdom Fungi; phylum Ascomycota; class Leotiomycetes; order Helotiales; family Mollisiaceae; genus Phialocephala; species Phialocephala sp. D728. Next base: position 149,897 of record QYAJ01000098.1, on the reverse strand, counting down.
ACGGACGTTTTTCCAAAACTACAATTCTTCGAGTTTTGGCGTATACGCGAGGTAATAGATTCATTAGAGTCTTCTATAAAAGACTAAATAAGTGTTGGTCTTAGTTATTGTGTGAGGAACGAGCAGAGCAAGTTATATAGTTGTATTCTCGCTTCCTTTGAGCCTGCAGGACAAAGCATGGAAGGCGCTAGTCCTAATCTGGCAATCCTAACCCTTTGTATGCCTTGGTGACCGATATTCGTCACAGGCAAATTATAATACTCTATTTAAACTTCAAACTATTGCGATCGGACCGAATTTCGAAAAAGTAAATATAACATCTTACACATCGATTTAGTAACTTTTAAAAGCCTTTTAAGTACTGCAGATTTATTTCTTATAAGCTTTTTTGCCCTCTCTCCAAAGGAGAGATATTCATTTCTCCAATTACGCCCAGTTTTTTCATCGATGCCGCATTCAAGGGAAATAGCTCGATTTAATTTCTTCAAAGGATTGTAAGCTAATACGTTAAAGAATTTTGTTTTTCGTCGAGTTGTAGCTTCTTGGCCATGAAGAGGATCAAGGGAAGGTGTCCTGAATGGATTGGATCGCGTTAGTGGAGCCATAGTTATAATGTAAAGTGTTTGTTTACTATTTCAATTTATTTACGATTTCAATTTTGGTGTTTTTGGCCCGTGCGGACAGAATTCCGACACCCCCTGGTGACCCCACTCCTCTTCGTCAAGCGAGTTTGCAATCTCTCGTTAGCCATGGTTTCATATCCACTCAAAATAGTGAACAACACCGTCAGCTTGACTTTGCCAAATGGCACAAATCCTGAAGTTCTCGATGATCTCCCAATCGCCAGCACAGCTCCCGGCATAGGTCTGACAGGTTCTACTACTCTCGGAGGATTTAGCCTCATTGGGAATGTAAATGGCTTTGGTGAATCTCCTACGGAAGAACCATTTCATGCAGATGTGTCTATGATTGCCAACGGCGCTCTTGCCTTGTACAGCTTATATGGCCTAAACTCTTTTACCTGGTCACATGCCATAAATCCTGATTGGGATGTCATGCAGTACTCGGGATATGTATGGCGTGATCCTGTACCCGATATCCTGGCTGCATATCATGAGGTTATGTTTCGACTTGGTTTGAGCGCTGCAACGAATGCAACTCTCGTTGACCCAATCGTACTTGGTGGCAAAACTTATACAAGCGCGAGAAACGTCTCAGCTACTTATGTTTTCAATGAGAACTACTATATCTCAAGGTATAGATACCTTGGAGGCGCCATGGCCGTGATCCTGTTGGCGATTCTCAGCGTGATGCCAACGTAAGTCCCCTCCCGATAGATTTAGCTTGCTGAGTTTTAGAGTTGGGAAATTTACAAATAGTTAAGACTGCAAGGAATGACGAACAGCTGATTTTTGGTGATATAGACTCAGAGGCTGGTGGAGGATTGGTCGCCCAACTACGCTCTCGCCATTGGAAACAGCAAAAGCCTTTGGGGCTCCCCTACCTGCCAACTGCAATTCAAACGATACTGTTGAGGACCTCGTCCATAATGTCAAACATCAAATGGTCAAATATGGCGCCACAAAAGGAGATGAAGCAGGGAATTGTGGGAGCGGACTGCGACTTGAAGAATATGGAGAAGTGTATACTCCTAGGTCTGAGACAACGTTTCAACAATGATAATAATCATTGTTGGAAACGAAAGATAGCAAGCCAAGACCTGGCAGTGCTCTGGCAGCTCTGCAAATTTTGAGATTCACGGCACTTATTCCGACTTCGAGAATATTTCAAGCTGAATGCGGCAAAGCAGTTCTAACAAATAATCAAAGGGAAAGCAGGCGAGCAAAGGATGTTGTCAAACAAGAAGGGATTTATCTGAGCACCTCGCAAGAGAGTGCGCAACATCGAGCGAGGGAGCAGAAAAGGTCAGCGGCAAGGTATAAAGAAATGGCTCCTCGACAGAAAGAGGCGCGAAGAGCAAGAACTGCCCTCAACGAATGATGGTAATCCCCTCACGACAACCACGAAACTGCCTAGAATATGGCAACAAAGTCAAGATCCACGATTTAAAACCTAGGATTTAGGACGTTAACTCCGGTACGAGAAATACTGGCGCTTCCGTTCTGTAGCAGAGATGGCATGTATGGTTGTAAGGGCAACTGCGATCATGAGAAAGAAAAAGCCGACGAAGTCTAGGTATTGCGTATATGTATCACATCTACCAGTCTATAATGTTAGTGCCTGAGACACCATTGCGTACTTAGTCGCTCCTGCCACCTTTGCATCACACCTACTCTCAACATAACGCCTTGCACAGTCTCGGTCTAGGGTCGAGCTGCCATCCTGCAAACTCAGCCCCGTCATTGCTTCGGAGCCCAATTGGCATCCTAATGGTTGCTAAGCGTGCGCTAAGCCCTCCATTTACGCCACCACGCCCGACCTGAACCAACTACGGGGAGCCGGTACGACCAATATTGATATAATTTTTGCACTTGAATTGCTTCCCCCTTTATCAGCCATTATGCAACCTTATCGTTCCCACTAATGGCTATAAACCACATGTTACCCCAGAGAACTCTAGTTTCATGCAAAATCATATTGCCTTCGATCATCTTGTTTACACCCTATCTTTCGAGCAGAATGCATCTGTACAGGTAGCTTTGAGGCATACGGTATCTCGACCCGTACAGAGCTGCAGTGTCCTGATTCAATGGAAAGCCTAAATGTCTACCCCGCCATTATGGCCGCAGATTTCCCACACTTCACACTAGAATCCCCAACGCTCCTTGCGATTGTCGAACCACCTTCTCAATATCCCAAGAAAAGGAAATACGAAAGCAGCATAGAAAAGATTCAAAGCAGAGTTGACAATAAAAGAGTCAAGGCTATAGGCCGGCCCAAGAATGGATGGACACCCTCAAGATCCCGGAAACTCGTTAGGCTATATTTGATGAGTGGCCTAAATGTGGATGAAATCGCAAGGGTGCTTCGCACCAAAGCATTCAAACCATGGTAAGCTAGAACCGTTGAGATCTTTATTATATGGACATGTCTTCTAATAATATACTTAGCAAGCGAGATATTCAGAAGCAACTCAAAGTCTTACTCCAGAGTCGCCCTAATAAGCTTCGACCGCATGTTACCACAAACAAAGCCAGGCTCCAAATCTTGCGGGAATCCAGGAGGCAAGAGATTTCAAAACCAGCTGAAGCATTTCGAAAGGGAGCCAGCAGAGGAGAGATCCAGGAGACTGGATTTGATACGAGCAGAGGTAGCCTTGGACTTGCAATTCCGGATTGCACAAGTACCACAGTCAACGAGTCGTGGCTCGAATACGGAATCGATGCTGGTCTGCCCGGCATGTCGAACAGTCATGATGGCAGCTCCTCTTACGAACCAGAGATTAACTCGAGTCTGTGGTCACCAGCTGGAACTAAAGTAGCTCTACCCTATACCTATACCTATAGTTCATCTCCAGTCGGAAGGGAAACGTCTTTGACGGTGTCTCACAGTCGATCCACTTCCTTTGTGCCATCACTGGAACCAAGTTCATCATTTGCGGACTCGATATTATCCCAGAATGAGATAGTTGAACTTGGGCCGTCGACGGAAATGGTAGATTTGCCGATTGTGTCCTCACTAGCAAATGCCCCACCAGAAGTTTCAAGTAAGAGATATTCACTGGCATCACTCAATCCAGCATTGCGGCCATTCTCCGATGCTTTGCTTCATCGGACAACCAAGGAAGCAAAGCTTGCCCAGAGCATCCTTTCTATTGGGGCAAAGTCCTATGCAGCAAGTATGATTAGCATCGGAAGCCTACGCAAACGCTTGTCACGCAAAACAGATTCTTGTTTGGGAGATATCTTATCCCTATTGCAAAACTTTACGATTGGTGATTCTTCGGATCGCTCAAGCAAGATGACACGATGGTCAGTGAGACATATTGATGACAGACAGTCGTTTGCCGGCACGGTCAGCTTCGATACAGTCGACTTAGAATCAACGGAAGTACCAGTGGAAACAGATAGAGAACATGTTGTTCCTCTTGCCGGGATCTTTATATATGGTGCGTTGGGACAAGACGAACAACTTGCGATTACAACACCAGCAACAAGGCAACATGCGCAAGGACTTAAAGATCCATCGAGAAGGAACAGGACTTGGGTCAGGTCGGTTTCAAGTGTCGAGACTGCGACAGTACAAACAGAAGCTATCGACAAGGTCGACTCTTTTGGCAATTCTATCCTACACGTTGCCGCTGCTCTGCCTAACTCAGTAAAATACTTGCTACGCTTGCTCGACCTCAATGCTGATATGCACCTCTTGAACAGCGCCAATCAAACTTTCCTCCATTTGTTACACGTTCAGTCGCTCGAAATAGGAGACTGTTTGGAATTCGCCACCCTCCTAGATAGACTCCAGTCGGGGGGGTTTAATTTTCATCAACGTGATGACCATGGCCAAAGTCCTATCCACTTGCTCACACGACGTTGGGTCTTGTTAAAAGCTTGCATCGATGTACCGGCTTGGTTGCTCCATGCAAAAATCAAACTCCCACTCTCTCGGGATAACCTTGGGCGCACCATTGAAGCACAGATGACCGGAACAGGCTTAGACGCCAATTGCTTCCAGCATTTTGACATCAATGGGACTCGAGACGACGGCAGCACCTTTCAAACGTCTATCAAGCCACAAGAGACTGGCAGAGAGTGCCACCCCAACTACGGAAACCAAACTTCTATCGAGACACTAGAGGATTTGCGCAAGTATGAGCACCATGCAGATTTGCTGAGAACGGTGTTGAGAGCATGTACAATACCGCATTACGAGGATCCGATGGGTCGTAATGGACTACATTGCCTTGCAGAGGCACTGGATCTTCCCTCCCCGGGTGCTGCTCTTCAATTGACGAGCTCACGGCGTGAAGCCTACCTTGAGGATCTTCTAGCATCTGGCGTCGATCCTGACAACCACAACAAGGATGGCGACACGCCACTAATGGCCTTCATCATCCATGTCCGAGATGGCGAAGACGACGATGCTACCACTAAGATCCTCTCACGACTTTGCGCTGCCGGAGTCAACATCAATCGCCGCAATCGAAAAGGTGAAACACCACTCCACATTGCCACCAAGTTAGGGAGACGCGCAGCAACGAAGTTCCTGCTTAGCAACCATGCGAATGTACATGCTCGTGACAGCAGCGGTAAGGGCATCATAGCACTGGGACGAGTCCACAGCAAGCGGGCAAGGAAAAATGAGACTCTGTACGCCCAGATTATGCTTTGTATATCTCTAGTTGCGGATGCAGGTGGTGCTTCTGCACCAAGTGTTTTCCAGGAATGGGCGCTCAAGTGAAGTTCTTTTGTGACATGTAGGGGAAGGCACGACAAGCAAGGCTTCGTTTATTCACATTCCGACACACGTAGAGAGTAGGTAAGTTCGATGGTTCAGTGTTGCAGGACAGCACGTCTGTAAGTTCTGGCTTTCTGGGAGAGTTCTGGTAGGCATATTCAAGGAAGGTAGAGCTGTGCTGCTAGCCTACGCTTCTATTTGAGGTGCTCTGTCTCAGATGATGGTGTATAGGGAGGTGGGTGGGTGTGAAAACTTGACCACGTGATCCTGCAACCGTATGGCTCGGGTTCTTTTATGCTTCTTTTTAGAGTCTTGGGTGCTAGTTTTGTTCGTCTTTTTACTTTGGTTGTTTCCTCCATAAATGAGAGAAGTGAATAGATAGGTTCGAGCCCTACTTGTCGAAGCTCCTGTTTTTGAGCCCAGGATAGCGCCTTCCACTGCCGTTTATGCCAGGCCAGTACTACCATCTAGGAGCTAGCTGGGCTGGAGGAGGGAAAGAAAGGAAGGAATAAATAGCCTTGTTTATCAAATATACTTCCTTCGTCGGTCCGACCAACTTGGTCCGCCTGTGTATAGGTACGGACGTGTCAGTTGAATATCACGTGATGCCTACCATGGTGCGGCAGGGCAGTTTCATTTCAGGTTTCAGTTCAAAGGGCACCGTAATTCATTCGCCTAATATATCTTCACCCTCTCCCCTCTAGAACTTAGAACCTTAGAGCCAATAATACAATTACTTTGTCCCCCAATTGACATGCTTTTATACAATTGCATCTGACAGGACGATCCAACCAGGTCGGGCGAAACGTGAAAGAGATCCTCTTCCGCGATTTTTTGCGAACAGAATTTCATAGACTAGGTAGGAACAATCACCGGAATGGAAGCCCAAGCTCTACAAGCGGCCCAAGTTAAAAATAAAAAAACTTTATCGACCGGCTCTGGCCTGGTTAGCCGATATCGAGGATTCAGCCCGATCATTGTCAACTTGCCCAGCTGGGCGATGGGAGGAAGCAAAAAGTATGCATGGAAATGCATGAAATTCATTTCCAAGGTTATAGACCGCTGCTGATACAGCATCGAACAAAGGCGTTCATGAGGACCAAGAGTCAGATCTTAGCTTTCGAACTGGTAGAAAACGAGATACTCAAGCATTAAGATTTCATTGTCGAGATATAATCGAAATTAAGCATTTGATGCTGCGGTTACATGAGACTATTGAGAAGGCCCAGTTCTCCTCGGTCTCTGGTCGTATGTGATAGCCATACGCTTAAGGTCTTATAGCACGAATATAGGTAGGTATGGTATGGAGTTTCGGCTCGCTTAATCGAGGGCGGGGCGGGGCGGGGCCTCCTAAGGAGTGTCCCACGTGCCGAGAGTCTCGAAAATGTGGTAAGGTTCAGGAGTTTGAAGGCGCATGTGATTTTGTGAGGGATCCCTTGTCTTCTTTTCTTATGCTGACGATTGAACTTTTTAGTATACACTTGTTATTGAAAAACTTTATATAAAATGAGGAGAGCTTTGAAGTTGAATTTGTTTATGAGATTAGAAGTTTTTGCCTACCATGCACAATCTGGCAATCTGGCGTATGTCCTAGCGGTAGGTTATTCACTACAGCGAAGACTAACATTGAGTGTTAATAGAGCTTTTGTTATCACAGCCTCACATATTCACAAGATCAATTTACATTCACAAAATCAATTGAACAGGTTTGTAGGGTGGAGGAACATGAATTGTGTAACTCATATCCTCTCTTTATCTAAGAAGCGTGCGTGCATGCATGCATGCAAGAAAGTCTGTACAGTTACAAGCTGGCTTCAACGCCGGGTATTTGCAAGAAAGGAAAAGACCGGAAAAACAACAACTCCCCCACCACCCCTTTCTTACCATGATCATCATTGTCTATCCATCACTCATCCACTCTAACGTCCATAAATCGTATCGGGAATACACACTTTGTCTTGTCCACCTATCCCTCCTGGTGAACATACAGAACTTCGGAGACTAGATCGAGCGAGCCGAGATCGAGTCTGTTGAAAACGAGTCTGTTGTGTTGTCTAACGAGAAATAGGTAGGTGAGGGATGGACGCAGGAGTGATTATATGTGACTGGTAGTCCCCACTCTTCTACGCCGTCCGCCGCCACGACCGCATGTCAGACAAGAGATGATGATGTCGAAGAGGGATGCAATAGCACCGATGATGGCTTTGCATTGTTAGTAAAGCTCTCTAGGACCAGAGTGGTTGGATTGGTTGCTTGGAGTCTTACCTTCGAGGACAGAAGCAATGCCGTTAACAATAGCCATGAGGCAGCGACCAATGGTCTGGCAGATACCTTCGATCTGGGGTTTGTGTTAGTTGTGTTCGTATTCAAGTTGAATGGCGCAAAGAGAAATTTGGCGCTGAGGCGAAGGTGGAACATACACAAGAGACGACGGCACCCATTTTGAGGTTGTGCGACTTGCGACTTGGTGTACTTAAATGTGGTTTGTTTGGTTCGAAAGGTTCAAGATGCAATGTCTTGAGACGTAGATGTGGTTTGTGTATTGGCTTTAGTTGTGGTTCTGATATGAAGAGAGATTGAAAGTATTCTGAGAGGAAAGGAAGGGAGCATATAAGTAGTTGGATAAGCAGTGGTCGAACCTCGTCTGATCAATCACTGACCATCGAAAACCTGGTGAACTGATTCGACACCTTCGTCATACAGCTCATCTTCACCTCAGAAAAAGATTCTTGAACAGGGATCAGGCTACCATTGCATGCAGTGACGTAGCCGGCCCCCATGTCACACGGCTCTCAATGCCATGCTCTCATTCGACACACGCTTTTCATGATACAAGGATATGAAGCATTGAAAACTTTTATTGGTGACCAGGAATTTAGAGTGTGCACGAAATCAAGGAATGGTGAGGGACGAAAACGGACGGATATGCATGGATCGGGAATGACAGCCACAGGATCGGCGATGCGCCACAGCCTAAAAGGTCGAGATGTGGCTGGTGAGGTCAGCCTCGAATCCAATCGAATCTAAATCGAAGCTAAAAGGGTTGATAGAGTACTAGAAGATGTCACGCTCGCTGATCAGTATGTTAAGTATATGCCCAATTGACTCGTGCAAGGTGAATGGTCGGACATTTATCCTTTATTCCCGCATAATATCTTAGAATCCGTGCCAAGAGTCGAGATCTTGAGACATAGTGCCGGCACATGGATGACGTAGGCGAGAAATTGCATGTTGTTTCGCGGATGATTGTTTAATATGATCATTTAAATTGTCCGAGTCAGATGTGAGCTGGGGTATTCTCTAATGTCAAAGCAAGTTCCAGTCGTAATTTCCAAGATCTTTCATACGAAGGTAACATGGTGGTCTGAACGAAAGTGCCATCGAGCGTCCAAAAGTCCCAGCCGCCTCTCAGAACATCAGACGAAGGTCGAGAGTGGTCCAATCGCAATGTGCTCCGAGAACATAATTTGAAATTGGAGAATCCCCTTTCAATCATAGGCAAAGCTTGTTTGCATAATAACAAGCCGCTCCCTGGGGTGTCTCGGAACCACAGAGTTGTCATCAAAAATTTCAAGGCCAGCCCTTGAACTAGTCAGATCCATATACAGGGTACTCGGAAAGTTCAGCCTTACTCAACAATCTTAATCTCATAAAACCATTCACAGAACTCCGAACGCCATAGTCCCTTCGTTTGTACGGCCTTTCTCTCCTCCTTAGCTAGATTTTCAATCCTGAGACTTAACTTGTGAATCGCCTCTTCAATTTCGGTCCCTGGGTTTCCCTGAACAGTCAAGGAGCGTAGACATCTTAGAGTTGCTAGAGGGTTCCTCACGGGACGCATCGATATATTATACTTCATCGCTTTCCAAGCCTTGTCTACAGTTGGCATATATGTCGGAGGCGTACGCCGATAAAAGATGTGCTGGTTGTTCGTAATGCGCAGGTGTAAGGTTTGAAGGCTCGAAGAATAGATAAGGTCGTTGAAGATTGGCCGAAGGAGAGACTGCTGTACATACTCTTCGTTGTATGCAATCGATAAGTTACCAATATACTTTGTGATCCGTCCGATACTGAGAAACCTCTCACAGGCCTCAGGTCTGGTGAACACGAATCTTGCGCATTCGTAATATAGTGCTCGAGTCTCGTTATAGAATAAATAGTTCGCAAGAGAGAGTCCTTTCCCGCAACGGCAACCTCGATTGCCTAATCCAATGTGGGGGTCTTTGCAGTATCGGCTACCGGTATAATCGTGGAATACGAGGCCGTATATTTGTTCTCGAAGCTCGAATGGTAGAGTCGAGAACGGGGAGGATTGGGGAGGGGATCTTTCGATAGTGGTGTCAAAGTCGTGGACTTTGTCGTCGGAGACTCGCACATCGCCATCGACTTCTAGATGACCGTCAGCTGTGGACTCAGCCTTATGTGCATCGGTCAGAGGCGGCTCGTGGATAGGTTCCGAAGACATCGCTCTTCCCAACGATAGTTATGATATTCTATCGAAGCAGCAGTTGATAAATGTGGGAGTCGATGAATGTGGAGTTATGGAACATCAGTCACCTGGTAGAACAAGGCTGGCAGATAACGCCAAGCCCAATCCCTGCTACATAATGGCGCTAATGCAAGGCTGAGAGCTCTTAAAAGTTTCTCCCACAACGCCATCTATTTTATACTTTTTTCCTCCCATTTCAGAATCTCCCCCCATGGAACTCACTGCTATCAATGTTCCTGGGAAGAAAAAGCGTGACAATGGCAAAGCGGCAGTCGCAGCAAGAAAATCACTTGTGCGTATCTCCCCTCGTCCCGCCACAACATTTTCTAACCACCATGCAGAAGAGACCTTCGGGAAGACCCTTTAAGCTTTTAGATTCCAATGAAGAGACACAGAACTTCGCAAGTTCTGAACCACCTTCGAAGAAACAAAAGAAGAAATCCTTAAAGACTATCAAGTCCCGACGGAAAATGTCAAACCTCGAAAAGTTGCCTACAGAAATCGTCGAGACAGTTTTCCTCTTCTGCTTGAATTTCGATTTACCAAAAGCAAGTCCTGTCATTGCTGAAAAGCTGAGCAGTCCGGTTGTGTACAATAAAACCATCTTGGCTATTTTTGGCCCTACGTGGGAGAGGTGGCATGGCCGAGAGCGGAGTCGATTAGGGAAACGTGATAATGCTGGGCTCGAAGATCCTGAGCAAGATCCAGTGCTGCAATCTGCTATCTTACGTTGTCGCTGGGCAACTTTACCTATTATTCTGAATGCCAAGGAGACTTGGATTCAGAGATACGCTAAGGACAGACCCACCAAGCCTGCTTGTGAGTGTTCAATTATCCTTCGGCCTCACTACCCTACTCACTGTCTCTAGGGTTCGTACTCAACAATGACCCACCTCCAGAAGATGAAGAACAACAAGGCTTTCCTGAAATTACAGCGCAGGAATACTTAGACACGGATTTTCAGGGGTTTTCTAACCTCATTCTCGGTCAGCGAGACGGAGGGTGGCTGTGGGATCAATGCTCTTGGGATCGAAACTCCGATGTGATGGATGGAATAGAAATACCTCAATCCCTATTATCTGGTCCTTGGGATGAAGAAATTCTCAAGTATCTCTTCTGGTTGAGAAAATCAGGAGCAGGTATTGACTGGTTAAACTCGACAAGTGGCGAAGTAGGTCATCCTCTCAACTTTCAAGATATACTTTACTCACCTAGCACTAGGTCGGACTCGAAGGGCTCAAGAAAGCCATCTCATTTGGAGATGTCCGCGCTATTCATCTCCTCGTCTGGACAGGCATGTTAGAAAAGCTCGATGTAGATCTCTTGATTTGGGCATTTCGAAATGCTGGTGGCGACAAGATAGCTGTCATCAATCAATTATTGAGACTGAAATTTAGTGCCATGAAGGATAGAGAAGCTCAAAAGATCGACAAGGAGCTGTCGGAATTAATGGACGAGGCAAAGCAAGATGGGGATCAGGAGAAATATGAAGTGGTAAAGAGCATTTTGACCTCGGAGACATTAGATGGGAGACTATAACGCGAAGGAAGTTCATTGAGGGTGTTTTAAAGTATTCTGAGTTAATACCTACCTCATTCCCGTAATGCAATTCTCCTTTATGAATACATAGATTTTTTCTACTCTCAATCCTTAACCAATACTACTATTTAGAGCCAGTTTAAGCATTGAAAAAATTGCAGTACTAATACAATTATTGGATATTCAGCAGATGTTATTGTCTGACAGAGCAGAAATCTTGGTTAAATTCCATTCAGATCTTCAATCTCCCAAAACATTTCAGACATTTAAAATTATTCTTCTCTACTCTAGCCTCCCATTGAAGCGCATGAGAAGATGAAATTTACATTTGCCACTACCAGAACAACTTTAATGCATCAATCTATCACATTAAAAGCCTAAACGTGATAGGTACTCATGGATTGGAAATAGATGAGCAATTAAAAATGAAAGAATAGGAAATCCCAAAAGTGATCAAACTTTCAAGAGCTGGGACAGATCCCGAAGTTCACCCGCATCACATGATTGGTTTTTCTGGCCCATGTCCAAGCTCTGAGAAAAGCATATCTTCAAAGTAGGAAGCACATCACCCCTTCGCAGATAGGCAGGCTCTCTCACAGCTGCTATGCGTTCCGCTCTACGTGCGCCATCCTCCTCTCTGCTAGAATACCTTCGCATCCAATCCGACGTCTGCTTTTTCAGTCCCAGCGCGAGCTTTGCCCTCGACTATGCTCTCCGAAAACAGAAGTTATGTACAGTAGCTACTCGTACTTCCGCGAAAACAAGACGTCTGTCTACAACTGTGCCACGACGTACTACTGTTGAGGCTGGATTTCTGAACCTCGATTCGTTTTGGCCGAGGTCGAGTAGCTCTGCGGCGAAGCTTCATTCGAATGATTGTTCCAGAGTAACTAGGAACAAGAAAATTGAGTATACAGGGCTCTTGACAGCGCAGAGGACTTCTTCTACAGGTTCGAAGAAGTGGCATCATAATAAGTGGTATAATAAGCTTTGGGGTGTAACTTCTTCGAAAGGCGGGAAACCATTACAGCCCAACGACTTGCCGTGGAATATCTATGGGTCAGAGGATGGTAGTGATACTTCAATGTTCAGTCTTGGGAGACACATTTCTGCCAAAGCTGCAGCACAGCCTAAATTACGGTGTACAGAATTGGATGAGAATGGCAATGTGGTTCTAGCAAGTGGGGAATTCAAGAAGAGCGAGCTCATTGCAAAGGTATCTCGAGCTGTCTTGAATCTTCAATCACAACGCTAATTGCTGTACATAGTATGGACTGCTTCCCCGTGATCTTAGGAAGATTGATTCCAGCCTTCTTCCTCATATCCTCGTTCGTCCATCAGCAATCTTGATCAACCTCCTCCACCTTCGAGTCCTTATAAAAGCCAATCGAGTCCTAGTCTTCGATGCTTACGGTACCACAGATTCCTACAACCAATCGGCATTCATATATGACCTGGAAGACAAACTTCGCCAAAAGCAAAACTCTCCCTCAGCAGGAGGGCTTCCTTACGAATTCCGTGCTCTCGAATCAGTGCTGATCTCAGTCATAACGAGCTTAGAGACGGAATTCGAAGGCGTTAGGAAACCAGTCGTGAGAGTGTTGCGGGAGCTAGAAGAAGATATCGACCGAGACAAGCTGCGAATGTTGCTTATCTACTCCAAGAAATTGGGAACGTTCGAGCAGAAAGCAAAATTGGTCCGAGATGCAATCGACGAGCTACTCGAAGCAGACGATGATCTGGCAGCTATGTACTTGACAGAGAAAAGCCACGATTTGTTACGTGGAGAGGATGACCATACCGAAGTCGAGATGTTGCTCGAATCATATCACAAACTCTGTGACGAGATTGTGCAAGAGTCTGGGAATCTGGTCTCCAATATTCGCAATACAGAAGAGATGTAAGCTCCCATTTTATCCGACCGAATCCCTAACTAATATCCCCCGTAGCGTGAAAGCGATCTTGGACGCAAACCGCAACTCCCTCATGGTCCTCGATCTCAAATTCTCCATTGGCACCCTTGGAATGGGTTCCGGAGCATTCATAGCTGCGCTCTACGGTATGAACCTCAAAAATTTCGTCGAAGAATCCGACTTCGGATTTTGGGGTGTCACAGGCTGGAGTTTCGTCTTCTCCGCTCTTGTTTGTACCTACGGCCTCACCAAGCTCCGAAAAGTGCAGCGCGTAAGCATGTGGGGTGAAGGTGGACGGCGGGGCCGTAATTGGAGAGACGAGGATTTAGATAGAGCACTAGTGCACCGGGAACTAGAAGCAGGGAGAGCAGAAACGAAAGAGAGACACAGGAGGATGAAAGAGCAGAAGTTAGCTGCGCTGGAGGAGATGAGAAATCACATGGTGAAGCATCGACATGAAAGACATGAAGCGGCAGCTAAGGATGCTCCGACTACGAGTAAGGTTGTGTAATTATATATCAAGTCATGATTTATGTTTTTGGCATTGAAGGTGTTGGATTGTCGTAACAGGATGGGAAGGGTGTTTCGGCGCTACTTCTATTCTAGTAGCATTTGGCTGATAGATGTTTACACACTTCTCTCATGATGAATGGAGTCTTCTCTCATGTTTGCATGTGTTTTATTGATACCATTAGCAAATGCTGCTTTCATTTCCGCTCTTACTCTCTTGAATGTCCATCCTCACTCGTGGAGAAAATGAGCGAGCAAGCTAGAAGCTTTTATTGCGTATCATTTGCTCCAATGTCCGTCATTTGCCTCAACTTTAAGAAATTTTCTTGCACGTCGTTTACTCCAATGTCCAGCTTCATCGACTTTAGCGAGGTTTATTACATATTACTTATTCCAATCTTTAGCATCTTCTTAGACTTCGACGAAATTTTGTTGCACATCGTTTTACTTCAATGTCCGCCCGGCCTCTTCTTTTACCTTGATTAGCTTTTGTTGCACATCGTTTGCTCAAAACTCCGTCACTTACTCCGACATCGTGGGCTTTTATTGCATATCGCTCAGCTCAATGTCCCACCTTTTCTTCAACTTTGAGGTAAGATTTGTTTGCTGCATATCGCTCTGCCATTGTTTGGCCATTTCCCCGACTTTGGAGGACTTTTCCAATACTTAGCTTAAGTTGTAGGATTGCCTGGCTTTGTTGCACATCGCACTTCTTTCGAACGTCCCCTTTTCTTCAACTCGACCATCCCTCGCTACGCATAGACGGACATCCGTGACTCCTGAAAAAAGGGACTCCCGAACCCTGCGATATGCAATAATTTCACGTGCCTATTGAAGCAGGCAAGATCCTTAAGTGAGGACAATTTAGGCATGACCTTCTCATAGACGGCATGGAAATTCTCAAAATAAGTCGCGCCGATGAAGTAGTTCCGAGAATTTCGTTGCTTCATTCCTAGTTCATCTCTTCTCTCATTGAAAATTCCTAGGAAGAGCAATAGTGAAGCGCAGTATTGTGGTGATTGATATCTCTAGGCAGCCTTTACTGATGAGAAAGTGGAAAACTGTCGAAAAGAAGAGGACTCGCTACTGCTGATCTTTTGAAGCAGCCTTGATTTTGGTCCTCTTGTCAATAGCTCAGGTCTAGCTTATGTATATTTCAAGGCGCATTCAGAGTTGAACGAAAACGTGGAAGTATTCGTCGTTGTTGGGTCATCTTAGAGTTAGGTCAGCGTGGACAGTCCCTGCTGCGCAGGAGTGCCAATAGTGCATGATCCAACATCTAAAGTTATTGTGCGGTAATTCTGGCTAGAGTCGATGCTACTGTTGCGACCGCTAGGCTAACCCATGTATCACTTCCCATTGTTCTTGTTGGATGATCTGAGGTCATGGCCATGCTTTGGCAGCTTTCCCTTCCTCCGCCTACGCCGCCGCCTCTGCTGCTTAGTTTCATCCTCCGTGTCCTCTTCTCCCCCCTCTTCCATTTTTTTCAAATCGGCCTGCATTTTATCATCCCAATTTCGATCCTTAGGAAACTGGCTAAGCTCGGGGATCTCGTCGAAGAGCATACGCTTCCGACTTTCGGCATCGGTGGGTCCAGTTGGTGCCCAAGGTCCAGGCTCCCTCTCAAAATGCGGGACCATGGTTGTCTCCGACACGGTTAGCAGTTCCAGATGCGTTTCTTCTTCAAATAGAGGAATCATCTGAGTTGACCTTGTCCGTTGCGGTTGTGGCTCGTTATAAATCACTGCCCGGCAACTAGGACACGTATTAACTTCCTGGAGCCATGCCACCACACACGTCTCATGAAACCAGTGGGAACATGGTAGAGCGGTAATTTCATCGTCTGTATGAACATGGTTCATACATACTGCGCATCTTCCTTCAAGGTTGGCAAGGCAAGGCTCTGGCAAGGAATCAATATCTTCGGTTGATACTTCTCTAATGGTCCTGCCATCATCTTGGAAAAGAACCCTGAGATATCCACAAGAGGACTGAACTCCCTCTATGCTCCAAGAAGATGCTCCTACTACTTCCCGAGCTGCATCTATGTCGAATCGCCTCAATCCCGGCTCCAATGCTAACCCTTCACCGGGCATTGTATAAATTGGATCCAATGTGACCCCATGTAAAGCAATGAAAAGCCGTACCGGAAGATAGAGGTACTGGTCAGCTTCGACATCTTTCATGATAGTTTTAGCCTTTGGAACAAGATCCGCGATCATTCCAGCAGAAAGTTTTGAGCTATTAAGCATAGAGTCAAATTCCGACCGGGAGCTTTTTAAAGGATTTTGTGCCTGCCCGTATTTACTGAGCTTCTCGTTAAGATAGCTTACGCTCATGAGAAGTGCTTGTCTTAAAGGCCATTCTCTTTTCGCCGATGAGAGATTTCTCCATCTTGTAGCTACTGTTCCGGTCGCAGTAAACAGGCCAGTATTTCTTGGTTCAAGCTCCTGCTCAACGGCGTGACAGAACAGGGCATATCCAGCCTTGAGCTGAGTCGGAGCGTCTTCGGTTGCCTTGTGTCGTCCATCCTGCCATATCGCTGCTTCGTAGGCAGTACAGACGTCCGTACTGCTTAACTTTTCTATGTCTTTTGCCAGTTCGACTAAAGCTCGCCTGACATAACTTTGAATACAGAAGCTATAGAAGGCAGAAAGCCACCAAGAGCCACGCTGGCGCAAATTCTCCTTTTTGAAGAAGACTCGAGAAAGTTCTCGGGCGTACAACCCAAGGTGTACGTTCAAATTTGCTATACACTCGATCTTGCAATTCCACGACTCGCAGGCGCTATGCCAACGTGTATCGAGGAGTCCAGAAGCTTTAGCACGCAGGGCTTCTGCACAGGTTCTCAAGCATATCAAAGACTGTGCTATTAATTGGTTCTAAGAAGTGGTCAGTCCAGGATCGGAAATTCACAGACTTCCCTTACGTCTTGTTGTTCTGCTTGATAGGCTATGGCGAATGGCAATAACCTTGTTAATTCGTCCAAAGATCCTTTCTCGTTCAGAGCTCGACGCCCCAAAGGGCATTGAAGGAGATTCCGGATAATGGCGAGCCCACACTGCTCAAGTAGGATCAATCGAGCTGAAGTGGTCGGTGAGCGCTCAGTTGTGGAAGAAGAATTCAAGTTCTTGTAGAATTCTTGCCGCACGCTATTTTCCTCTATCATGACTTCATCCGAAAGCTCAGGGACGTTAGAGCCATCCTTCCCCGGCCAGGAATCAGCATCGCTTGTAAGGCTCAATGATTGTATCTTAGCTTCGATGGTTTGGATATCTTCGTGTTCTGTAGATAGCCTTGCAAAAGAGCGTCGGCAGAGCCAAAAACTCGGGAGTTGGAAGTCGCCACGCTTGCAACCAACACCTTCCCAATTGGATCCACCACGTTTCGGGCATAAGGCACATGGATTATAGGTATCACACTTACATCAATCTCAGCATAAGTATACTCACTTCTTAGTTAATACGCATAACTTACTGATTTTTTGAGGATTTTGCACCTCCAGCAAGCACCAACTTCCTTGACTGCATTCATTCCTGCCCCAGCTAGGCGACTTAAGGGCCCACGTCGACCAGACCCAGCCGAGTTTGCGGATCCGACAGAGACCTGACTTTCAGAATGAACTGATTTCGAATCAAATACAATCTCCTTGTATTCTGTACTGCCGCCGCTGTGTACGCTTCCTCTCCTGCTCTCCATGCTGCCTTTTCCGCCTCCAGCGTTCTCGCCCTTTTTGTCGGATTTACATGAGATAATATGTTGAGCTAAAGAAATTTGTCGATCGAATGACTTTGCGCAACGAGAGCAGTAGTATTTTGGCTTCGCACCAAGGTGATCTACTTTTCGATGACGATTAATATGCTCTGCCCGGAAATACCCTCTTGGACAAAGGTCACATTGGTACGGTCGGGCAATATTTGCTGGCAAAACAAATTCTGGGGACGCTGATCGTTCAGAATCTTTTCTCTTGCGCAGAAGGCGACGGCTGATCACGCCAGGTGTGGTCGGCTTCTTTTCTGACTCCTTCCTATTGCCCTTAGCCTTGAGAGTTGAGACAAAACCATCACTTACTGAATCTTGATAGTATCCTTTTCAGCCGGTTTGGCGCCAGCCCGGAAGCAGATCATGCATTTCTCGAACAGAGGGTTATCCGCACTCCCATGCGGACAAATAACACCAGATGCAGGATCTTGAAGATAGGAGGTCGGGCAGATGCAAGATACAGAGATGAGCCCGCACATGTTGCATTTCTGGTTATCGGAATATTTCCAATTCTCGAAGTGCACAGAAGCTTGGTTCAACACTGTACTCTGTGTTACTGGTAGGTCCATCGTAGCAACACGCTCATCGACCGGACCTGTATTCATAGTAGTGGTCCAAGGACCAAACATATCCTCTATCACGGATTCGTCTCTTGTGACGATAGCTGAACCATCAACAACTCTAAGATTCGGTACTAGGGTTTCGCTATTAATTATATTTGGGTCGCTGTTCAACATTGATCTAATTATCGCTTCAGGGTCTGGTTGAACACCGTTGTCCTGCATAGCATTGCTGCTTTGATGGCCGACTCCAAGAGAAGCATAATTATTCATATCAAATAGCATGAAGTTGGGAATCGCAAAACCAAGATTGGGATCGGTTGATGATGCTTCAAATGCATCCGGTCGACTGATCCTAACGATTTTCGCTGAATACTCATACACCAATCCTAGGGTATGCGCAATCCCCTGCAGAATTCTTTGTTCAGCATTCGAGCGATGCATGAACGTCACTTCCTCTCTGTTCCAGTCGTTCTTGAAGAGAATGATCTCTGAGAAGAATTCCAGGTTCGTCGGATTGTTCATATCTGACCACGTTACTTTTGTATTTTGAAAGTATACAGTTGAGACGACGAACCAATTCCACCCAGACCTGTGGATATTGACATGTTTGCGAGCGCATACCGGAGAATAAAATTTCAAATAGGAAGCAGCATATAGACCTTGAGAGTGACGATGCGTGATATTGATCAATTGACAAAGTTGATCTATCACCCCTTGGGACTTGAGAAAACGAACTAAAATTGAACACCTTTGAATAATCTCTTCGGAACGTGAGGCATCTATAGAAACAATTGAGACACTGAAGAATGGAAGGCCTTAATCAGGAAAGCTGGCTGCTGCGGCGGAGCGAGAAACCTTGGAAGTCACAGCTTCGTACGCCTGTGGGAAAGGACGGCGGTCCATAAACTTTGGGCTTAGCTTGGGAAAATCGAGGTGTTTTGGATAGCGAGTCACAGGTGTTTTCTGAGCACATCATATTACTGATGGGGACGAGTGGAGCCACGAGTCCTGCAGGATGGGGCGGTTATATATCAAATTGGGAGGATTGATCACTAACCAGCCACCCCAGCTTCCCAAAACATCGACCGCCAGTTTGAGCTTGAAAATGGCCAATCCGATTACAATAGGGGAGGCATGAAGGCAGTGCTGCTGCAATTGGTCAGATCGTTCGACAAATGGCGCGAATTCAAAGATCGTTCTCGATCGAATTCATCGATGTCGGAATGGAGATCTATTTCAAGGAAAAGTATTTATTCATGCCAAGTGGATGCATGAAGTTGGAAGTCACTGCAGCAGGTATTCAAATCAATGGCAGAAGGTTTGGACTTTGGCTGCGGACATCCTCCACGCTCTTTTCTATTTACACTCTCAAGATCTCTTGTGGACAAAAACTGGCAACGCCTGTATCTTGAAATGAAAGCCTTCTCTAATCTCAAATCCATCATCGGGAAAGACACGACGATACTGAAATCTCCTGAACAACGTCGCAACCGTCTTCTTCAACTCCATAAAAGCAACCTATATATCTTTAGTACTCTCCAAGCTTTAGTTGAAAGGACTTACATTTCTCCCGATACAGGCCCTCGGCCCATAACTAAATCCCAAAAATGCTTTCTCAAGCTCCGCCTTCTTCTCCCCTTCCCATCTCTCCGGCACAAACTCCAACGCACTACTTCCCCAAACTCTCGGGTCTCGATGTGTTGTGTAAGTAGGAGTACTCAGCACAGTTCCTTCTTCAAAGAACTCATCACAGACTTTCATCCCACCTTTCGAAACTACTCTGGGAAGGCCCACTGAAACAGTTGTTCGTAAACGGAGAGTTTCGTGTATAACTCCATTCACATACGGCAAGTCTTTACACTCTGCCCACTCTGCTACAAAGTCAGCAGACAGCGGTGACGGAAAAGCTGTATCCAATTCCGCCTGTAGTTTCGCAAGCTTGTCAGGGTGAAGCATGAGCATGTCGATCAGGTGGGTGATTGTATTTCCTGTTGTGTCACTACCGGCAATTAGTTGCGTGAGGGCTTCGGCTTTGATTTCATTGTCGGGAAGTGAGGAACCGGTGTCTGGATCTGTCGCTGAGAAGAGGTAATAAAGGATGTCTTTGCGGCTTGGATCTGCTGGATGTGCTTTTCGTTTCTCGACAGCTGCGATGCCGATTTTGCCAAGTGCTGCAGCGGCTTTTGAGCCGGTACTGAAGAATGGGTCGAAGAAGATATAAGGCGTCCATGCTGAGTGAAGTTTTGTGAGCAGCGAGCTTTCGGACAGGAATGGATGTCTTACTCTTGATCCAAGGCATCTGTCCGACCTGTTTCGATCGGAAATTCCGTGTCAGCTACGTCTCTCGGACATTTTCAGTGGCCACGGGAGTAAGGTGCGGTTTCTAGAGTAATGAGACATGCGCGATTTTGCGGCGACTTACTGTTGCACACCATTCTCCACGATCACGGAGCTTTGTGATGAAGCCTACATTATCGTAGCCCGCTGCTGTGAATCCAAATGGATTTCCGAATGCCTAGCAGATTTCACTGTCAGTCACTTTTCCTATAATCAGCTTTCAGCAACGACTCACCAGATCACCTATGATATCAAAAGCCAAGAACGCAGACCATTTCGCTGCGTCGAACGCTGCCTCTCCTTTCTGTTGCCTCTTTGCTATCTCACTATCCAATCGTCCCAATTCGACATATGCACCGGCTTTCCCATGGTCAATAAGTTGCTCCATCTGGTGTCCATACACAGTCAATGCTTTGGTGATGTAAGGCTCGAATCCAAGCATAGATTTGGGGCTGAACATATGTGATACGATCTTGCGTTTCCGGCTGTGCTTTGCTCTATCCCGGGTTGTGAATATATTATCTTCAATGTTATCGAAGGCATAGTAGAATTCTGATTTTAGAAAACCGTTCCCGTGGCCCATAACATCCTGTGATTGCGTTTTAGCAAAGGCTCGATATAGAAGGGAAAGATGTAATACTCTGATGCTGTTTGGGTGCGCTACGCTGACATGGTTCGGAGCTATGCGGACAAAGTCTCCATGTATGAGATGTTGCTCGTGGATTGTCAGGGAGATTCGATGTTTTCTATTGATAATTAATCACTGATATAGGGGTTTGAGTGAAAGACATTTTTGTCAAGGGGCTTACCTGGCTTGAAGTAGCATCCATAAGTCAGACAATTTTCCAGTTAGCGGTCCTGGGAAGCGATTGAGTCCGTTGGCATTCTGGAAGTATGGAGATATGTAGTAAAACTATGTTATTGAGTAAGTTTGTAAGAAAGACGGTCTCAGACAGCTTCAACTAACAGCAGGACAGACGAGCAAGATGCTGCACCAGGCCCAGAAAGGGATGCTGGACGCAGCGTTAGAGACAGGCTCTATGATACTCATCATGAATTAACAACTTCAAATAGCAAACAATGAAAAGTTGTTCAAATATCGTTTTGAAGAATTGGGCTTATCTATGAGACAGGATATAACCTTGAGACTCGTCTTTTCAGTTTCCCCACTTTTGCACCTCTCACTTTCTAGCCACTTGATTGCCAATCAAGGGAAAAGATAATGAAGGTAATCATTCCCAATATTTCCGCTGTAGGCCGGTGCCTTGCAGGAATACATGCATTCCTTATCTCTGAGCATACTGTTCCCCCGTGGATTAATATGATCAGTCATAATCTAGACTCGGGACACCAATGGTGGGGTTGACAATAAAGGTGGGGAGTGGAGGAAAAGGGAAACGGCACAACACCTTCTAGCTGCCTTCTGTTGGAGCTATTTTAATTAAACTGCGGATCTTATCTTCAACATCAGCGTCGTCATACTTCAATCGATACTCATAAGAATGAATAGGCTCAAGATAGAAGGGTATCCATGACATCTTAAAAATGACCACCCAAATAAAAATGGACTTGCCTCCTGACGCTAAACTTAATGTGAGTTCTTCATGAATAAAGTAATTGAATGGTCCTATGCTGAGATGAGCGAAGATTATCATTGTCGGTGCTGGTCTCGGAGGTGTTGGTGCTGCAATATCATGTCTCTTGAAAGGGCATTCCGTCCACATTCTCGAAAGCGCAACTGAGATAGGAGAGGTAATCACTTCCCCATAACATTTTGAGGATGGAATTAACAACGAACCATAAGATTGGAGCAGGTATACAAGTTCTTCCCAACTCATCGAAAGTGCTCAAATACTGGGGACTCGAGCCAACGCTTCTACCACATGCCTCAAATCCGAAATGCGCAAACTTGATCAGTTGGAAAGGTGCCCCTTTAAGTAGCCTCAGATTTGCTACTAGTGCTGCCAAATATCCTGGAACGTTCTATTGGGATTTTCATCGAGCAGACCTCCATCGAGTGCTGATTGATCGAGCTATAGAGCTAGGTGCGACAATGGAGTGCAACGCTCGAGCGATTGATGTTCGATGCAATATGCAAGACAACACAGCGAAAGTAGTGCTATCCGATGGAAGAAAGCTGATAGCTGATTTGGTGATTGGTGCTGATGGCATTCATTCAAGAATGAGAGAAGTGTTGGTGGGGAAAAAGCAGCCGCCGACCAGGACTGGTGATTTGGCTTACAGATTACTCTTGGATACTAAAAAGCTGATGAAAGATCCTGATTTAGCACCTTTTGTTACTGCAAAAGAGGTCAACTATTGGATCGGACCTGGTGCTCATGTTGGTACGTTTGAACTCAAAGGATTTAAACCACGTCCGGTATATCCAGTCCAGGCTGATTGAGTTGTCTGATAGTTACATACATGCTGCGAGATGGAGAACTCTGCAACATGGTCCTTCTCGTTCCGGACGATATGCCGGAAGATGGTCCATCGACTCTGGCGGGAAACGTGGAAGAAATGCGGTCCCTCTTTACAGAGTGGGACCCACGAATATCAAAATTGTTAGCCCTATGTGAAAATGTCCAAAGGTGGAGGCTTTGCATAGTCGAGCCATTGGATTCCTGGTTTCACCCTAGTGGATGCTTCGTCCTGCTCGGTGACTCTGTTCACGCCACCTTACCGTATCTCGCGTCTGGAGCCGGAATGTCATTTGAAGATGCAGCAGTTCTTGGAGAATGTCTTGGAGGGCTAAAAAGTACTGCTGCAGAGGAGAAGCTGTTTGCGTTGAAAGTATACCAGGCTTGTAGGAAGGAGAGGACGGAAATGATCGTTCAAAGGGGGAACATCCAGCAATATTTATACCATCTTCACGATGGAAAAGAACAAGAGGAACGGGATCGTAAGATCAAGGTTAACGGGGCAGCGACTTGCGATGCTGAAATGGAGGAGGGAGAGGCTTTGGTATGGAGAGATCCTCTGCTAGCTCCAAAGCTGTTAGGGTACGATCATTTGGAGGATGTAAGTAATCACTAATATCTCTAAGCCTCGTAGGCTAAGCTACGATCGCGTCGGCATGATATTAACAGGTCGTAGGTCGCTAAGTACTGGAAGGGCTTGGCATGTCAATGTTCCAGATAGAGCCTTTGTGGTTAGAACAGAAACTCAGATAATTTCTCGAGTTCGCGTGAGTGGGGGATTCTGGCTTTTATCCGTAGGAAAAGAAATGAAACAAGAGCTTCTCTACAAAAGAATTCAGTGATGACAAGTTCGTCAGCAGCCTCTTGTGGCAGAGTATTTGGTTGTTCTTGGGCGGTCGTCGTCTTGGGAATATTGCAGAAGCGGTCATTCTTCGTCGGGAATTAGAATGCTCCGCGAAAGCCCCTGCTCCCTGAGTTGGTCCCATGGCCTGCTTGAGAACTAAGCCGAAAGCAAACGGACCGCCTCTGCATCTCAGCATAAACCAGATGCCTGTAAGCTACGCCCTACATGACCGCCATCGACATCTTTGCGTATTGAGGGACCGCACGATATGCATACGAGGATCTCTCTCTGCCACCATGGACAAACTCTGTACAAGAAGAAGTGCATACTTGCACCATGATAGTGCTCGTCGGAAACCCAATTCATAATTGATTTTTGAAAGCCAACTGAGGCAGGCAGTCGTCGCGGATCAAATACAGTATGACTTCATCTTCTCGGAGTGCTAGTCGCGTGCGAAGAGATCGAGAACACGGCCACGCTACAAACAAGAGGCAGAAGCAGCCAGGAGCCAATTCTATATCCAAGGACAACAATAGGCGGGAGACCGGCATGCGTGGTCGAGAAATGAAGCTTCCAATTCAAGAATGCGAATGCACACCGACCAGAGGACGAAAGATCCCACCGCGCGTGAAGCACATGCGTCATGTTCCTCGTGCGTACCCAGAATCGACTTCTCAAAGGTGCATGGACTAACGCAGAACAAGATGAATATACCCCATTCCACCACATTCCACTCGACGTGATGGATGGCTTATCCGACGAGGGCGAGTTTGGACCAGACCCAGACGATGGGAACGGCTATATTGGTGACGAGTCCACGACAATTCTCACTCCGAGTAATGACACTCCAAGCTCGACCATACCTACCTACCTCGATGCGACCACAGACCTCGCAAGCTATTTCCAGCCAGTCGAGCTGCATTCGGACACTGCCCTCGACTTGCAGTATGTTGGACATTGGGTCGAGACGCAAAGGGTTACTGACGAGACGAGAGAGATGTTGCCAATCTATATGCGTGCTATGAGTCTTGATCGTCGACGTAACCCGCGAATAGATGCGCAGGAGGCGATGATAGAAGTTGAACTTGCATTTCCTAATATCGAGAACGGAGCTGAAGAAATGTACGGGACCGAGCGTCGATGATATGAATGACAAGCGCAGAAGAGAAGGAAGCATTATCTCTGAATAATGAGTAATGAATAATGAATAATTAATCAATGCTGTGAAGTAAAGTGCCATGCGCCTCGAATTGAAACTGGAGAAACCGTTCAACATGAAGAAGAACAAGTTATTGAGACGCTAAATTTTGGGCTTTCCTTAGTGGAGCGTTCTTTCTAGTTGCTATTCACGTGAAGACCCTTTCCAGAAGCAGTCATTGCGCAGGTAGACTTTAGGTTAAATTATATTAGATAGAGATAATTACATTTATTTGATTATGGTATACGGTATAGTTGCCACTCGTACATACATCTACCTAATCAAGAGTTCCTCAGTATCCTCATGATCCCACCAAACATCTTCTTCCACGATACGGAATACCCGATCTCCACCACCGCTCTCGTAAATTCATATCCCTTCTGAGTATCTGGGATGGGATACTGAATCTGCTTGGGTATAGCTGTCTTCACACCCATCCAACCCCATCTATCCTCACAGATGGCCTTGATATTGCACAAGCCTCTCAATCCTTCTTCACCAGCGAATCGTCCATACCCGCTGCCACGGTTGCCACCGAAGGGTAATTGAACGGCGTAATATGCAGCAAAGTCATTGACAGCAACCATTCCAGTCCTGAGATGGCTGACCACGGCATCCGTTTGAACGCCTGACGAGCCAAATACAGACGCACCGAGGCCAAAATCGGGTTTGTTTGCGAAATTGCAGGCCTCTTCAGCGTTCTTCGCTTTCATCACGACGCAGATAGGTCCAAAACACTCTTCGTTTGCGATGGCCATGTCTGGAGTAACATCTACTAGAAGAGTTGGCTGAAAATAGTGTCCTGAGTGGTGAATTGGGTGATTGTATCTCTGACCTCCAACTAGAAGGCGTGCACCATCCTTCACTGCGGTTTCAACCAGCTTTTCGAGTCTATCGAAAGATGCATCTGAGATCATAGCTCCCATGTCAACATTGCCGTCTGGAGAGTCGAGAATAGAGCCAACACGAAGAGATTTGATTCGGGGCTCGAGAGCCTTGACTATGTCATCGTAGACATAAGGGGTAGCAATGATGCGTTCAATACCAATGCAGTTCTGACCCGCCGCTTGGAACGTGCCTCGAAGGAGAATTTCATTGATGCGCGGAAGGTCGGCCTTCGCAGTGTCGAGTACAATTGCTGCATCCTTGCCTCCCAGTTCAGCTAGGACAGGTGTCAGTGACTTCGCAGCAGATGCCGCAACGAGTTTTGCCACAGGCTGACTGCCAATGAAGGTAATGTGGGAAATGGATGGATGAGAAGTCAGGTAGTTAGCAGTCTGAGGCCAAGTCGTGACAACCTGGATAAGATTGGCATCGTGTCCACAAACACTCAAGGCCCCTCTGGCAATATTGGCGAAATGGCTAGCACTCCACGCAGTGCTCTCCGAAGCTTTCACAACAATACCATTCCCAGCGAAAATGGCAGAGATGATAGGACCGAGTATATTGTGGAGAGGATAATTCCAGGAGACCAGAGCAGCAACAATACCCAAAGGCTCGTAGACTACTTTGTTCGTCTTGTACATCATGAGGAGGTTCGTCGGTCGTTTCGATGGACGGAGAGCCTTTTCTCCATGCTGAATTGTCCACTTGAGCTTTTCCACCGTGACAAGAATCTCGCCCAGTGTGGCATCAACCATAGTCTTTCCAGAATCCAGGCACGCGATACGACAGAGGTCCTCCTGATTATCCATTATGTATCCTTGCATGCATCGAAGGACTTGTCTGCGTTGCTTGAATGTTGTCCGAGACCATTTTTCCTGTGCGACTCGGGCTTTCTCGACTGAGCGATCGATGCCTTCTGGCGTGGTGGGATTGATGAAGCCTAGGAACTGTCCAGTAGCTGGAGCATAGCATTGTACAGCTGTCGAGCCGGAAGCCTACCGAAATCAGTTCTGCTATCAGATGAAATCTTTCGAGAGGGCCGTACTTTAATTGAAGGCTTTTCCATGATCTTCACATCTTCTGGAGCTTTCAGTGTACCAAATTCGTATCTCTTAACCTTCTCACCCTCCATGTCTTCAAAGAACTGGATTGCATAGTACATCCATGCCAATATAAACAACGTTCCACCGATTGCAACTTGCGTCAAGAAGACAAAGCTGAAGAATGTCAGCATACTATATTGCCAGCATCTGCTAGAGCACATACATTTCCCTCTGTTCCCAGCCTTCGAAGTAAAACAAGCGTGATTCCATCGGTTTCGTCATCTTGTTCAACATGCAACTTTTCTCAGGCTTCTCTCGAGACAGGCCACAAAAGCTACCACAGAGGGCAGATTTGACAGCTGTAGTTCCCTAAGGATATCACAGACACTGCATGTCTTATACCTTCGAGAATCGCCACAAGTCGACCTCAATGGCACGTATGAGGCGTGAATTGAATAGAATCGTGACCTTCACGCGATGACAATTTTGAAATTCTGGGGAAGGCGAATCCCTGCTAGCGCTCTTGTCAATTCAGCCTGAAATATCCCGGACCGCTGAACCCGACTCGGTTGTCCCTTTCGAGCCGAAAGGGGAGTAGAGCGGGGTCAATGTCGGTATTATAAACTTGATGAAATTAGTATATTTGTTCCTTAAAACGGCCAACAAAAGAATGGACATCAAAAGAGTAGTTTACATACTCATTACTGTCTGTAGTATTTATTCAACTATTTTTTCCCCGGATTTATATTAAAGTAATTATAAAAATACCAAATATTCAAAAAGCAAGTTATATAATGATCAATGTCTGGAACGTTTATTATTTCATTTTTTCAATTACATTTTTGGAAAAAAATTCTTTAAAAATCAAACATTATAATAAGCATATTGTATGCAATTTTAATTCAGCAATTTTTTCAAGATTCTTCTTCAAAAATAATTATACAATACCAAATACTTGAAAAGCAAGTTATATAATAATTAATGTCTGGAATATCCATTTTTCTATTCTTGTAATTATAGTCTTAAGAATATTTCATTAAATACCAGACATTTTAATAAGTATATTAGATATTTGAAAAACAGGTTATAAAGCAACCAATGTCTGGAATATCGATTTCTTCATTTTTGCAATTATAGTTTTAAAAATATATCCTTGGTGATCAAACATTTTTGTAAGAATATTATTTCACAAAAGCTAGGACATTTATTTTGCAATATATATCAGCGATTTAAGAGCTCAGCGCATTTTGCTAATGTACATGCAGCAATGCAACGCTAACTAAAGCAAATTATTCCTCCAGGTGTTGTACAATGCATCCATCCGTATAAACACCATGCTCAAGCAAATGCAACCATGCTAAATATCACCATACGTCTGTCACCTTACTCATTGTCCTCACCATTATTGCCCTTTGCTCCTTTCTTCACGGGACTAGCTGCTTTGTCCTTCATCTTTCCACTGCGCTTGACCAAATGATTAATCGGGCACTTTGCACTATCCCACTCCTTAGTACCAGGACTAGTATTGGCTCTGCAGCGAAGACATTCCTTGCCATGGCGGATGAAGAGCTGGTGAAGGGCATACTTGAACTCATTAGGGATTCGGACCTCGCAGTGACTAAAAGTCTGGTCTCGATTTGCCTTCTCCGGGACCCAGCCAAGCCATTTGCAATGACGCCAGACATGGGTGTCAACGGCAAAGCTGGGACGCTTCATGCAGAAAAGGATGACACAGGAGGATGTTTTGACGCCAATTCCCGGTAGCTGCGTCAGTTCCGTCATGACTTCGTCAGTTGTCAACTCAAAGAGGTAATCCATTGATAACATATTCTCTTCGAACTTAGCAAGCTCCAGGTCTTTTTGCTCTCGAGTCTCATGCTTTGCGCCCAAAACTTGAGCTGGCTCTCTAGTCTCCTTTTCCTTTGTGAGAGCATGGAAACGGGCAAGATTGCGCTCATAAACCGCGTTGAGGATCTTCTTGATATTGGCACCTTTAGCATTTGCTAGTCCGCCACGTTTGATCGACGCGACAACCTTATCCAAGTCGGCTTGATGTACAGCCTCCCAGTTGATGCTGCCTTTGCCAATACCCGATGTACGGAGCCCGAAAGCATCTTTCAGTCCCTGCAAAGCCATGTTGGAATTCTTGCTAGAGGTTGCCGCACTAAGCAAGGTCCTTAGAAGGGCATCAAGAAGATCCGGAACTTCACCACAACCTGTGACTTCCATTGATGGTGGAGGTATGACTTCAGGGGCTTTAATTTCTCCATGCAACTTAGAAAGCAGTCCGTAAACTTCCTCGCAATCCTCTCGGGTGGGCTTGGCATAATCTGGGAATGGAGATATGCTTGGAGTCAAACCATAAAGGTTCTTTTTCTTCAATGTTGGTGTTGTGTCTTGGACATTCTCACCTTGAAAGTCGGTAGAATTATTCCCAACTTTGACAGCATCCCGCTTTCGTCCTAACTTCGGCTTTATATTGCTCGCATCTGAAGTCTTGCTGCGCCGAGCTCGCTTAGGTAGGGGGGCATCGGCTTTCTCCGCTGCCTCGTGGTCAAGTCCCTCTTCGAGGTCCCCCTTTCTACCCAGTCCATGAGGAAGAACATCCCAGTTTCCCTTCATTGTCTCTGCAGGTTTCTTGCTCTTCGTGGCGCGCTTTCTCTTGCTGGGAACCGTGGCCGTAGGCCTTGGAATCTGTACCTGAACATACATAGCATCTTGAGTCGTTACAGATGTATCTGTACTGATGTGTGGTAAGGATGTTTCTTTGTCTAGTGGTGTTTGCAGTTAGTAAGATATTTAAAGGAAATGTTCATAGACATTAGCTATATAATTAGTGTGGCGTGATGAACCCGAATGAAACGTTGGTGAATGCGTACCACTTTCAGGGCCTGATGGCGTCGCAGGAGGAGACGAGAGACTCTGCGCAGCTTTCTCTGCAATAGCAGCTTCACGCTTTGCAGCTGCACGGGTAGGCATGTTTGACAATGGATTGTAATGTTGACTGGTGGTGTACAGCCGCAACGTTCCAGGATAAAGAGAAAAGCTGCTTTCTCGAACGTGACGCCGTAACGATCTAGGACGCCGTAAGAATCCAAGATAAAGAGAATAGCTGCTTGGCCGAACGTGACGCCGTAATGATCCAGGGTAAAGAGAAGAGCTGCTTGCCCAAATGTGACGCTGAGTGCGCAGGAAACAGAGTTTGGTGAAAAGAAACTAACGATGTGGGCAGAGAGTTCTGGCTTCCAGAGGCAGTGGCAAAGGGCCCAAATCTTGTCTGGGTAGGAAGAGAGTTCTTGTTGAGGTTGATTGTGATTTAGAGGTTGATATTGTTTGGTCGAGAATATCGATGACGATAATAGGCGAGGCGAGGCTGCCTCGCTGCGAGGCCGGTCAGGATTGTTAGCGCCTCGGCTATCAGCACTAGGTTCGTCTAGTGGCTGTGTTCCTGTTGCCACTGCAAGGCTAAGATTGGAAGGACATTCGGTGGTTCGTGCACATCAGGAACGAAAATCTCACAAACCTCATGTGCGCAACAACACAACAACTTGAAACTGGCTCATCATTTGAATGAGAAGTAGCTATCCATTTACACGAAT
Organism: Phialocephala sp. D728; assembly: GCA_003988865.1. Classification (NCBI taxonomy): domain Eukaryota; kingdom Fungi; phylum Ascomycota; class Leotiomycetes; order Helotiales; family Mollisiaceae; genus Phialocephala; species Phialocephala sp. D728. The sequence goes on along the minus strand of QYAJ01000098.1, from coordinate 119,437 downwards.
GAAAAGCATTAGTATGCTAGCAGGCATCAATTCAAAGGAGCTGAAGGCAGATCACAGAGAGACCGAGCGATCAAGAATCAAGTGTTTCTTACCTTCCCCAATTGAGCATTCTCGAGTACAATACTAGTGTCTTAGCGTTCGTATATACGATATTCGGCCCCGCTTGTCCGTGTCCACGCAAGTTTCCAGCCAAGATAGAGTTCGCTGAGCGGGCTTGTCATGAATATGAGCTTCCTCAGGACTCGGCTTGTTTTGTTGCTTTGTTCTTCTAGGCAACCCAACTTGCCTTGTGAGTCAATGGTATGTCTTATCGCAACGCACTAATAGCTAGCTAGTCAGTGGGTGGCCTTAAGCGCCAAATACTACCTTATTCGCTCATGGAACATTATCTTGAGCGTCTATACGGTGCGTTCGAATAATTTCGACAAGCGTCACTTCCTGTTGGCCAATTCCAGACACAAATTTGCTTCTAGAACACAACTTTGCACCTTCTCAAATATATCACGCATAATTACATCGTACCGCGGGATCAAGATACTTCACTGTGTAAAGTCTACTCATAGTCAACACTCAAGATAAAACTGATCTAGCAATAGGATCACGGTTGCTTCTCGGAATTTAGTTGGGTACTTTCTGTTTCCGCCAATTGCGCTTGCAAGTGCACGAATGGTAAAACAAGACTTATTTGGAGAAATCCCATTGAACTCAACCCTGCCACAGAGAAATTCGAGGTTTGAAACCAAAGCTGGGCCCGCACTGGGTGGTTTCTCACTCGAAAGATGATGGTTGACGATGATGGTTGACTTGGCGAAAGGTAGATGCATAGAGGAGTTGGAATACTTCCGAATTCTTGGCATAATTCCTGAAAGCGTGTTTCGAGGGACATTACGTCTTCATTTTCGATCATCACCCTTTGAGCTGCACTGGCTGGAAATAATGCGCCGCTTCAAATAGGCGGTAGGATAGTAGACGAAGTTGCAATTTTCGCTCTGATTGTCAAAATTCCATAAAGAAAGTTGAGGATTTCCGGACTTCATGGCCTCAAGTTTGAACGACACGTTATTATTAGCTAGTTGCTTGCGCTCTTTGGGACCAAACCCCTTTGGGGGCAAGGGACTTTAGTGGGGCCATAATCTGTGACCACTACTCTCGAATACATTAAACTTATTTCCATTCCCTACATTTTCAGATCCTTGCACATCAAGTTTTCGTGCTTGCGGTTCGCACCGCACGGCTTAACCAGCAGTCAATTATTGCCAAGACTTGGGACTTCTTAACATCAAACTCAACCTGCACACACCACACAATCCGAATCCCACACCGAGATTTCGCTCCTACGTCATGATGGTTTTCAAACCAAACCTCCAAGTTTTGGTCTCACAGATCTCGAAACTTCAATCCCAGTACAGCCAAAAAGCCGCGGAGCACCACAATTTAACTAGCCTCCCTTCCGAAATCCTCCTTGAAATCGCAAAACTCCTCCCAATCCACACCGTCGCCCTCCTTACACTTTGCAACAAGACTATCCTCTACAAAATCGGAGACACCTACATAAGGAAATTGATCGGTCAAGCGGGCCCAAATTTGAGCGAAGATGTCATAGGATACATCCGCGTCCGACCCGAATGGTCCGAGTTTCTAATTGAGCGCATGGCCTTCCTCTCTCTGCTTGCAAAAGATCTTCTAAAACACGACGTCTGCGATATCTGTCATAAACTACATGGTCCATCCCGGAAGTATGGAGTATTCACTAAATCAAGTCCTGAAGACGGTGCTCATCTCCATTGTTCCGTATTGGACAAACCTTATGTCTACGGCTCTGCATACACATTTGCCAACTTCCAAAAACTCATGACCCGATATCGCGCTCTTAAGTCTACAAAATGGTCCGCTCGACACTTCATGCGCCACTTTGGCAAGGTGTCTGGCCTCGATTTTCTCTCCTATGTCGATGTCCGTGCCCTGAATCGGAGACTGTATACCTACGCCGAGTACGAATTCTATCTCTCCCAGCCGAAGTCAAATCTGACCGCCTGGCTCTCGTGTGTTGCCGAGAAAGAATACAAGGACTGGAAATTATGGATTTGCCCTCATTACGAAGTTGAGAAATACGTGATGACGGGGCAATTGAACGATTGCCTTGAAGAGGGGTTGAGATTCCGCTCTTATTTGGGGAACTCGCAAGCAGGTTATTGCGGGGAATGTGCGACCGAATTCGAAATCCATTTCGTGGATGAAGTGAAAGAAGGCAAGATATGGGTTAATAAGTTGGTAGTCAAGCAGAATGATTCTGATGAAGACGCCGCGTTGTTGCAGGAGGAGAAGTGCGAGCGACGAGTGAGAGTCAGTGTCAAGGTTTACAAAGACTTTGGAACGTTGGAGCGGAAGTCTGATCCAGCTTTCGTTACGCATTTCGGGTATAAGTGTAAGCCAGAGCTGCTGGTGAGAGAATTGGGAAGTATTAAGAGTGCTTACTTGACTAAGGAGATGGTGGTGCCGAAGGCGAAGAAGGCATTGAGAGAAGTCAAGAAGAGCAAAGCTAAGCAGAATATTCGTGCGATGTTGGCGAAATGTCAGGGCTTGGAATGACAAAAAGTTTGATATTCAGTTGTCTAGGACTGATCGGAAAATAGATACAATAATCTAGTAGTAGTTCGAAGGTAAAATGAACCTCTTCAATCTCTTATCCCTTGATTCGTGAAACTCGATGTGACATAAAAGGGATTAATTCGCAACTTTGCGGGAAAACTCTTTGAGCGCTCGACCTAATATGCTAGATGATCTGTGGAGAAGAGAATGCTACTTCAGAGATCAATAAGTGCTGGTCATAAGTGTGCTGGGAACGGTGACTATCTCGCATGCCTCAGGTGCTATTGCTAGATATTTGCAATCGGAGTTACATTTAACAATAAAATCTACAATTGACATTCTTTGTGCATGTACTTAAATATGATGCAGCCTACCCAATGCGCCCTTACCTAAATACAATTTTTCAGTGCTAGCCTCCCAAGATGCAAGATCATTCATAACCTCGTTGCGGTTCGGTAGCAAAATTGTGCAAGCTGGGTGAATATTAGCATAGGGTTTCGAGTGTCCATGAGATGTTACATACCTGATATCGTGACGATCTCTCACTGGTGGTGTGCCAGAGTCTTCTCGCTCTCTCTTCCGCTTCGCATGTCCATTGACATCACCATTGACCTTACCATTGACACCTTCAGCGGACGGAACAACTTGGCCCTTCTCATCGACTTTCACTCCGCGGGTGACGATCTCGAGTTGTGTCTCGCTGGCGCAGCCGTGCAAGACAGCATCCTTTGCGGCGTCAAGCACCTTCAACTTCTTGGTCTCTCCTCGTACCTTCTCAAGCTTTAGGAAATAGTCGTCGTCAACTGGAGTAACATATTTGCCACAGAAGACGCCAACTTCGAATTCTTGTGTAGGGCCTCGAGGTGATTCCTCGGCGCATGCAGCTTTGAGATCCTCAAGTGATTGGTAGATGACTTCTTCAGCGCCAATATGTTTAGCAATAGCCTTTCTGTCGCGGTTATGGGCTACGAGTTCTTGAGGAGAAGCCAAATCGATGCCATAGATATGCGCATGCGTGATCGGTGGAGCGCTCGAGGCAAAGATGACTTTCTTCGCTCCAGCTTCGCGAGCCATGCTGACAATCTCCCTGCTTGTGGTACCACGAACGATACTGTCGTCGACAAGGAGTACAGTTCGACCAGCAAACTCTGAAGGTATGGCACTGAGCTTCCTGCGAACGGATTTCTGGCGTGCACCTTGACCTGGCATGATAAAGGTTCTAAAGACATAGCGGTTCTTGACGAATGCTTGACAATAGGGTATTCCGAGTCGCTCGGAAAGACTGGCTGCTGAAGTGTTCGATGTCTCGGGGATAGGAATCACAACGTCAATCTCTTTGATAGCTTCCTTGCCAAGTGTGCGAACGATTGTGTCTGCCAACTTGTTCCCCATGTTTTGTCTAGTTCTGTGGACGCTCATTCCATCGATGATCGTGTCTGGACGGGCAAAGTACACCATCTCAAAAATGTCCGGTGAATAGGCTAGCTGAGGGACAACTTGTCGGAAGACTGGGGCGCATTTTTTCTGGATGATGACTGCTTGTCCCGGGAGGATGTCTACAATGTTCGAGAAACCAAGTTGTTTCAGAGCAACGGATTCGGAGGCCATCATGTAGTCGGTAGTTCCAGGTTCTGTTCCCGAAGGTCGCGAGCCTAAGACGAGGGGTCGAATGCCGTATGCGTCACGGAAGGCTAGAATTCCAAAACCCGCCAACATTGCGGTACAAGCCCAACCACCGACACATTTTCCATACATGCGCTCCAAGCTGTTGAAAATGTCTTCCTCATTGACACGAAACTTTCCAGTCTCATTGAGCTCGTTCGCAAAGATGTTCAACATCAGCTCGCTATCACTATCTGTATTGATGTGTCTATGCGCGTCTCTGTCGAGGTAGTTGCGGAGTTTATCGGCATTGATCAGGTTGCCATTATGTGCGAAGGTTATTCCAAAAGGACTATTGACATAGAAAGGTTGTGCTTCGGCGCTGGCACTGCTACCAGCAGTCGGATATCTCAAGTGTCCCAAACCCATGAAACCAGGAAGATCTTGCACTCGGGAGCCGTCGTGAAAGACCTTTGCGGCCATGCCATTGCCCTTGCATTGATATATACGCCCCCCTGAAGCACATGTAGCTATACCACATGCATCTTGTCCTCGATGTTGAAGATAGTAGAGAGCATCGTGGAGGTCGGCAGCTGCGGTCGTGGAGGAAGGATCGTCGATGTCGCCAAGGATCAGCGCAAGAATACCGCACATCTTAGACTCTGGTCAGAATGGTAGTCACAGGGAGAGCTATTCAACGTTGTCAGCAGAGTTGTGAAAATATTGCTTAGGACATAATTGAAAACTGGGGGTATGTGGGGTTCAGTCTAAATTTTTTGTCTGCAGAGTTAATCTAAGCAGTCTAACATCTTTTGAAATTTTTGATCATCATAACCACCAAGGTATAAAAGAGAGAGGATCGCAGCACGATGATATATGCGAGAGCAGATACTTACTTCCTATGAGGTTCTGTTGAAGATTCTACCTCGCAGAGCGAATGCGCACGCGAGAGTTGGGTAAGGGACTGACTCGGGATTGATAGTGGGATCTACTTTAGTAGTAGAATTGCTGAAGACTCCTCAGTCGAGAAGGTTTGAAGACTTCGAGACAGGTACGGCTTTTGGCCGGAATTTGGTGTGCGACGTAGCGCCGTGTGGAATTGAGGTCGTTGGATACATTTTGGAAGTTATTCATCCCACTTCAGACTTTTGCTCCGTCCTTTAAGAACATTTTTTTTAGCTTTCGGCTAAGTCAGGCCCTTGTCTTTCCGCTATAGCGGAATTCTGAAGCAGCCACAGCGGTCACGCGCTGAAACTGCCTGTGGCAGGAAGAAGCGGACAAGATATTTTGAGAATGAGAACTCCACAGTAGGAATTATTTTATTACTCGCAGTAGAGTGGCCTGAGATGGCAATCACACGGTTCATGCAGCGTATTGCATTATCCTCGCTGTGATTGGTCAATTATGGCAGCGCTAGTATGCACGTGTTTTGGAATCACTCACAACGAAAATGACCGCAACAGAGTGAGCATCTGAAGGTTGTCTATCTCGACACATAAGACTATTATTCCGAGCGAGTTCCGTGTCTAAGGTGACATAGATCTTACTAGGCCACAATCATTGATGATATGTCAAATATTCGAGATAAGCCACCCTGTTCCCCTGCCCTCCCTCTGTCACAGATCACAACTGCAAGATGAAAAGAAGTAAATTCATGATGTTTCAATTCTTCGTTCAACCAATGGTATGCATTACATCTTGCTCTTAAATGGCTTCGCACTTTCTACTGCATCACTTTCTTTAGACTACCAGTTCTTTTTCTTGCATAAAACAATCAAATAGCTTCTGGTCCTCTGGGAGCTCCAACATCTCCGAAAGCACAAGCAGATAAGGAATTGTATCTTTTGTTAAATACTCTCACACCAAAGCGTACCACAAAGCCCGGACAAGACGCCGCGACGTTGACCTTCTTCCAATCAGTTCAGAATTGCTGCAGACATCCAGAATCTTACCCAAAAGCGTGAACTTTGTCTTCGTGCAAGAATTACACTTTATATCTTTATTATTGTCGTTATTCTAAAACGCCAGCTGGGATCTAGTGGAGGTGATTATGAGGCAGAAGACTATTGAATTAAGCATTCCATAGTCCAGAATTAAGTGAATAATAAAGATTTCTTAGGATATATTAGACTATTGCCTTCTCCCCTTCAACAGGTTTTAGCAAAATTGTCTGAAGCTTCCAGAGCTACTCGCAATATTGCGGTTTCTTTTTCTGTCCTACAAGGCCCGAATTGGGTGCCAGTCTTTTTTTGCAAGGGTCGTGACCTGCAGCAAGCCGTCGCCTTCGAAGACTGCTACTTACCGTCAAATTCCCCTTTCGACTTTACCTTAAGACCTTTTCGAACCTGGATCGCATCATGGGCGCATTGGGAAGAGAAGAGATCGTTATCATTGATGATGACGTTATCATTATAGATGACGAAGAAGACACTGACTTTCAGATCACAAATTCGAGTACGTTCATTCACCTATTCTAGTCCTTCCCCTTCGATATCTTTCTATCTTTCTATCGATGACACTCATATTCTCTGCATTTTATATTTGCGCTGCATCTTGACTTCGATCTTTGGGTCAGGAGTCAATATATGCTTGAGCATTATCCCAAGAATATTCCAGGAGAATCCATAAGGTCGATCGGCTTCCATTGCCCTATGCCACGACTAATGTTTAAAGCAGACTGCTTTACGTCTCATATCCAGTCCACGGCAAGAATGGTGCCCAGGTCGAGGCCCAGCGGTGTATCACTCATCTCATCGTCTGATGACCAGCTACTAAGCTCCGTTTCAAAACCAGAATCGATGCCCACGACGACCAAAAAGTCTATAATCGAACCTCAGTTCCGAACTCCTGATTATGGCCCTAAAAACTCATGTCCAACTACTCGAGCTCTATCCTGGGCTAGGTCTCCGCGGTCCCAACGAAGACTCGATTCTCTACCCGCTAGGGAATCATCTAGATCCCCATTGTCTCCCGTTTCGAATGATGCGTGTCGAAACTTAGGAACGGCCCACGACCCCATTCCCGTTGACTCCCATTATGGAGAGATAAATTCCGACACTAATAACCATCAATCACAGCCGTATGTTGCTAGCTGCTCTGCAATAGGATCAAAACAACACCTGTCAAGCAGCGGAAATTCTGAGATATTGGATGGCGTGATGGATATAGTCGACTCTCCTGGCTCTGAAGAACAAGAGTCACGACTTCAACGCAACCTTGAACGGTTAAAAGACCAAAACATAGAGGTCATTGACCTGGATGTCCTCGAAGATGATCAAGAGGACGAGCTTCGCATTTTAGCTGTACAGAATATTCGTCCAGACGAGGAACAGCCAGAGACACAACCTAAACAAGCTAGAATCCCGAAGCTTGCGCGACGGAACTCGAGCATTGCTGCGCCCTGGATGATAAGTCCAAGCTACCAGTGCGGTGGTCTAACACTGAAACCGAATAAGACTGTGGAACTTGCTGATGGCGATTTCCTGCGCATTAGCATTATCATCTCTAACTTGCAGACGGATGAAATTCGAATTCGCGGCAATCGACTCCAACGAACAAGAGACTTAAATGGGCTGCTCGAGAGGAAGATGAACGAGGTCGTCCTGTTCCTCGAAATTGATCTCGATGATCCTCGCCCTCACTTTGAGCAAGGTGTGATCGAGATCCTACTCACCGACATCAAGAGGCTTCGAAATGCTCGCTTGACAAACCAGAGATTTCCTCTCGACAGGAACTTAGACCCGAAAGACTTTCGAAGCAACAGAGATCTCATGAATCTAGAAGGGGGTTTGACTTGTCGGTGGAAGTACACCTGCACCTACGCCACCGGGGCTGACAGATACCACAACATTCACAAGGAAAGACGGCTTGAAAGACTTCGGGCAGATGAATGTACGAGTGCCAATGCGCTCTCTGACGCTGATCGTCGCTTGCAATGGCGTGGAGAGACTATCTTCGGAGGAGCTTACCGACCTTCTCTCCAGATTGAAGAGGCTGAATCAGTATTAACAATCCTAAAGGAACTTCCAATCATCATTGAGAGCTCGCCTGAACCGGAACAGAACGAGAATCCATCGACTTTACAAAGCTCGCTTGGACTTAGTCAAGGCCAAGGGACTCCGAAAGTCGAGACCGTCAATACTCCAAGGATAGAGAAACGCAAACGTAGTGGTATGGAAGTTGGTCGTGTGGAATCAAGATCTGGGATGCAACAGGTAACAAAACGAATTCGATACGAAACCGAAGCAGCCATTGAAGACACAAGACGGCGCTTATCAACTTGCACACTCCAGGGCGATGAAGATGAAAACCTTCTCGACTCTTGCATGACAGTGGACCTCTCTTCCAGACCAGAAGACCCGCACAAGTCCTCAGAATATTCTCAAGCTATTGGTCCTTCACAAGAAGCGCCGCTGTCTATACCCCAACTCATCGACCTCATATCGTCAGACCTCTCAACCCCACCACCGTCAGGATCAATCCATAGCACATCTTTTATCCCACCCGCACTAATCCATCGTCTCCCAGGACAAAAGCTCACCTACGGCGACGCTTTCTGTGGTGGCGGAGGTTCAACTCGCGGTGCTCTCATGGCAGGACTACACGTCAATTGGGGTTTCGACTTCAACAAACACGCAGCCTCAACTTGGGCAGCTAACTTTCCCAGCGCACGCTGTTATCACGAATCCGCACACGACTTCGTGTCTCGATGTCAGCACCATTCTCGCTCTCAAGCTCAAAATAAAGACCCCGACCGTTTCAAAGTCGACATCCTGCACCTCTCCCCACCTTGTCAATTCTTCAGCCCAGCACACACCGTTGATGGCCAAGACGACGAGATGAACGTCGCTAGTCTCTTCGCGGTACAGAGTGTGATTGAGGTCGCGAGACCGAGAGTCGTGACGCTGGAACAGACGTTTGGGATTGTGAATGAGAGGTTTAAGTGGTTTTTTAATGCCCTGGTACAGATGTTTACCAGTCATGAGTTGTCGGTGAGATGGGCTGTCATTTCGCTGCAGCAGTGGGGGCTGCCGCAAAGGAGAATGAGGTTGATTATAATTGCTTCTTGGTGGGTCTCACCACATTGAAAGGATAGAGGTGGAAGAGACTGACAAAACTTAGTCCAGGAGAGATCCTCCCACGTATGCCGGATCCAACACATACAGAAAATCCCCCCTCAGGTAGCACACTCAAACCCTACGTCTCAGTTAACTCCATCTTACGCTCCATCCCCCCTACCGCCCTTGATCACGACCCTGCCTCTGTACACTTCTCGGACAACAGACAATTGCAGCCATGGGATAGCTCCAAGATCCTCCCCCGAGCCATGACGACCAGCGGAGGACAGAACTACCATCCGAGCGGAAGAAGGGATTTTACATTGAGAGAGTATGCGTGTCTGCAGGGGTTTCCGATTTGCCATGTTTTCAGAGGTAATTATGTCAAGAAGCAGATTGGGAACGCTGTGCCACCGGTTGTGGCGAAGGTGTTATTTGAGAGTGTGAAGAGGGACTTGGATAGGGCAGATGGTATTGTGGAGGACGTTGAGGTTCTAGATTAGAAGTACGGATGTGAAGTAGAAGAGACGTTGTGCTGATTCTTGGGCTTAAAGCTCCGTGTTTGTGACGTTTGTCAGGTCCACGTTGATGTTTCTGAGAGGACTTAGCGATTAGAGGGCAGGGCAAGAGAATGACTTCAGGCAGCACTCGATCATGTAACTGGTTCGTAAATGAATGAAAGCAAAAGATAGGATGTTGTGCCAATGGCTATCGTTTATCTGATACCCAAATATTGATAATGTTCGGAACTGTGAAGCGATCTCGGTTCAGGGCCGCTTCCCTTCTAGACTTGCATGACCGTTTTCTCTCTCACGGGCTTGCTGGGCTAGCCGGGATGGTGTGTCTAGCAGAAGTGATCAACCCTGCTTAGAAGTGAACCATTCAATGAACTTGTTTTACCTTGATGGAGGGCTTCGGTCGCTCACCCAGGGATCCTTGGATTTTTGCCTTTTATTCCAATACTTTTTCAATTTTTTGAAATCCTGCACCAGAATTGGTCTTGAGGGATACTTTTGTGACGAGCCAAAGTTGAGCGATTAAATGGGGGAAAACCTCGTGGGTTTTTGTAAACTTCGATAAGCTAGTGCAGTTTTGCCATTATAGCATTAGTGAGGTCTTCTTGGCAATACTCGTCAACCTTGAAGGCCGACGGGTCACTATGTTCCCGTGTTATTGCACAGGTAGTTTGGCGAGGTAGATGAGAAGCACGAGCGTTTCAATCGAAATCTACAAAGGCAAGAGAGGCTTGGATATCTGCAATAGTACTGAATTGCACGCTACTAAATTCGAAATTACTCTACACGAACGCGAAGAAGAGAAGTGATGGCAAAGGCTTGAGTTATACGCCTCCGCTTGGAGCCGAAATCTCTCGTTGGTGTCTGTTTCCTAAGGCATATTGATATCGGCTTTCGCACTTGCAACGTTTTGTAGCTACTGGGCATGAAAGTCTGCTGAATTTCAGTGGGATAGTCGTTTTTCGGATCGGCGAAGTCGCAAAACTATTGGCCGGCGGTTTCTTAGACATCTGAAATTTATCGGCACTCATTGATGTTGCTAACCGATCCTGACCTTGATCCTGACATCGTAGGTGGGAAGCTTATGCTTATGAACTAGTTGACAAGACGATTTCGCAGAGCATCTTTTGATACATCTTTTGGTGGCAGGGTATTATATGGACTTCCTATCGTTGAGAAGTCAGCAAGTTGTGTAGGTGTATCTTCTGTCGAAACAATTTGAAATTTGGTTATGGTGCTCAGTGATCTTGGTTAGAAATAATCAGGACTTCGAAAAGTTCATTATTTTCAGTGCGTTTTTTGTAATCATAGCAAGGAAATTTGGAAATTATATGCGTGGTGAAAGAGGAATCCGCCTACCATTGTACCCAAAACAGACTACACAATATGCTCGTATGCTGTCGACCATCGTGTTGGTGGTATATCAAAGCGTCGTAATGGTAGGGCCAGAGTAGGAAACCGCAGAGGCTACTGAAGACATTTGCAGAGTGGATGGACCCTAATTCTTTGGAGTGGTCAGCAGTGGTCCTTCGAGCACAGAAAAAAAGATAGCTGTTGAATTGAAAGCAAAATTCAGAATATGTAAGATTGAATGTCATCCACTCGAACGATATAGCTACCCCGGCGAGGGTGCCACCGAACGGGGTCGATCGCAAATTATATCATCATAAGAGGAGAAAGGATGCAGGCAGACAGGATTTGGACGTACTTTTAGTTCAAACCGTAGCGACAGAGCCATTGTGTACATGTAGATAGTACCAATGGCTTCGGATCAATACACAATCCAGGGCTAGTATGAAATTTACGGTGTTGAGAAGTTGCGCGAAAATTATGTAGATCGAGAAAAGTTTCTTGAAGTTTCGATGCTCAAGATAGAGCTCGAGAAGCCGGAAGCGCTAATGCTGCGTAGCTGCCTTATATCTAGGGCATAAGATGAAAAATTTAGGGTTTCCATCGCTTATCCACCCACACCTTACACAATTTCGATAATTCCGCCAGACCGGCCTTTTCAACAACGACAAATTCCTCGACAATTGCCCTGTACGTCTACATGCCCGTCACGTCGTCGCAGACGCTCAGCTAACCACATTTCTTCAGAATCAATCACAATGGGTGACGCAGAAATTAAGACGTCGTCATGGAGACTGGTCGAGGTCGGCCGAATTGTCCTCATCGCAAACGGACCTTCAGAAGGAAAGCTCGCTGCGATCGTTGAGATCATTGACCACAAACGCGTACGTGAAGAATGAATGGGAGCAGCAGCCCAGGCGCAATTACTGATTCAAATTCAGGCTCTCGTCGATGGACCATCAACAGACACCAAGACCGCCTGCCCCCGTCAAGCAGTTGCCCTCCAAAATGTCGTCCTTACACCTCTGGTCCTTGAGAAGCTCCCCCGCGGTGCACGAACTGGTGTTGTCAAGGCGCAATGGGCTAAGGCTGGTATCGAAGAAAAGTGGCAAGAGAGCTCGTGGGCCAAGAAGCGTCAACAAAAGGAGCGAAGACGAGCATTGACGGATTTCGAGCGATTCAAGGTTATGCGGTTGAGGAAGCAGGCACGTTTCGAGGTCCGAAAGTCTCTGGCTAAGGTCAAGGCTGCTGCGAAGTAGAGGATTGTTGGGTTTGGGCTTGTGATCATGACTGCATTGGGTTGCTGGATTCCTTTGCTTCTCAGGGAGCTTTGTATCCTACGTCAAATTTGACAGGCGTCAGAGCATATGGACTTCAAAAGACAAATGAAGTACTTTCCGAGAATAATGCTGTTCCGGCTAAAGGCTCATATGTGGATGTGATTATAGTCTGTAGGACTTATTCCGAATGTGATACTGAAAAAATCCAAAAGTGAAGTCTAGATTAGAGTACTATACAGAAATTTATGATGAAGTCAATGTATGCAGCAATAATTGCGCTTCGAACTGTCCTTCCTTCCTCTCGAGCCTCTGTTCTGAGTTCTTTCGCCGACCTTAGTTAGCGAAAGCACCACCAAAATCTTCCAGGTTCTGGACAATCCACGCTGCGTAGAAATTACCACCCATTCTACCTACAATAATTCAGGTAAGTTCTGCGCGCATCCCATTCAGAATTTATAGTGCTTTGTTAGAGCCTCGATGCTTGGGACTCTGCAAGCTAAGCGCACACGAGAAATTTCTCAAATAAACGAACACACAACCACCTACTGATATTTACACAACAGACATACCGCCCACCATGTCTAACCCACGCATCGAGGAGCTTCCAGATGACGAGCCTACCAAGAACGTCACCGCTGAGGATGAGGGATCCGACAGCTCTGACTCCGAAGTCGAGACCGGTGAAGGTGGAATTCCAGCAGGAGGAGCAATTGTCCATTCTCGCAACGAGAAGAAGGCGCGCAAGTCAATTGCCAAGCTCGGTCTCCAGAGGGTCCCAGGTATCACCAGAGTTACTTTGAGAAGACCAAAGAACGTGAGTATACCTGTTCCTATCGGTCTCCGGCAGTCTGCTTCTGCTAGCTACGACGTCACTAGCTATTATGGCATACCGATCTTGGACCTTGTGGCCGCAGCTGCGATTATTGAAAAATGTTAGATATCATAGAAGTGCAGTGTGCTAATGATTCTACTCTTGCAGATTCTCTTCGTCATCAACAACCCTGAGGTCTACAAGTCTCCCTCGAGCAATACCTATATGTAAGTAATGCGCCCCGGATTTACAAAAGAGTTTGGAGCTAACTTATATGAACAGCGTCTTTGGCGAGGCTAAGATTGAGGACTTGAATTCCCAGGCACAAGCTTCGGCTGCTCAGCAACTCGCTGCCCAAGAGGCTCATGACCATGCTGGACATGACCACTCCGGCCACGACCACTCACACGACCACGGCAAGGGCAAGGCTATCGATACTGGTGATGACAAGAAGGACGATGAAGAGGACGACGGAGAAGAGGTCGATGCCTCTGGCCTGGAAGACAAGGATATTGAGCTAGTCATGACACAAGCAAGCGTCTCTCGCAACAAAGCTATCAAGGCTCTGAAGGAGAATGATAACGATATAGTCAACTCTATTATGGCTCTTAGCATATAGGGTGCTGGTTTTGTTGGTCTTCCATGGTAGTTAGACGGAGGAATAGTCATGGCGAATTCAGATGCTTCTGCATCCAAAAGCAATGTACTCTGAAAATGCAAATACAGCACGTGCATGGCCAAACTGTACCTAGGTATATGTGAAGTGAGTGCCATTCATCGAATGTCCTCCTTGCCTTAATGATTGTGATGGGTGAACATGACAGTATTATGTTGCTTATATGAAAGCTTCCCAATCATTTTAAGACACTTGTGTTGAAGGAATCCATCAAGCAAGACTCAAAAGGTTAGTTATTCACAGATAACTCATCTTCAAATGTCGTATGGAGGCGCTCACTCTTCTCCCGAAGATGCTTCAAATACATGATCACGTGAACATGCACTAGCCGCGAAGAAGCTCGTCCAGCTTTGACGACGACCAACACAACACAACTCTCCCCTCCTTAATCGCTCCAATACTATCACAATGGCAGCCGGAGTAAGTTCAATTATTCAATTTATGTTTTGCACCTTCTCCGAGCGCTTCACCACAATCGAATGCGTTGCAGCGAAAGCTCCACGTCTCCGAACTGTGCCGAAAATCGCGCCTCTTGCAAGTCTATAGCTAACATATCGTTTGCAACAGCGAAGCGCAGCTCTCAAGCTCGACTGGGCAAAGGTAACCCAATCTCTCGGTCTCCGTGGCCAAACTGCCGCCTCCCTCCAAGCCTTTAAGAAGCGTAACGAGGATGCCCGTCGCCGAGTGCAAATGCTGTCCGAACAGCCGTCAAAGGTTGACTTCGCACACTACCGCTCGATCCTGAAGAACCAAGCCGTCGTTGACGAGATCGAGAAACATTTCAGCAGTTTCAAGCCAGCTACCTACGACGTTGCTAGACAAATCAAGGCCATTGAGGCTTTCGAGGCTCAAGCAATTAAGAATGCCGAGGAGACCAAGGGACGTGTCGATATGGAGTTGAAGGATCTGGAGAAGACGCTGAAGAACATTGAGGAGGCGAGACCATTTGAGGATCTGACTGTGGTACGTATTGCCGTGAGATCAGGCAGGCGAATTAGGATGGGACTAATCTGTCCTGTGTTTGTAGGATGAAGTTGCTGCTGCCCGTCCCGATATCGATGAGAAGACCTCCCAACTCGTTTCCAAGGGACGCTGGTCTGTACCAGGTTACAAGGTTCGTGCTAGACGCGTGAAGATACAATTATAAGGTATTCGCAGGATTGCTAACTATTTAACAGGAGAAATTCGGCGACCTTTCGTTGCTGTAGACAATTACCTCGCATCCTTTCCTATGTCTGTACTTGTGTAAATAACGGGTCGGTAGAAGACGAAAATGAAGCAGGCATATCTACATACCTGCAACTATCTCTTGTGTGCATCTTTGATAACAGAAATTCGGTCTCATAGTCGAGGAGCTTCAATCACAAGTGTGCCACATTAAGTTATTGGCATTATTGAAAGCGGTACTTCTTTGTTCTCTGTCATTCATTGATTCTTATTGATTCACTGGCAGCTTAATGCTTCTGATCTCTAAAGCAGGTTTCAATGTCTGAAGTAGCCGTCAACATCCCAAAGTCCTACTAAACAGACTGTGCATGGTAATGCTTTGCAGATTCGCCTACAAGTTAGGTCCTCGCTACCCAAGCTTCCGACATAGAGACCGCCGCCGTGGCAGTAAACGATAATTGGTCACTTTGAGCAGGGCGGCTTTGGCGTCGTATGATGGGGGAGGTCCGTCCGGAGCGGGAACGGGAACGGGATTATAGCTACGGAATGGGATTGAACCAGTACTGGTATCGTGGGTTTTGATCGCTTCAGTAAGATGTCTGTCCTGACCTGACAGAAGCTAGGCGTTAAGGTCTTTGCATCGCTGGCTGTAGAGTGCTCGACGGTCTTTAGGAACTGTGTGTGACAATGGGTTGAGGGGCGAGAAGATTGGTTGCTTCTTCATGTGAAGTCACGCTAGGTCGAGAGGAGGTGGAACATGCAAGATCAGACTAGGATCCATAGCCTTCTGTTCTATGTTCAATGTTTGTGAGCCATAAGAAGATTGAGATTATAGAAGTTACATCGTTGAGCGACAGCTTGTCTGGCAATGTCTAGCAGGTCTAGTGCTATGTGGTCTAGAAAAACGAAGTACATACTAGAGCGCCTGATGAGCAGCACGGCAAACCCGTATTCCCAAACAAAATACCATGTGTTATAACTTGAGATCCCCAGCAGACAACAGTCGCTTCTTGGCTCCCTCACTTGCTGACTCACAACATATGTAGTTTCCTTCCAAGGTAGTCACTTTTGTGAAGTATCTAGCTCATCTTACACCTTCAGGCCTCAAGTCCAAGCTGACTGCATTAAAATCACACGATAAAGATGTACTTGACTAAGTGAGTCCGATTGGGTCTTGAGGTCTGAGCATTCCATCGGATTTAGCCGGAGGCCTACTGTATCACGTGGAGCCTGCCCCTATTTGGTCATAGCCGATAACATGTCGAGGTACAATGACTGAGCACGGGAATTTCAAGTAACACCTAAGATGCAAAGGTTATCACAGAGAATCATCTGATCAATTACTACTCAATAACTTCTCGACTGCCCATTTGACAGACAGATTTCTAATATCACTATAGTGTTGTCCCACACCAACGAAGAGGACTGGTACATTCGTAGCATATACCATGCTTACCAATGTGCCAACCATATCTCCTACGGTATCGCACTTGGAAATGATAAAGCCGTCAAGACTCCGGCCATTACCAAATGCTGCGTTGAAGTTGCGGGCTTGAGCAACGGAGTCTGTTCCAACCAGAGCTTCTCCTACCATAAGGATCTTGTCTGGTTGTGCGAATTTAGCAAATTTCTCTAGGGAGGACATGAGCCGCTAAATGTTGTTAGCAAAGTCAGAAACTTGGGACCACCTAAGAACCATACCTGATCATTGTGCCTTCGGCCTGCAGTGTCAATTAAGACGACATCATATCCTTCCTGCGAAGCGAAAGTCACAGCATCCTTTGCAACGTTTGCAGCATCCTTTCCATACCCCTTCTGGTATAGCTCGACCTCGCCTCCCTCTCGAGCAGTGAGCTCTTTCAGATTTCGCACATGAACAGCTAACTGCTCAACCGCGCCAGATCTGAAAGTATCGCAGGCTACCACTAAGACTTTATACTTGTTCTGTAGTAGGAAGAAGCATATCTTCGATAAATTCGTAGACTTCCCTACACCATTGACACCTACTATTGAGATGACATATGGTCGTACTTTCTGTAAAGAATTGGCCGGGGGAGATTTGACAGCATCTATTTCTCGTATGAGATCAAGAGAAGATGTAGGGGTCAGAATCTTCCGTAGTGATGATTCCATCGCAGTTTGGATTCTGGTTTGCACGCCTATGCCAATGTCAATAACGCATCGGTGCTAAAGCTGTGGGATACTGACTCTCAAAGTTTCCTGTCTTCACACCAATTAGTTCTCTCTCAACACTCTCGCACAAACGGATAGCTGCTTCGCGCGCGACGTTCTTCCGCAATAAATGATCTTCCATTCCCTTCATAGCGTTGTCCAAATCTTCTTTCGTCAATGTCTTTCCCCCTATGACATTTCTGAACAATCCGCCAATTGCACTTATGCTAGATCCCACAACTCCTGTGGATGTGTTCGTAGAATCTGACTTCTTTGCATTTGCAGACGCCAAAATGGAATTGACTTGATCATCTAGATCCTTCAGCACAAACTGCCCCTTTCCAGTTTTCGTGCCCCAGGATCTTTGGTCAATTTCCTCCACTGCCCCTGATCGTTCTTTGCCTTCATCTTCTCCTGAGGTAGCGCCATTTGCAGGTGCAGAATAGTCCAGGGGCGTATCACTGTCTTCATCTGCCAGTCCATCTGCGTCCCACCTTCTCCCTTTCTTCGGCGCTGCAGATTTGGCCTTTCCCTTCTTCGCTTGCAATTCATCACCAGATGACGCGTATGCTGTATGGGTGTTCGCAGCCTTGCGCGCTCTTCGAGATCCTTTTCCTCCCGGTCCACCCTTACCCGTTAGTAGATAGCTTGCCGGTGTGCTTGGTCGAGAAGTGTCAGGCGTTGCAATCGGAGTTGATTCGTTCGATGTGAGGTCTCTGTAGTTGTTCTTTGAAGCACCTCTGGAGAGGATTCCAGGTAAAGGAGGCGGTTCATCTCCCAAATCTTGCGTTATTGAAGCAGGCGCCTCAGCACGAAGGGCGGTCGATTCGGCGACCTTTGTATCTTGGTTCAAGGCAGTCTTCTCAAGTTCTCGAATCTGCTGGTCAAAATAGTCGTCAAATGCGCATTTGACTATCGTGGTATGTGGTTTTCTCAATTGATCACTATACAAATCCACAAATATGGTCTTGATGTTGTCCACCAGTTTGTCAATCCAGGATAAATGTAAGAGCGACCGATAGACAGCCTGCGATTGTTATTAGTAGGGTTCAGTAGGTAGTGCTCTAGGCAGAGAGTTTTTGTTAAACACGCAACCCACCACAAATATCAGGCCTAGCTCTTTGACAGTCGTCCATTTGCAAGTATGCTGATCGTACTTATAGGGAGGATTGTTCTCAGCAGAGACATCGCCCGCAATCCCAGCTCCTGGAAGTGTGCGCTCCTCGATGAAGACATTTGTTATGAGGCTGTTGATGATTGCAGGACTGGTCGGCGCATACGTTTTCGACCATAAGACAACACCAGACGTCGTGAGAATCTCGAAAGAATCCAACATATTGAAATTTCGAATATGGTAGATGTTTAGAATAGAACTGTTCCAAAGTCCAACAAGACATTCAAGAATACGGTTCCCGATAAGGGTCTGGGGCCGAAGTTTTAGCGGCTATCAATAGCTGAGCCTCAGGACTGGGCTGTCTAAAGGGAAATCTGTTCGAAAACCGCATCTACATCTTGACACATAGCCAACGTCTCCTTCTAATAATCTTCTGTGTTTCCCTGCAAGCTCGGTTGTTTGACCAAATTCTCAACATGCAACGCGCAGGTTACGGAAATCCTGCTCCTGCAACGTCCCCACCGCTTCATCATCCCGTACCGCAACATGTTTCTACAGTTCCTCAGCTAAGGTCTCCCCCTCCTCCAGCTCCTCAGCAACAACAGCAACCGGGTTATGGAAATCCTTACCAGTCACATCCTCCGCCGCAAGGCTCGTTCGGCGCGTACGGGAATTTCATGTCAGACCCTACAGCGCAAATGGGATTCCAGGTTGGGCAAACAGCACTGAAGCACGGAACAGAATACTTGGAACAAAATGTTAGCAGAAGTAGTCTTAATCTACTTGAAGCATGTACTGACTTCGAGCTAGGTTAACCGCTACATCAATATCTCTGCGATCAAACACTACTTTGACGTTTCGAATTCCTATGTGGTGAACAAGTTGTTCCTAGTACTGTTTCCTTGGAGGCACAAGCCTTGGTCCCGCAAGCAGTCCACTGGTCCTAATGGCCAAGAGGGGTGGTACCTACCTCCGAGAGACGACTTGAATAGTCCGGATATGTATATCCCATTGATGGGATTTGTCACATATATTCTCCTCTCCGCCTTGGTGGCAGGTCTTCGAGGCCAATTCGAACCAGAGATGTTTGGTTGGACAGCTTCAGCAGCTTTCGTTATGGTTGCTCTGGAGCTTCTGCTCTTGAAACTTGGATGTTACTTATTGTCCATCTCCAACGACTCTCAGCTTCTCGATCTTATTGCCTATTCTGGCTATAAGTTTGTTGGAGCAATTGTGACAATAGTGCTAAGTGAGATCTTGAATGGAGGCAAGGGAACTGGCGGATGGATTGGATGGACGATATTCACGTATACTTTTATGGCGAATGCTCTTTTCCTGGTAAGTCTTTTAAAATATGGCAGGACAGTATGTTATTAACTTTTCTTAAAGCTACGATCCCTGAAATATGTTCTGCTTCCCGAGAACCCGAGTGACGAAAGAGGAACAATGCAGACAGTGGCCCGTGCCCAAAAGAATCAAAGAACATATTTCTTGGCTGGATACTCCTATGTCGCACAGCTACTCATGATGTGGTATCTCACTAGGGTATAAGGCTTTCGGGGCAGGATCGGCATTGTGTTGGCGTCTGGAGATATTGGGTGAGCTTGGTATGACTTCATCAGAAGAAGAAAGCGATCTGTTGCATGGGAGGGAAGGGGAATAATGTCATGATGCTATAGTGCTCATGTGTATCATACATAATGTAAATGCAATCGAAGACAGCCCAGTAGGCACTTATCCGCATCATACCTTCTGAGCACACTCACCATCATAGACCGCATGGAGAGTAACACGCCCAGCCACACTTACTCCTACTCGCGAGCCGCCTAAGCTTGTTGAAAATCAACGGACAACCCAAATCAGCCACTTCATGTTGCTTGTTTAGGTAGAAGGGTGGGCGCGATCGCACCTACTTTCCTTGATACAGATGAGCTAGCATCCTTTCCTCGCCCACCTTTTGTCTCGTCTCTTTCTCTTCGCATCGCGGGTCCATATACAAGAGCATCATCAAGGTCTCATCTTTGGTCTTCCCTCTCCTTTCAAAGACTGTTTCACACTACAGATTTGTTTTTGTTTTTTTGCTTTTTTTTTACTATAGACTCATAGGATAAAATAGCACGACTCAGCGATGAAGGAGAACAGAGACACCGACGGCTCCCATTCTGGTATTGATGACCAACCTTGCGAACCCAGAGATTTAGCTTCTAGCACGTCTACCTTGAGGCGAAGGAGCAACTATAATCGGAGCAAGCGAGTCAATGGACACCGCTCCAGCAATTACCACCGGGACATAGGTACCATCATTGACAAGAATACTCCCCCTGACCTTTCTACCAACCCTCATTTTTCAGAAACCGATGCCGAAGACACAAATTTGCTGGACGGTCAGTACCAACAAATACGAAAACCGACAACGCTTACATTTGCAGATTTTCAACACCGAGACCACCAACGCGCCCTAGGCCTTCCTAACTTTGAGTCCACATGATCGTCACAAGTACGCAAAGAACCTAGTCCGTAATACACTCGTATTTTGGTCCTGGGTCGGCACTCTGGCTTTAGCAATAGTTGGAAGCGTTTTTGAGCCTAAAGCCAGGGACACAAGGGGCTATGATACTCTGGGACTGATATGCCTGGCATTGTTTGCTAGACTCTAGCCTTTGCATTCCTTTCAGCCAACCTCTTCAGACTTATGGCCCTTGATGCACGGTGGTTGTGCCTTGAGGGCCAGGCGACAAATGAAAAAGATGTGAGTTTTCTTTTGGCTCTGAAGAATCCTCGAATAACGTGCTAGCTAGGACGCCATAATTGTGGAAAGTGAAAATCACTTCCGCTTTATAGTGCTCCCTTTAGTGCCAGTAGGCGGCGTCTCTTCTCTTTCTGTGCATTATGTGCTGCAGGTAGTCTTTGTATGTTATCCAATAGTACACTATCCATCATACTTACATCAGCACAGTTTTCTCCAGCGGGTATTATACTGTCGACGTGGACAGATGTTTTCCAATCCAAGGATCTGACTAACATATCTTGTCCGAACCTGACCCTGTTAACCACGTCTACTAGCTTCCAGGAATATCTTCCTCTTTTGCTTGATCGTTTCACTGAGGCTCACAGAATGGGGATTGTTGGGAGCACCTATGACTCATCAGAATCGCTAGCAGAGCTACTTTCTGGCAGATTGCAGACATCGAATTCAGTTCTCTTGATAAACGCAATGCTCTTCTCCATACAGAGTTGCCAGCATAAACTCGATCCCACTCATCCCTTTAACATCAAGTCTCCTTGGCGGCTTTATCCCTTTTAGTCATCAATATTGACTGTCAAATATGCTAATCAATCATCTTAGTGGTCAGCCAGCAGTCAATGGCCCAATGGGAATACTATTTACCAAATGCCTCAATAGCGCGTCATCCGGATGTTTCATCACTACAGCTCCTCTACGGCAGCGGCTTCCTCACATCTGAAGGTACTTGCGGCTCGCCATCATTTGAGCTCTCTTACCAAGCCCAATGGCCAGACAAAAGAATTATTGCCACATATAGTCGATACTATGATCTGGAAGCGGAGAAACTTACTTCTAACTAGACTCGTCTGGAGGAGATCATCGATGCGCAAAAGACCTAATATTTGACTTCCCGGACGCGTTCAACTGGATGGGCGAGAGCATTTACATCACTCTACCGAAAGCCCAACATGCCAGTGGTACCTGCGTTTTCGGTTGCAGCAATGTCAAGACTTGAAGAATATCGAAAAAGTTGGACCTGGTCAGCCTCCTGGCGTCTCTTTAAGCAATTCACTTGATACCTATTATCTCTATGATTGTAATATCACAGTGTCTGGTCAACCAGGTCTGGTTTCTCCAGAGAATGTAGCTATAACTGCCCAATCCATTGTATTGTCTGGATTTCATAGAGCCTTCCACAAACCAGGCGATGAAGGGAGATGGAATGACCATCTTGCGAAAACTCCCTTCTCAAGTATATGGATGGGTTATCAGAATAATAACTCTGAAAAGCATGGCTAAGCACATCTCACGCTTTGACATAGGAACTGTAGCTGCTGCTGCTCATTCGGGATCCCAAGTGGTCGCAGAAGGATACGAATTGGTTGAGGGGTGCACTTGCAGCTGCATTTCCCTCGATGGTTCTATATTTGCTAATGTGTTCTTGTCGTTCTTTAAGATGTGATGGGATTTGGGGTGGCAAGCATGATTCATGGTATTGATATTCCAGACCGCGCCTTGTCGAGAGTGCGTGTGTTGTAACTACGCGAACGATTTGGGAAAGAGTTGAAACCTATTCACTTGGAAGGGGGAATTGAACTATGTCCACTTCGTTGAGTGTGACGCTGTTGGATAGTATATCGTTTTGCTGAACACGCTTTTATTCATAATGGGCTGACTCAGGGGTATTGTTTTCAATTATCGTTATAGCGCAATGCGACCCTTCATCTGATGGTGAAGTCCATTGATTCCTGATTGGACGCTGAAAATTGAAGTTATGTATATAACAACACCTTCTGGGTTGTTTAAGTTGTCCTGTCGGGGCAATTCGAGAACCTAGGGCTCCCAGCTACCTTCCAGGTCAGGTTGCCGTGGAGAGACAGGTCAAAGTCGTTGAAAGTCCCTACTTCATTAAGCCAGTCAATAATGCTATAAAAGGCGAGGATGGGTAGGTTGACATTTGATTCGCATGCTTCTAAATAAAGAACAGTATCAATGAAAAAGCAACAGGCTTCTATCTGAAGGGCGACGAAGGTTAGATAAGCTTGCGCATTGAACGTTTCCTTAAAGCCTCTTAATGCGAACCGCATTCATTGTAGCTTTTGCTGTCTCCTCTCTCTACGTCTCCCCAGAACAGCTAGGGATCGAGGCCTTCTAACCCCTTTCTGAGTTGTTCCCCATGACAGCCTTGCACAAGTACACCCTCGTCCATCCCCGCCAATAAGCGCCCAGAGCTTAGCGAGTCGATATTGAATATACCCCCTGTTTAAGCATAAGTGTAAAAATAGGCTTAGCGAAGCCTTCTCATTGGGTGCGGGCGTCCAAGCTCTCATTTGCAACCTTTCCTGTGGCTGTCAACCGGCACGCTGGGTGGGCGAGAGAGCGGGAGCGGACCGGGGAGGAATCCTTCAGAGCTCTAAGGTTCAAGTGGGGGACAGACTCCTTTCCAGGTTGGGATGGTCAAGGGAACGATGCTAGGACTCGATCCCAGTTTCGTGAAGATGCTTGCTCCTGTGGCTGTTACATAATGACAGAAAGGGAAAGATGCTATCAAATGACTAGAGGGTTCTGATCTTTCCTTTTCTTTCCGTTCTCCATGCGTGTCGTGCGTCGTGTTTGTCCTTCCTTTCCTTCCGCATCGATATTTTTCGTCTGAGGAAAGCCACCATGAGGCTCTTCTGCGTCGAGCTGTTTCTGGGTCTTGTATTTGTTGAAGACGTCCTGGCCATCGACTTAGTATATGTTACCGATCTTCCCGTCTTTTCTGCTCTCGCTCCCTGCGCTCAATGGGCGGTTAGTTATGAAGTTCAACAACTGACGCAAGAACAATGTCCAGCAGCAGTGACGGCCCTGGAGTCGTGCGCCTGCACACAAGACCAAAACTCTGCTGCTATATCATCGAGTATCGCGAGTCAAGTATTGTATACTTGTGGGAAGACGGCCAGTGACGATCTGACGAGTGCCTCGGTCGTCTTCAGTGCGTATTGCAATCAAGGCGGACCTGTCTCGACGGCACCTCCAGGACCAACCGTCACGCAGTACATCACCGATCTCCCTGCGTACTCAGAACTTGCGCCATGTGCATCTAGCGCTGTATCCTATCTCATCATGGGCATGACCCGCGATGATTGCAACACTCTTGGCCCCTCTGCGTTGGCGAGCTGTGTCTGCACGAAGAACCAGAACTCGCTCGCGGCCAGCGAGAGCCTGAATACTCAGATCAAATATTCATGCGGATCCACTCATTCCGCAGATATTAGTTCGGCGCAAGCTGTACTTGCAGGATACTGCGGATTAGCAAACGGTACATCGTCATTTCCGACTCCATCATATCTTCCAGGAAGCGTTTCGTACTATATTACAGCCTTGCCCCAATACAACTCTCTCGCAAGTTGTGCGCAAGAAGCACTCTCGGCCCCGGTCCACGCGCAGATGTACTCTGATTGCCCATCAAACCCTCAAGCGCTAGTATCATGTCTTTGCGTCAAGGATTCGAATTCTGCGATGATGACGAGCCAGATTAGTGGAAGCGCGAGTTTTTTCTGCGGCTCGACTGCGAGCGCGAATATGGCGAGCGCCTTGTCTGTATTTGACTTCTATTGTAGTGTTGGGAAGGGGCTGGCAACCTTGACAGAGAAGCTACCGGCAGGTGAGAGGCTAAAGGTTGAATTTAAAGAAAAGTAATATTACTGATGAAATGCGCTGACAGTGGCAACAACGCCATACGGTTCGGGAGGAGGCGGCAGCCAAGCAACAGCCACTGGGAAATACTCGAATGGAGGGGCCACATCAACTGGTTCGGTCAATGGCAACGGTGGTTCTTCGACACCAGTATCCAACCCTCTCGGCTCCACCAGCAGCGGCGTGCCAGTGGCTGCGATTGCTGGAGCAATAGGCGGAGCCGTTGTGTTCATTTGCTTCATGTTATTCGTGGGCTGGAGATATCGGAGAGGGCGGATGCAACAGCAGAAGCCTCCCCCACCAGTTATGGTCGAATCGTCGGGTGATGATGGACGACCTGACTGGTCGAAAGCGGAGTTACCAAACACCGAGGCCACTGCCATATCACCCAAGAGCTCACTACTGAGGAAGCCAGTAGCCGGTATCATGTCGCCAGTTTCACCCATAGACAGCCCCAATCCTTTTTCGAGTCCACAGCGGAGGCCAGCGGAAATGTCAGCGCCGCCAGTTCCTAATCGAGCAGAAGTACCCGGAGGCCCGAATGCACAAGAGTTGCCGCATAGTACGCCACAGCATGAGGTGCCTGGATCCAATCAGTTTCCTGTTGAAATGGGTGCGAGTCTGAGTGGACCATTCGAGATGGATAGTGGTCGCCACTGGCAATAACATATACCCTTGGCCCTATTTTTGTAATATCTGTCAGTAGGAGCTAGCTCGATAAGCATCTGCCGGTTGGAGTATGGAGTATTGGGGGCGTATGACGATTTCTCTGGAGGTTAGTTGAGCATGTTTTGAAAAATTGGAATGTATATTGCTCTAGAGTATATGTCTCTAATGATTTATAATTGCGCCTTGCCGAGCTTTAGATCTTCCCAATGGTCAACGTGGAAGTCGACGTAACCTGCAAACTGTCAGCTTTCGAGATCCTCAGACTGCATCAAAATTGAGAATCTTCAACGTCTCATTCTGTGGCTGATATCAAAGTCGATAACAGACGATCAAATTCTCCAGGATGAACACCAGAATTTCGGGTAATGTAGAAAGCCAGCTTAATGATTGGAGAAGTACTTACTATGACCCTTTCCATTCTGATCGATCCATAATACTTTGTCTTCAGGCTTCACCTTTTCCGGATCAACACCCTCTTCTCTTAGTGGTACCTTGTTCTGTTTATTGTTGTGGATGGGAGTCATCTCCTTAACTATGCGAATGAAAACCGGAACAGCGTATTTCGGCAGATGAGCTCTCGCAAATCTGCGAGAAGTCAGCTTCAAGGCTTCAGAATAGGGATCATTACTGACTTAAGCAGTCCTGCAAAGTCGAAGTGACTCTTGACATCAGGATCAATGTAGACCGCTGCACAGCCTGCCCGACCATCATGTGACGGAAGGGCGACGCCATACACGTTTGCTTCAATAACACCTGGATATTTCCCCAAGACTTCAGCGACCTCGGCTGTACTCACGTTTTCTCCTTTCCATCTGTAAGTATCTCCAAGTCGGTCCATAAAGAACCATCGACCGTCTGGTGTTCTTCGAAGAGCGTCACCTGATCGATACCACAGGTCTCCCTTTTTGAAGACATTCCGCTCGAATTTTTTGGCTGTAGCTCCAGGATTGTTGTAGTATCCAGCGAAGAACTTCTCATTCGGTACTTGAACAATAATTTCGCCACCCTTTTCATAGGGTTGGCGATAGGCAAAACCCGTCTCTGGATCGCGGACAATGGCTCCTGTTCCTTGATCAATTAGAACAGGAACAAAGATGTTCTTGTATCGGTGTCTGATGATGGCCCCATGGTGGCCGACGCAGGCTGGAAGGTAATCGCCTCTGCAGTAATTGATGAGGCCAAAGACTCCTTCAGATGAGTTGAAGAACTCGGACACCTCGGGAACGTTGAAACGCTCTCGGAATTTGAGCCATACGTCGGGCCGGAGGCCATTGCCATACATTGCACGAACGTGATGGTCTCTGTCAAGAGGCGATGGTGGGGCAGCAAGAAGATATCGAGCAGTTTCTCCAACATATGTGATCCATGTGGCACGACTATCATGGACCTCTCCCCAAAACCGAGACGTGCTAAATCTTCTCCCAATGCATAGCGTGATGCCCGTCATCATGCAAGACATTGCCATCACGCCCCCTGTCCCATGATAGTATGGCATGCAATCGTACCAACGATCGTCATCAACTGTGGTAGTCCTGCCTGCTGCACGCTGTAAAAAGTCAACTTCTTACATTAGGCTAGGACATGATGGGGTTGTGTGTACCTCATAAGCGCGCTCAACGGTGTAAGGAACTCCCTTAGGCATCCCAGTAGTGCCACTATCCAAAGTCAGCGTCAGAATACTATCACAAGCTGAAGGCATACCTGGTATAAAAGAGAACCATGGGCCAGTCTCCTCTTACTTCTTCCCTGTATACGTCGGCGAGCCTTTCCGGCTTGAGACCATAGATTGTATTCTTTGCAGATCTATCATGAACACTGATGGTCATACCCAGATCTGCTTCAATCTGACTTCGAGCATCTTCAATCCTTTGACGCAATGCCGGTTCTTCGTCAACCAGTAAGAGCTTTGCGTCGCAGACTTTAAGACAGTGAGTCAGTGCCTTCCCAGTCAAATTGTAATTGATCATTGCTGGAGCTGCTCCAATCTCCCAAAGCCCCAGCCAAGCAAAGATGAAATCCGGAGAGTTCATCAAGTAGAAGGCCACATAGTCATGTGGCTTAACTCCCATCTCCAGAAACCAATTAGCATATTGGTGGCTTCTCTCGTAGGCTTGTGTCCAAGTATAGCATCCTTCCCTCGACCATATACACTCCTCATTAGGTTTGCGTTGAACGGAAGCTTCAAAGAAGTAATATAGCGATATTCGGTTCTTTTTGACTGGAGAATAGTTAGATAGGTTTATTGTTGAAGGAGAAACTGGAGCACTTACCATGATCGAGGTATAGCTTCTCGATGTACTTCTGGCGACTCAATGAACGAATATCCTTCCTCAGGGCATATTTCCCATCCAAATACATTACAGCACCAAGCGTCCCAGCAATTGCTGTCGCTGCAGCTGATCGTGGGAGCCATGTTAACAACGGACAAATAATGGAGGTTGCCGGTAGACAGTGAAGACAGCTCGCTTCGCGCTTGCTGAGGGGTTGGGGGTGACGGATCAAAGAGTGGGGTGCCTGGAGAAGCTTAAAGTGCACTTACCTAAGGCCATTTTCTCTACTTTCAACGTGACCGAGTCAAAAACAATAACGTACCAGTTTAAACAATCAAATTGGCAGCGGAAACAGATCCTATCCTCCTTCTCTTCCACCGGGGACTGAGAGATAACATCCATTCTCGGTAGTCCTGCAGAACGCCGAGGTACTCGCACCCCGGATTTTTGCCCCGCGTCCTGAGGAGCTTACGAGTTATTCATTGGCTGCGAAGACCGAAAGCATGAAGCTTGCGGGCAAACACAGTAGTGGAGGGCTTGCCGTACTCCGTCAAATGGCGGTGTCTGATTGAGTTGTGGCACCTCAGCATCTCCTTCACCCAACTCATCATTGGTGACGAGCTTGACTTGCTTGGAACTAAGCACGCATCCGACGGGTGCTGATCTACAACCCTGAATCAAGGGAATCGTGAGTGGGCAAGTGCGTATCAGGATCTCTCAAATGCAGACTGCGACCTCCACTACAATACCCCTCATCTGGCCAATCAAAGAACACTTCCAAAGCGAAATCCCAAAGGCGAAATCCCAGCGTCTCAGAGCTCGAGAACTCTGGAACATCCACCATTGTCATCTGAAGATGGAAACCCAAAATCTGTTCCAATCATCCTCTGGGACTGCTCTCAATCCTTCTCGGCCGTCGCAACTTTGTCAACACTGTCGCCATATCTTCGATCACTGGGATGAAGTACTAGAAGATGAGTACAGTGCAAAGTTTCCTCATTGTCAAAATATATTTGGGTTAATCGAATCGGCCACGAAAGGATGTTATCTTTGCAGCCAATTTCTGAGGAACCTAGAGACGAGGGGAATAGCGAAAACGTTAAAAGGCGTCACAGTTGATTTGATGAACTCTGCAAGACCGGGGTACAATGGCTACATTATGGTAATCTCTTTCGAGAGAATCATTTCTCGGGGAAGAGACTACTACAAAGATTGTTGGTTATTAGAGTTGAGGTTTCGTCCGCCGGATGTTCTAGATGATGAGGAAGACGAGGAAGACGAAGAAGACGAGACAGATAAGGAAGATGAGATTACAGAAGATGATCCTGGCCGGAATGACGACGAAAACATAGAAAGTATTGACCCACATCAGCCTGATGCTAGAATCCCACATGACTGGCCAGATAGCGGCGTGTGGACTGTTTGGCCACACGAGATGTCTCGGGATGCATATACCTGCAAAGTTGTTTTGATTCCAAGTTCAATCTCAGGTACGCATGCTTTAGATCTGAGCAGGAATCGACAATATGTCGGCTGATGCGAGTATAACATAGAAACAAAACCCAGCAGGCTGTCCCCGAACAGCAGAGCTGCGTTGCGGCAAGCCCGACAATGGCTGCTAACATGTTGCCAATCTCACCCCCAATGCAACATCCCGCGAACGTCGAAGCCAACTCGACTTGTCTATCTCGAAGGGGATCGAATTCGAGTCTGCAACTCTGCATCACTTGATGAACGGGAACAGTATGCAACACTCAGTCACTGCTGGGGCTCGCTCAATATTTTGAAGCTCACAAAGCATAATCAGCATTTGCTTATACAAGGAGTTCCACTGGCAGCCCTTTGCAAGACATTTCATGACGCGATACTCATCACCTTATCACTTGGGCTTCGATATATCTGGATCGATTCTCTTTGCATTATCCAAGATGATCCTACAGACTGGGCTAGTGAAGCTAGATTCATGAGTGATGTATACTCGGGAGGAGCGATTAACATTGCTGCTAGCAGTGCATCAGACGGCAGTGGAGGGTGTTTCTTTAGCCGTGATTCAACTCACGTCTGGCAGCATACTATTGCGACGCATATCGATGGTCAAAGCCGTATTTATGATTGCATTGAGGATGGAATCTTCGACGCTTGTGTCTTTGAGACTCCTCTCTCTCGACGGGCTTGGGTAATGCAGGAACGACTTCTTGCTCCAAGAACACTCCACTTTAGCTCAACGCAGCTGTTCTGGGAATGCAATACCTTAAATGCATGCGAAATCTTTCCGGAAAAGTACCCAGCGTCATTATCGTACGGAGATTTCTATCTGCAGAAACAACCAATTTCACGCAGTTTGTGGTGGAAGATAGTGAAACTATACTCAATCTGCGAGCTGACGTATGACCGCGATAAATTGGTTGCAATCTCTGGCATCGCTCGAGAGATTGTTAATCGAGACCCGGGGGCAGAATACGTAGCAGGTCTATGGAGAAGCGAGATAGAAAGCCAGTTGTGCTGGAAAATCAGAGCACCATCTGATAGGCCAGTGACGCCTCAAGCACCATCGTGGTCTTGGGCAGCTGTCAATGGAACGACTAGTCTGCCGAGCTTATCGCAGTGTAGAAATTTCATCAGTGTTCTGGATGTAGATTTGGGCTCTCACGATCCTTTTGGGGAAGTGCCAAATGGGATATTGATGGTCGCCTGTCAAGAGCTTCATTATGTCCCACATGTCGGCGCTGACCAACTTCTGTCTCGGACCAAAGCTTGGGGTCCAAGTATCAGCTGGGACTACAAAAACGTCGAGCCAAGTTGGACTTTTCTGCTTCCTGTGAGGATTGGAAGAAGTCTAGGAAGGGAATACGTCTCTGGACTGCTATTGAAAGAGACGAAGCAGCGCCAGGGTGAATATTGTCGAGTAGGTCACTTCGAACACCTTGCCGAAGACTTCAACGATTTGCGTAAGCACCTTCTCCCGAGCACACAGTTTGTTTCTCGAGGCAGAGAAATCTTAGCGCAAGATATTCCTGATCTAGGAAACCAACGGACAAACACGAAGAATGTTATCTTACTAGTATAGAGTAATAACTTAGAAAAACATTTGCCATCATAAATTCGTCATCTCGACAAACACCTCAATAACGCACTCTTGAAAGAGAAAGTTTCATTCGCAGCGCTATACTACAGAAATAGCTGCTTTAGAACGTTTTACTAGTATTTTTGATGAGGAGATGGACCAATGTAAGATCCAAGAGGCATATAAATGGTATACTAAAAGGTTGCATGAAGTTAGGAGGGCCAGAGGGTAAATGACGAAGTGCTAGATAATTTGAGGTTGTGGTGTGGGCGTACGTGCCAATTTCGGCCTCTTTTTTCAGCCTTCTGCAAGACATTTCAGAATGCGATACCATCAGGATTCTCATGCAGCCAAGCGCATCAGATGACTCATAAGAATATGAAGAAGAAAAAAGGAGATGAAGCAGCAGGTTCCTGTATGGAAGAAGGTCGGCTGGTATTGAGCTAGGCAATAATATTCGAAATTGGTTTCACATCTGAACCCGGTCATTTCATTGTATGTTTTGAGTCTTGACTCATATTTTTCAATACACTTGTATCGTCATGGCTAACTGATGACGCTAACTAGGTGCTCGGTCGCGCCGTATTCTTCGTATTCTGAAAGTGGTATGGCGGCATATCGATCCTTTGGGAATACGCAGCGGAAAACATACTTGCTATGCCTAGAAGTTCATCAGAGCGTACTGTAAGACCATTTTATTTTGCGGACGAATAGCACCCCGTATGCGCAGAACAGTGAGAGCCTTCTAGATCAAGGCGTCATGATATAAAGACCAAGGCAGAGCCCACCGCCGTAGTGGTGTTGCGAAGGTGTGTTAGAACAGCAGAGGAACAGGTGCTTCAAGGCTATTTGACTATCGCCGCCGATGTCGAACCTCAACATCCTCATCTCTGGTTCCGGCATCGCGGGTAGTGTCTTCGCATTCTGGCTGCTGCGTGCCCATCCCAATGCCAACATCACCATAGTTGAGCGCGATCCTTCCCTACGCTTGACTGGAGCTAGTGTCGACATACGCAGCTCGGCTGTGGACATCATTAAATGGATGGGCGCAGAACAAGAGATCCGCAATCAAACCACAAAGGAAGAGGGCGTACAATTCGTGGGAGCAAATGGCAAGGTTATAGCAACACTCGGAGCAACCGGCAGATCAGACATTCAGAGCATCACATCCGAGTTCGAGATCTTCCGTGGGGCGCTTGCGAAGATCTTCATCGATTCAATCATAAAGCGGGTGAAACTCATCTTTGACGAGTCTGTCGATCAATTTGAGCAATGCGACGACGGAGTAGTCGTCACGTTCACAAAGAGCAAGGAAGTGAAGAAGTATGACCTTCTCGTGGCTGCAGATGGCCTTCGCTCGAAGATTCGCGGCATGATGCTGAACACCAAACCGGATGAGCAAATCTACGACGAGGGCGCTCATGTAGCATATTTCACTATCAAGAGCGACCTACTGCAGGGCAGCCGCCTGGCAAAATGGTACAACACAACAGGTGGACGCGTTGTCTTCCTGCGCCCCGATCCGGATCCTGCTGGCCGTACGAGAGGCAACCTCATGAATGTGACCACGAGAGGAGATATCGAAACGAAGGAGAGACTAAATCAAGCTCTTCGCGAAGGCAACGAAAGCTACATGAAGCTGATGGAAGATATGTTCGGCGACGTAGGCGGGGTGGCACCAGAGGTGCTGCGCGGCATGCGCGAAAGTGACGACTTCTACTGCTCTCTGTTCGCGCAGATCAGATCACCTAAACTACACGATGGCCGCGTGGTCCTGCTTGGCGATGCCGCTTATGCAACACCCGGCTTTGGCACCAGTCTCGCGATCATTGGCGGCTATGTCCTTGCTGGAGAGCTGTTGAGTCATCCTGGCGATGTCAAAACGGCCTTGGAGCGGTATGAGGGGATCATGCTACCGTTTGCAAAGAGTTCCCAGGGCGGGGACAACGCGATGCAGTACCTTAATCCGCAGACGCAGTGGGGCATTAAAATCAGGGATACGATTTTGGGTTTCGTGACTGGGGCGAAGCTGGATAAGTTGGCGATAGCTTTAGCCTCGGCGCTGGGCTTCACGGAGAAGAAAGCCCCTATGCCTGATTATCAATGGCCGGCTGCATGAAGATGATACCTCTACTTACTTGAAAAGCAACATGCGTATCTCCCCTCTTGTATTAATACTTAGAGTATAAAGTCATTAGAAATAAGACTACCATCGGTAAGGTGTTTAGGCCTGAAACCAATTTCGAATGCCATTGAAAATTCGTCAGCTTGACAAACACTCCAATAGCCTCCTTTTGCATCGCGAAATTCCATCTCGCAATCCCCTTCTTTTGAGATCTGATTTCCGTCTCGAATCTTCACTCAATATGGTTCAACCTAATTTAAGGTTAAGGATTAATAGGGGTTGGGAAAAGGGTTAAGCGAGACTCGACGTACCGTACAAGGAGTGATGACTTCTTCGCCATGCAAGCTAGGCAAGAGATAAAACCTCCAAATCTCCTCGTAGAGACTTGCTTGACGACCTTCATCACTTGCAGAAATCGCCAAGAAGAAGAAGAGTCTGGATCACAGCGCTTGAATGACAATCCAAGTTCTTCGATTTTTCTTTTGGTTTTGCTCAAGACTGATGTGAAATACTTTCTTGTAAAATCAACTGGGCAGTATCGCTTCAGAAACCTTATGCTATTGAGGCTACTCAAGTCCTGCTCTCGCCGCGCGGAAACTCTGAGTAGGTGCATACAACTTCGAATGGTCACGTGAAAAAAAGGGGAGGATTCACCACACTCTCACCTTCATCCTTTTTCCTGTCGATTTATATTGTAAAAACCCCTAAAGAATCGGCGATTTGACCACGGAATCAACGATTAATCAACAACCACAATTCTCTGATCTAAGCCGTGTGAGATATAGCTTCTAGGTACTATTAGGAAACTTTTCATCGCTGGGATAAGGGATTGGGATAGTGGTGCTGGTGGGAGGGGGAAATGTGGAAGGTGAGAGGGTGGAATCGGGGATTTGGCATCAACCTCCGTTTCGCCGACTGCGATGTGCAACAAAACTTTCTAAGGAGATGGGGTTGGTCCACTGCTCAGACAATTTTTAGACTGTGACATCGTAGTAGCGACTGCTAAAGAGGATTATGATGGGCACCTGAAGCTTTTTATTTTTATTGTAAGGAATTTATTTCGAAATAGAAGGCAGTGCTATCTACGATCTTCCTCCACGCCTTTACTGAGCTGTCGTGTATTGTAGGTTTGCCAATTTTAAGTCATTCTGAAAAATCAACGCTAGCCACCCAAGTGAGATCGTTCCTAGGTCAAGATTAATGGATAAGAGATTAGATTAGATGCCGGTGCCGCGAATGGCGTCGACTTGCTCTGAGAGGAGAGCGTTGTTGCTTGGTGCGGCAAGTGGGGGACCTTCTGGGGTAACGTATGCTTTTGTCATGCCGCCATCGACAACGAAGTCCTGGAGAGTTAGTATATACGTTCACCATTAGCATAATATGTACGCACCTGTCCGTTGATAAAGCTCGACTCGTCGCTGGCCAAGAAGAGAACAGCGTTTGCTTGCTCAATAGCCTCGCCGAAACGACCGCTGGGGAAGTGGATCTCTCGTCGATGTCTCTTTGGCTTGTCATCACCTAGCCAATCTTGCAACAATGGAGTGTTTAGAGGTGCTGGGCATAAAGCGTTGAATCGGAAGCCCTCTCTGGCATGGACAATAGCCAGTTCCCTAGTCAATGCCAAGACGGCACCCTTGCTGGCAGTGTATGCAAGTTGTGGGGTGGCTGATCCGACCAAAGCGACAACAGAAGCGGTGTTGATGATAGAACCTTTGACCTTGTTGAATTTTCGCAGTGAGAGGATGGCATGCTTGGAGCCGAACCAGACACCCTTGACGTTGATGGCTTGAGTCAGGTCCCAGATCTTCTCGGGGGTGTCGATCGCATCAGCGTCGTCAGCGTGCATGATACCGGCGTTATTGAACATGATATCGACA
This sequence comes from Phialocephala sp. D728, assembly GCA_003988865.1. NCBI lineage: Eukaryota > Fungi > Ascomycota > Leotiomycetes > Helotiales > Mollisiaceae > Phialocephala > Phialocephala sp. D728. Next base: position 84,696 of record QYAJ01000098.1, on the reverse strand, counting down.
CCTCCCCATGAGTCGAGATGGTTGACCATTGCCTTCACGTCGGACTCCTTGGAAACATCGCAGACCTGAAATGATGTTAATTACGTTATTCTGGTAGCTCTGACAGCTCATACTTGGATTTCAACTCTGTGGGCAGAAGGAACCAATTGCTTGAGCTTGGAAGAAGCTTTGTCAAGAGCTTTCTCTGAGATGTCGGCCATAAGGACATTGGCGCCTTCCTTGGCGAACAGGATGCATGTTTCGAGGCCAATACCACTGAATCAAGGTTAGCGCTTAAGATCTTGGCGTATTTGCACCATCAATGAAGCAGCAACGTGTAGATACCAATGATGAGTATAAAAATTGAAAATGAAGAGCAACTAGTAAGGCGATCTTGAGACACCACTGTTCTAGAGAACGATAGCATCACGTGGGAGTGATGATGATCATGATGTAGACGCTTGTCAGGCAAAGAAGAGATATTCATACCGCTATTGAGACTGATAAGACTTGATCACTCACCCTGCTGCGCCCGTGACAATAGCATTCTTGCCCACCAATCTTCCCATACCAATACTGTTGATGGTGTGGATTTTGCCGCTGCTGCTGCTTCGAGAGGAGCCTGGTTCACCCATATTGAAGATTTTGGAGAAGAAAGTGTTCGATCTGAAAATAAAGGATTCTGGGAATGAAAGTTAACCTTTTGAGCTTGTAAAAGTGATACCCCGTGATGATCCGGAACAATATACTACGTATTCCTGGAATGCTCGCTTATGATAATCGCAAGCAGCGATTGTGCAGACACGGCAGAGTCGAGGCGAACTTACGGATATCTCAAGAAAAGGGCGATAAGAAGCGCTTTGGATTCAAAAACGATGAGAATAAAACAGCAGCGAGGAGATGCGGTGAAGAAGACGTTGAGATGGCAAATTATTGATGACACAAAACCAGAAAAGGTGTGGAGGGAGGGCTATGTGTCAATGGTCCGTTCTCGGTCGTTGACATTTCCCTTATCTAAGCGTATCCGCGAAGAGCAAGAGCGACAGCATGAAGAACCACGACTCGAAGACGGACAACAACTCCGAAACCTGACCGGCTCGTGCATCGCCATCACCAGACCTTCCACGAAGCAATACCCAGCCATCGTGGTTGCACTGCTTTAGGTGTTAATGTGTCAAGTTTGAACAGAGGTGGCACCGTTGCGGGGTCACGCTCTCTGCCCCTGGGAGGGATTCTCGTCCGAATATCGTATCAGCATCCCGAAAATGGGCGCGACGGAAACGTGCGTCGGTCCCTTGTCCTAGGGCATTCGTACCGCCGGCTCCGTGCTGTGGCAGCATGCGCACATTGCCTTCAGGCGGCGGAGAATATCTTCAAGTAAAGAAAGGCTCCTCCTACAGTCATGGAGGGTGTTGATCAGTATTTATGTTGCTTGGTGACTGTTCATCTGAGGTGACGATAGGGATGCGTGCGGATTGCGTATGGGCTTGAAGCATGGCCGCCAATTGGCCAGGGGTGGACATGGGGAGCTACTTGGTTTCCAGGGCTCGCTTGGATTCCTAGCTCTTATCGCATTCCCCTCTTCCAAGCCAGCAAGCTCACACGACTACTGCAAAGCTCAGTTCTGTCTATCTCCTACAGATTTCACACTCAGACTTTTTGGAATTTCCATTTGAGACATACAATTGCATCTTCGTCAGCTAACCATTCTTTATTGTTGCGCCTGTAGAGCTGGTCCAAGACGCCTAGACTCCTAGCCTCGGAAACACTGTCCCACTTTCCTGCGTCGAGCAAGACACAAAATGCCGGACAAGAGCGAAGAGGAGGTCACTATCGAGTCACTGCCAAAGGTTCTCGAAAATGACACCAAGGTCAAGCTCGCAGGGATCGACGCTGACGGCATCCTACGAGGCAAGCTTGTATCCAAGAAAAAGTTCCTAGGCATAGCCAAGGAAGGCTTCGGATTTTGCTCAGTGGTATTTGGCTGGGATATGCATGATCAGACGTACTTCAAAGAATTGAAGATCAGCAATGCCGAGAACGGATACCGTGATATGATTGCTATCCCAGACCTGTCCAGCTACAGGAGGATACCTTGGGAGGATGACGTGCCATTCTTCCTGGTAAGCTTCTTTGATCCCGACACTACAAAGCCGATCAGCGCATGCCCAAGAGGTCTACTCAAAACCACAGTCGATAAGCTTAAGGCGAGTGGATTGGGAGCAATGGCTGGAGGTACGTCAGTTCTTGAATAAAATATGAAAGTAGCTAACAACTCTGCCAGTCGAATATGAGTTCTTCCAATTCAGAGCACCTTCAGCAGATCCTAATGGACCATTATCCGAACGAAACAATTCCTCTACCGCCACTTTTCTCCGAGACAATCCTGTCAACTCCCTGCCATCGTTGACTGAAGGCATGTTTGGATATAGCTTGACACGACCTGTACATAATCAAGAATACTATTATGGCATATTTGACGCATGCGAGAAGTTCAACTGCGGAATTGAAGGTTGGCATACCGAAAGTGGCCCTGGAGTTTTTGAAGCCGCCCTATCTTTTGGAGAAATCCAGCAAATGGCAGACAAGGCTGGCTTGTTCAAGTTTGTTTCCTTTTAGATCTTCGAAGGACTCTCTAACCTTTTTCTAGGTATGTTGTCAAGTCAGTTGCAACCAAGTACGGAATCACTCCTTGTTTCATGGCAAAACCACGACAAGGCCTGCCAGGAAACAGCGGGCACATGCACATATCCATTGTCGACAAAAATGGGAAGAATCTCTTCTTCCGAGAACAGAAGGATATCGAAGCTGAATGGGAAGATATCGCGAATTTGTCGGATATGGGAAGACATTTCCTCGCGGGACTGCTCGAGGGCTTGCCAGATATCATGCCTCTTGTTGCGCCAACCGTGAACTCGTACAAACGCTTAGTTGAGAACTTCTGGGCACCAGTAACGGTTTCATGGGGACTGGAGCACCGCGCCGCATCAATTCGACTGATCGCACCTCCTACATCAAAACCAGGGGCAACACGCTTTGAGGTCCGAGTCCCTGGTGCAGATGCGAACCCCTTTTATGTTCTGGCTGCTATTCTAGCTCTGGGTTGGAGAGGCGTGGAAAAGAAAATGGAACTTAAACAACCGCCTCTTGGCAAGGGGCAAGATGTGGGTGGAAAAGCAGACCCAGGAGTAAGACTGGCGAAAAGTCTGAAGGAGGCCACAGAGAGATTTATGCGACCCGAAAGTGTGGCAAGAGAGGTCTTCGGCGACGAGTTCGTGGAACATTACGGTGGGACGAGAGAGCATGAAATCCGATTATGGGACGAAGCTGTAACAGACTGGTATGTTCATCTGACGAGCTTTGAAGGGTTATACTAATTTCCGAGTAGGGAGGTCCGGAGATACATCGAGACTGTGTAAAGCGTGATTGCCGTGCCTTGCATGCTGCACTTACCTACCCCTGCGCATTATACCAATTTTGTACTACATATTCAATAGCTGGGAGAGCAAGCAGCTTGCCCCTCGTGGTGAGCGGCACAATTTGGATATTTGAAATCACTCCAAGCCGAGACCTTTTCTTAAGTTGCCCGTTAGTTCCGAGCATTGACAATAGGCAAGGCAGGCGGGTGACAGCGAACGTATACTCCCCGAGCAGTGACAAGACAAATGACGGCGAATGTCTACTGTTCAATGTCACCCTATGCAAGAGTACCGCGGGCGAAACCGTGATGCGGGCTGTGCCTCTGGTCTACGAATTGGGATTCTCTAGCGATGAGGACGTCTGCAAGACAGATGACGGGGAATGTCTACTCATCTCAGATCCGTGGAGGCTTGTCCCAAAGAAGACCGAAGTCGGGTCAGAGAATTCGATAATCTTACACAGAAATCTAGATCCGCGCCCCCAGACTCGGATGCTCCTGAACCCGCATGCGCTGTCGATCGAATTTTGGGCTGACAGCACGGATCGCGGGAAGCTAGAACGAACCTTAAAGTTAAGCTTGTGAGATGTCGCTCCCAAACAGGCACGATTCCAGATGAGAATGAGGAGAAATGGGGTTTTCCTGATGCTGTGATTGGGCACGTCGCGCGACGCGGCTGGGGGGAGGGCCGAGATCGGCTTAGCGGTTTTCTTTGGGTTGGAACACGATCCCGCCATGTCGTCAGGATCCGCGCCACACGGCGCCATATCACAAGAAGCGCTCTCAGGAACCAAGCTATTGTGTCGATGTCTTGTACCGACGACTTGGCTAGCACAACATTGGGTAAAAAGAGGAGGGAGATGAACTCGACTCCTTGGATAAGTAAGCTCTCATGCAGGGTTATTTCTCCACAAACGCTCCCTGCCACGAATCACAGCTCTGTATATTTCCGGGACGTGGGATAGCTTCCATCGTGAGGAGGTTCAAGGGTGAGGCCGGAACGTGTAGCTTCCAGGACGAAGTGTCTCTCGTAGTGCCAACATGCCTTCACGAGGTAGTCTCATTGATCGGAATAATGTTAATGGTGTCTGCCTGTCATCACCACGATGTTGATCTCCCGCTTCCAACTCAGCTCCGTCGCTTCCTAGCTTTCTTATATTAAGTCTCCTTCGCCTGCTACTTCCTGTCCTTCATTCCTCACAGCTACTCTTCACCTCAATTACACCAAGGGTATCTAGCTCCTCATCACTCATCATGCGTTACTCAACTTTCCTCCCAATTTTGGCTGTTGGCCTTGTCAGCGCCGCTCCCATCGAGCAACGTGATACTGTTGTGGGCTACAACGCGCCTCCAGGAGGAGATGTCACCATCCTGAACTATGCTCTTACTCTCGAGTACCTCGAGCGTAAGTTTTACATGGAGGGTTTAGCCAACTACACTCAAGCCGACTTTATCGCTGCTGGCTTCCCTGACCCATTCTATGCCAACCTCAAGGAAATCTATTATGATGAACAGGTATGTACCTATCTATCCTTTTGTTATTGATCAAGACTAACACGTTCGGTAGACTCACGTCAGCACCCTTGCTGGAGCTCTCGGAGCCGCCGCTGTAAACGAAGCTACCTACTCCTTCCCATCAACAGACGTCAAGTCATTCCTTGCCCTCTCTTCAATACTCGAGGGTGTCGGTGTCTCCGCCTACCTTGGTAAGCTTCCCTCCAATTCCTTCTTTCCTACTTCTAACAACAGCTGACAACCTATCCAGGTGCCGCCGCCGAAATCGTCAACAAGGCCTACCTCACCGTCGCCGGCTCCATCTTAACCGTCGAAGCCCGCCACTCCTCATACATCCGCGCCGCACTGAAGGAGTCTCCTTTCCCAAAACCCTTCGACACCCCCCTCGACTTCAACCAAGTCTACTCCCTCGCCGCCCAATTCATCACCGGCTTCGCTCCCGGCGACCCTGCCCTCCCATTCATGGCCTTCCCTCCCCTCACCATCGCATCCACCCAATTCCCCTACACCGCCGGTTCCTCATCCGTCACCTTCACCCATGCGTTGAAGAACGCTGAAGCGGCGGGTCTCATCGCCGCCTCCACTCCCGTCTATGCGGTGCTGTTCTCCGGCTTGGATACGTACTATGTTCCGGTCCGAACGACGGGTGGAAATAGCGGGGATTTCAAAATCGATACGATTCCTGCGGGTGGAAATGGCACGTTGGCGCCGACGGGACAGGTGTATGTCGTGCTTAGTACGGCGGATGGGATGGCGAGCAAGGTTTCGGATGAGAATACTATTTCGGGGGTGGGGATTATTGAGGTTAATCCTGTGGGGGACAGGACTGGTGTCTTTTAAATGCTTTGCAAGAGGGGGGGGAGGGAAGAAGAGAAGAGGGAAAAAGTTGTTTGATCTTTGAGAAGAGAAGGGGAGCTGGGACGAGATGAGAGTGAGAGTGAGAGTGAGGCTGTATAGCAGTGTACCGATGTGATGGGATATTTAATAATGATAATTATTTAATTTGTCTACTACCAGTAACTACCTTTCTTCGGCGCACCTCCTCTTATGTATCGGTAGTCCCTCTCTCAATAGACATCTTTCCAGTGCTTCAGAAACTTGACGTAAAGAAGCCATCGAATGAGGATAACCTTGACTCGAAAGCTGGGGTGGATAGATCTTGAAATAGCCAAGTGAGACTCATCAAACATAGGTTACCTGCCTTACATTTTGAGAAGAGCTACGTAGCTAGAGGTGTCTCGACGTAGTAAATACGTAAAAACTGATCTTTGAATATGCTTCATTGATATATATTCGTGAGAAGACGCTAAGAAATACTCTTCCCTGTCGAGGAATGCTGGAAACTTAGTTGATAGAAGTAGGCCTGGGCGTTGCCAACCCTCGTTGGATAAGTTATGGAGACTTCAAATCCCAATGGTTACTATGCTGATAAGGTCAAAACCGCTGCCAATGGTTATAGGAAGCTAGGGCTTCTGCATAAGTTTCTCTCAAGCTCAAGCGCCAATGGTACGCCGTTGCGTCTCTAGAAATCACTATGGGTATCCTAGACATGACCTCGAAGGAGGAGTCAAGCTTTATGATTAGCTACATAATGCTCAGTGTGAGACTTTAGCAACTATAGATAAACCCCGCTGCTTACGCGCATGTAAGTTCGGGTTTCTCAGGGGTAGCTTTACCCTCCGGAAAGGAAACAAACTGACAGCAACAACTTAATTTTAACAACAAATAAATAGCACAACAGTTGGCCAAAAATAAACCACACAAACGCAGAAAGGATTCATGACCATAATATATCGAGGAAGGCTGCATTTTGAGTCTGCGAGGCGCACTGTGCTTCTCCTGAAACCCCTGCGTCATTGGCGACGGGAGCTTTGAAGACCTTCCCCGGAATGCCGTCCAACCAAATAGATACGAAGCCAACGACGTCTCATGCAGTGAACCGTGACGCTGGAACTCACGAGACCGCTCTTTCCTCTTTCCCTCATTTCATCTCCAATTCTTCTACATACCTTCTTTCATTCTTTAAGCCAAGGCACGAATGTTTGCCTTTATCTAAAGACCTTGTGCGAGGATAGCTATCGAGCTTCGTATCACGAACAATAGCTCCTGCCTTCGAGAACTCCGTTCATCATGAATCGCAATGACGAAGCCAACCAGAGCCGCGAAGGCTTGCTTCGCTCCTATGACAAGGGAGAGAGCATACCGCTCCGTAAATCCATCGAAGATGCCTACCGTTCAGACAGTGACTCGGATATCGACGCCACCGAATTTCTCGCTCGCGACCCTCTGAACGAGCAATCCCAACCCGCCGTCTCGGCATACGCACCCAGCATGCAGCTTGCGAGTCTGCGGAGGACGTTCAATCGTCGGACGAAATGTGTGTTGATTGTTCTGGTCGTGGTGGGTCTCTTCTGGTCCCTGCTTGCTGCGGGAGGGTTCTGGATATACAAAAAGACACCGGCAGATGGCCAGAGTCCGCCGTGGTATCCTACGCCGCAAGGAGGGACGGTGACGCGATGGAGTGAGAGCTATAAGAAGGCTGCAGCGTTGGTGGAGAAGATGACCCTGCCGGAGAAGGTCAATATCACGACTGGCACCGGCTGGCAGATGGGCCTCGCGGTGGGAAATACTGGTCCAGCTATCCATGTTGGGTTTCCGGGACTGGCTTTACAGGATGGACCTCTAGGATTGAGATTCGCGGATAATGCAACCGCATTTCCTGCTGGCATCACCGTTGGCGCGACTTGGAGCAAGGAGCTGATGTACAAGAGGGGCAAGGCACATGGGAAAGAAGCGCGTTTGAAGGGTATCAATGTTCTTCTTGGACCTTGTGTTGGACCTATAGGACGGATGCCTGCTGGTGGACGAAATTGGGAAGGATTTGGTGCGGATCCAGTGCTTCAAGGAATTGCTGCTGCACACACGATCAAGGGCATACAAGAGGAGGGTGTCATGGCCACAATCAAGCACTTTATCGGCAATGAGCAGGAACATTACAGACAGAGTTGGGAGTGGGGCCTTCCAAACGCCATGTCTTCAAACATTGACGACCGTACGCTGCATGAAATGTATGGATGGCCTTTCCAAGACTCGGTCAAGGCTGGAGTTGCAAGTGTGATGTGCAGTTACCAAATGACGAACAACTCATATTCATGTGGTAACTCGAAGCTGTTGAACGGTATTCTAAAGGATGAGTTAGGATTCCAAGGCTTTGTCCAATCAGACTGGCTGGCTCAAAGATCAGGGGTTGCATCTGCTCTTGCGGGGCTTGATATGAGCATGCCTGGAGATGGACTCCTTTGGGCAAATGGCAATTCCTTATGGGGTCCAGAGCTCAGCAAAGCTGTTCTGAACGGCTCTATCCCCATGTCAAGGATCAATGACATGGTGACTCGGATTGTTGCTACATGGTACCAGCTAGGACAGGACGACACATCTAAGTTCGATGGAAAAGGTCCAAACTTTTCCTCATGGACAAATGATGAGATTGGCGTCATCAATGCTGGTAGTCCAGACGACCACGATGAGAAGGTTGTGAACAAGTTCATCAATGTCCAGGGTGAAGGAGATGATGCACATTCTATCATTGCTCGTCAAGTTGCTACCGAAGGCACGGTGCTCGTCAAGAATACGGATGGCTTCTTGCCTCTGAACAAGGATGGGTGGCCTTCTGATCAACCTCACGAGGTCAATCTTCGGATTGGTATCTTTGGAGAAGACTCGGGTGCAGGCAAAGGTCCGAATGCCTGCGCCGACCGTGGTTGCAATCAGGGCACTCTTGGTTCTGGTTGGGGATCCGGTGCTGTCGAGTTCCCATATCTGATCACTCCAGCTGAAGCATTGAAGGAAGCTTTCAACAAAGACAAAGTCTACGTCACTGACTTCCCCACCAACTCGCCTCCTTTCCAGAAGACACCTGTCATCATCAAGGACCAGGATATCTGTATTGTCTTTGCAAATGCTGATTCTGGCGAGGGCTATATGGCAAATGATGGCATCCGTGGTGATCGAAATGACCTCTTCCTCCAGAAAAGTGGCGACGACTTAGTCGGGATTGTAGCGAACGGTTGTGGTGATGGGCATGGCAGCACTATAGTTGTCATTCATACAGTAGGACCTGTCATCCTCGATAAATGGATCAATCATCCGAACATCAAAGGTGTCCTCATCGCCAACCTACCAGGCCAAGAGAGCGGACACGCCATTGCAGATATTCTTCTCGGAGTTGTCAATCCAAGCGGCAAGCTTCCATACACTATCGGCAAATCGCTCGACGATTACGGACCAGGAGCAAAGATCCTATACATGCCCAACGGGATCATTCCACAGCAAACATTCTCGGAAGGTCTTTACATCGACTACCGCCACTTCGACAAGTTCGGCGTAGAGCCAACCTTTGAATTCGGCTTCGGATTATCTTACACCACGTTCGAATACTCAAATCTCCGCGTAAACAAGATCCTTGAGAAGTCGGCTCTTCCAGCTCCTCGGCCATCTGGCATCGACCCGCCTCAATACGATGACAAAATCCCAGATCCCAAGGAGGCACTTTTCCCTTCCGGATTCAGAACCCTAAAGAAATTTGTCTACCCCTATATCTCCAAAACCTCAGACATCAAGCAAGGCAAATACCCGTACCCCAAAGGCTACGATATTAAGCAACTACCCTCTCAAGCTGGCGGTGACGAGGGCGGCAATCCCGATCTCTGGAACGTCTATGCCAACGTGACAGTCGATATCAAAAACTCCGGCTCGATCGTGGGTAAGGAAGTAGTACAGCTCTATCTCAATTTTGCCGATGTGCAAGGCGAAGCGAAGGACGTCGATTTCCCAGAGAAGGTCCTCCGGGGCTTTGAGAAGGTGGAGATTCAGCCTGGTGATGTGCATACTGTGGCATTCAATTTGACAAGGAGAGATCTGAGTTATTGGGATGTGGTGAGGCAGAATTGGGTCATGCCTACCGAGGGCACGATTACGATTAGGGTTGGAGCCAGCTCGAGGGACTTGAGATTGACGGGGTTCTATTAGCTGGGGCTTCCGGTGTGGTATCTGCAGATTTGGCGTTTTGGGCTTGGAACGGTGGCATTATGAACTGTGTATAATTATTGATGGGTGCACCGGGATCATCGCTCGAGAGCATAAATAGAATGTCCTAGAGAACTTGGCTGTAATGAAATTAGCGGTTTACCAACCTGTCCCAGGCTTCCATTCTCCTACAGCATGACAATGTCTCAGATCCAGTCAGACTTCCAAACAGTCCAAATGTCCAAGATGGCCTGATATCAAGATACATTGCTACCTCCAATTCAGTCGCCAAAATATTCACAGCACACCGCAACCTGGCGTGAAGTTAATAGCCCAACCATCAAACTCTCAATCGAACCATACAACACGATGAGAACACCAAACCTAACATCTCCAAAGAAGAAGCAAACCCCAAAATACCAGTACCACCAATACAATAAATACAACCAATAACCTACTTCAGATGCTCCATCTTCTTCCAGTCAAGCATAGCTCAATGGAATCCGGAAATACGTCCGGAGGTATGCAATTATTGTGGACATAAACAGTGTGAGGAATACGAGGTGTGGGGGTTGTTAGAAGTAGGAGGATGGGGAATAGTGTGGGAGTAGGAGGACTAAGGGTGTAGGAAGATTGGGTGGTGTGACGCGGGGGAGTGTGAGAATTGGCGGAGGAGGAGAAGGTGGGAGGTGTGCGGGAGTGTGAGGAGTGTGAGGTAGGAGAGAGGTGTAGGATACGGTAGTTTACCGAGAGGTGGGCGTGGGATTAAGCGAAGAAGGGAAAGGGGCCGTGGAAGCGGGTCGAGAATTACGGCCACAATATTTGCGATTCCGTTAATCGTCGTTTTTGTTTTGTGCCCTTGGATGATATCAAATACTCTTCCTATCAGATTGTATTGGATCATTTGACACTCATATAGGAGACATGATTGTAAAACACTAAACAATCATTTTGATACTCATTCACAACAACTAGAAATGAGTACCCCGTGAGAGAGAATCATATCTATCTTCTTCTCGTACTCGGATATTCTGAGCAATACAAAGTCCCATGCAAGATTCAATCATATCAACAAGAAACACAGTTGCCAAAATTTTGCTCACTGAAAATAATTCATTTAGCAATGGACAGTCCAAGCTCAGGATCCAGCACTCAAGAAACATCAAAAGACAAATCCAAAAAGTTCATCTGCTGCGAGTGTGGTATGGAGGCGCTGGGCACTTTAAGGGAATCCCCAAGCAATGCGAAGATTGCAAACATGAGACTTGCCACCACTGTTGACTACTTAATCGATATCATTTGTTGGAAGAGAGGCGTATGGTTAGGGAATAAGAAGAGGCGATGAGAGCTAGGCAGGAATCTCTGCTTCCTAATGATTTAGTTTGATGATTTTGGGGTATGGAATTTGAGCAGGAAAGAGTTACCGAATTTAGGATATGGGTTTGTTTGCTAGATAAATCTACATGAAGTTTTAGAAATGCAAAGTTGAGATGTAGGTATGTAGGGTACCAAAGGAGACGAGCCGAATATTTACATCTTATGTTGACCTTTCCAAAATCACCGCCAGGACTAGGTGTGATTGTAGAGCAGTAGCTAGCACCCATTCAAAGGCACTTTACAGAGCATGCAAAGGAAGTCTTATATCTCAACATCTTCCCCTCACCCTTACACGTTTTTAACAACACGGACATAACCCCAAAACTATATCTTAAAGGCTAAGATACACTCGCTAACTTTACGAAGAAACGTGCTTCTCAAAACTGGAGACTTCGAAACTCGAACAAAACGAACATTTGAACAACCACTCAGCAAGGACGGCAATATGACAATACTGTGGTTCAAGTGGCTCATATGCTGTCGGTGTGGAGGAGAGACTCAGGGGAGGTATCCAGATGAGATACCGAAGCGATGCGAATATTGCAATGTTGATGCTTGTGGAAATTGTAGAGTATCTAGTCGGCCTGATATCCGCTGAGGATAACTTGGAGCGCAATGCTAGGTAGGAAATGACGAGAAAGAAGAAGTATTTGCAAGGAGGAAGTTCTTTAAGTGGAAAGAGGGAAGCTTTGAAGACCAAATTATGTGGTGGTAATTGAGATACGGGCGTTCAGAGGCGAGAAAGAAGGAAAGGAAGGCGAAGGTTGTGGTTTCTCGGTGGAGCAGTTGTCAAATCAGGAAGGCTTCTTGGGTAGGTCAGGGTTGTTGCTGTATTAGCGTTTTTTATTAAAGTGTAATGGAAAATAAGTTAAGAGAGAGGGATTGCATGCCGTGACAAAGATTGAGAAATGTGAATGTGGTTGTTGGCGCCCGCTGAAGGAGGGGTAAATAACCAAAATTAGAACAAGATCGAAAATTTTGAATAGTGATTTGGATAGAGAATAAGACATTGTGAGCTGAGTTCTTACTGAGAAGAGATGTCTGATGTTAGGGACAGAGGAGAGACGGATGTGATATTGAATCTGCTGCTGTTATAATTGAGACTTTTATTTTCGTTGATATTAACATACCACCTCAATAGGATAGTCGCACCCCTTCCATACCACATCTCTTCAGATGCTGCTACAACATCAATCAACTCCTTCCTTCTCATCACATTCAAGCAAGACTAAAATGAGCTCAATCCAAAGCCAAGGAAATTCCAGGCCATATTTGAAGTTTCGTTAAACCTAGTGCGCATTGCATCATATTCAACACAATGTTTTCAGCTCTCTCCACTTTTCCTGCACAATCTCATGTGACCAGTGTCCATAGAACGGGATGAATATCTCGAGCGTGTCTTTTTTCTTCGTACAAAGTCCTTTCCTTAACAAAAGCAAAAGGCGTAATGGAATTTCATATCTTGCCTGTTCATCGCGGCGATCCTCCCATCCAAGTGCCAAGAACTTCGTACGTATGCACGGAGCAGTATGACGGCGGCCCGTGGCTCTCATATCCGGCTCGCAAAGGAAAGGCTGCAAAGTACAAGGACGGGCCATTCGACTACCTAGACTACGCAAGATCCGAGAGGATTGATCCGACACCGATCAATGAGCAAGAGTCATTCTTCCAGACCTGGCTGTACTTTGGACTCATAACGGAATTCATGGGTGCGAATTGTAAAGACCCGGCCGATGACCCGATTTCGAACGAGCTCGTCAGGCGCATCTACGATGAGATATTGGTTCAAGAGGGCAACCAGACGTACGTCAAGCTTGATGTCGCCTGTCTCGACAAGTTTCTGATCATGGGAAGAGCTCGACGGTCCCCCGATCCTCTGGTTCGAAGGCAACATTACGAACATATCAGAGAATGCCTTATGTATGTGCATCCATTGATCACCACAGTCCCGAAAGAGTTCAACTGGTCTATCAAGTGGTCAATAGCTGCGTTAGGAGAGCTTTTTACAATTGTACTTCGCGCTGCTCTCGAGGCCCTCAAAGTTCCGTCGGATTTTAGCAGGCATTGGGCGAATGGCTTCCTGAACGACGAAGCCAAAGCATCAATGCGGGAGCATGGATGGTGTAGGAGTGATATAGCAAGAGCCGAAGCTAAGTATCAGAGTATACAGGCTCACTATATCGCTCGCATGCTCGACAAGTCACTTCCTCCTCGAGACCATAGCCAGTGCACTGATTCAGTTTGCAACTCTTACCAAATCAACTTGGGACAGTACGCATCGCAGCACCAACAGCTGCCTTGCTCCTGTGAGGAATTGGTAGTCAGAGAGGAGAGTCTCTTACCAATCCTTTCCGATGGAGATCATTATCCTCTGCTCCAATTCGAAGGGGGACTGGATGATCTTACTTGTGATATTATCAAATCGGGCAACAGGCCTTATATAGCCATCAGCCACGTGTGGGCAGATGGGCTGGGAAACCCTCATGACAACTCTCTTCACAAGTGCAAGTTGCAACACCTGCGAAAACTCGTCGATGCTATCAACGATAAAGAGTCGGCGACCAGTCCGGAAACAGTAGAGCGATCTCTGATCTGGCTCGATACACTTTGCTGTCCTACAAAGCATGTCGACGGAAAACAAAAGTCCATAGAAAAGATCCGACACGTGTACAGAGACGCAAAGCATGTCCTGATTTTAGATGCTGGGCTCATGTCATACGAGTCTCGCAGTCAAGATTCCGCGGAAATCATCTGTCGGATCTTCACCTCGAGTTGGATGCGGCGACTGTGGACCTTGCAAGAAGGGGCTTTGGCCACATCTCTCTACTTCCAATTCGCGGACGAGGCAGTCGATCTCAGTCAAGTGATACAACAAGCGTGGTCCCAGATAAACTCCATGCAGCATCGCGCCCTTCTTAACCCAGACTTCATCGCCGAGGTGAGGGGCATATGTGCATTCTTCAACGAACCGAAACCACCTCCTTTCGCCGACTCTCTCAACCTCCTCGACCGCGCACTGCAGTATCGAAGCGTCAGCGTGGCATCGGATGAGGCTCTCTGTATCGGGACATTGATGTCCCTTGACCTCCACGCCATTCTTGAGCTCAAGACGCAGGAGTCCCGGATGGAGAAGGTGTGGGAGCTAATCTTAGCCAAGCACGGCGGTATCCCCTCGCAAATCATCTTTTTCGAGCAGCCCAAACTCACGCAACCGGGCTGGCGCTGGGCTCCAAAGAGCCTCCTTAATTCACAGAGCGGATTGCATGCGTTGAACACTCGGGTCTTGAGGTGGTTTGATCCCAATCTTGGTACGCGAGAACATCCTGATGGTCTGCGAGTGAAGTACCCAGGCGTGCGGATCTCTTTCAAAACTGCCGACTACGGAGATGGGAAGCCACGGAATCCATGGATTGGCGCACCACGTCTTCCAGAAGACTGGATCCAATATCGTAGCTTAGGTCAGTCCCGTCTTCTCGAAGAAATATTCCCTCTTCATTGCTATCTCAAGCTTTTGCACATCCCTACACCTGGAATCCTGAACTCTCTTCCCGTACTGCTGTATGAACGCGCTGACCCGAAGGATGTTTAGACGATGGGTATTGGTACCGAATAATGAACGCAACACTCGCCGCCCTGACCAATTCCTGGAAGGGCGATGAAGAGCGACGAACGTATCACGCGCAAGCCCTCTACCCTCTCCACAACATCGTCAACACCGGCCATAGCGTCCTCATCCTCAACAACCTCCCCAAAGTTCGCGAAGCCCTATTCGCCACAACCACGATCTCAGAACACGAAGACTTCACCGAAGAAGTCCCCGTGGCAGTCACAACCAAGCTGAACGCCATAGTATCCGATCTTAAAGAAGAAAGCTACGTCTACGACATGGTTGAGAAACTCGCCTTCGAAGTACGCGCTGATCCCGTCACGGACGCGCACTTGGAGCTTTGCAAACGTCTCCAGATCGACGAAGATACCTCGTTGGAGATTTTCAAGGACTTGCTAGCTAACCATGAAGGTTTCATCGCCTCGACTGCAAGCGTGAAGGGCAAGATCAAAGAGAAGCTTGCAAAAGTCGTGAGGGACGATGAGAGGTTTGTGGGGCTGATTAATAGGTTTTGGGGAGAGGCGCATCAGGAGCATTTCTGGGTTGTGATTAGGAACTTCTTTCATCATGATTTGGTTGGGAAGAGGACAGGGGATGCGCAGGTTTGGTTTGTTGATTGAGGTAGTTAGAGCTGGATCGTAGAGAGGAAATATAGCTCATGGTTCGAGTGAGTCGTGACGGCGCCTCACCATATCTTTGATATTTGAAAGTATTGATTTGTGGGGGTGGGACGATGGGGGCGAGTTTCCTCTTGGTGTACTGTACCCGATGCTGCAAATACACTACATTACACTTCCATATACCTTCTAAACGTAAGATCATCCTATCTCCCACCTCCCACCTGCAACATTCTACAACGATGATAAATAAAGGAAAGGAAGGACTTGATAAGCAACTGTATTCATATCCGTGTAGCTAAGCAAATGGGTATCTTTCCTTCCTCCCTTCCTTTCTTCCGGAACTCCATGACTATTGATCAATCAATCCTACATGAGCAAAAGATCCCTCCATCCTCACAGATTCCACAATTCGTCATGCCATTATATCTTCCACAGCTTCCAATACCGTACGTTGTTCCAAAAAAAGATAGCAAGATAGCAAGATATGTGCAATATGTACCCTCCCTTTCAATCTCGCAAAAGCCAAGACAGTAACAAGCGTAACAGATCGACTCAAAACACACCAATCCTAATCTCCCCCCAAGGCGCCAGCCCCACCACCTCCTGCTCAACCCAAACCCGTCTCTTAGTTGCCAGACTGAGGACGTGGTAGAAGGCTTGAGCAGCAACCATGCATGTGTTCTGCTCCGGATCGAAGAGTTGTTCGAACGTGACTGTGGGGATTTTTGCCTTCCCACCCTCACCCTCACCCTTCCCACCACCGAATTCATACCCTCTGAGTCCAAGTTCGTCCTCGGCAAGTCCGTCGTCCGCTGCGAGGCCGAGCTCATCCTCACCTGTCTCCTCAATACTATTCCTAACATATTCCAGGAAATTCTCACTCTCCCTATCGAGCGCAGCACGCACCCACTGACTCTCGCCCGCTGTCTGTGTATCGACCGCCGCTGCGGCGCCGAAGAGTTCAAACTCGTCAATGTCATCTCTGAATCCCGTTCCGCCTACTTGGCTCGAACTCCTGATTCCTAATCCTAGGTTCGCGAAACCCAGTCCAGTACCAGGAGCTTGGCTCGAGGATCGCTCATTGTCGGAGCGGCCGTACATGACTATCTCTTCGTCATCTCCCATTCCCATGCCCATTAAGTCGTCGAAATCGTTCAGTTCGCCAGGGAGGGCGGAACCACGACCTATGAGTGGAGAAGCGGACGTGAGTCTTCTGCCTGGGCCTTGGCTTTGGGAACCGAGTTGACTCATACGATTTCCTTGAACAGAAGATGACTGACCGCGTTGATGGGAGTGTAGAGAAGCAGAGACGTTCCAGGGCATAGCGGAGGAGGGATAATCTGCCAATGCGCTGGGAGCATCTCTTCCGCGCTCGAGTTCGATGCTAGCTTCTACTGCTTCGCCGTTCTCGATAACAGGGAGGAGAGGATCGTCGTCGGGGAGGTTGAAGATGTTGTCTTCGTCCTGGACTTGGGCTTGGACGCCGCGTCCAACTTCATCTCCTCGAGCTCGCTTGTTCGATCCTTCTCCTTCCTCATCCTCATCTGCACGAGCACGCTTCTTCGACTTCTTGCCTTTACCCTTCAAAGCCTGCTTCCCGATAACTTTCGCCATCAGCTGCTTACCCGAGAACATTCCCAGCGGACTAGCAAGCTTCGCGGATCCGATACCCTCGCCCGTAGCATTAAGACCGGAACCGAAGACGTAATGAAAAGCATTGGTCTTCGCCTGCACAACCTCCTTCTTGCGGTTATTGATGAGTGACTGCGCGGCCATGTGATCTAGGTATTCCCTCTGCCAGACGCCCAGTTCTCCGTTGCGGATCGTGGTCGCCTCATCTTTCCTCAGGACTTTCTTCTTCTTGGCTTTCTTTCGTTGCTTTTGTGGAGCTTCGGCTGAGATGGACGATGGCTCTCCTTCTGGGGAGGAGGGAACGCGGGCTTCATCGGAGAGTTGGAGGGGTCTATCATTTCCATCAGCAGCAGCCATGGCGGGGAATGGTTCGGCGTCTGGGAGAGCTTGATCATCGTCACCGAACTGCATCATGTCGAAATCACCATCCGCGTCAAGAACAGGCAGGATACGTCCGATTTGCGCATCTTCATGCTCCTTTCGAACGCGTCCACTGGCTGCGGAGTCACTTCCGAGACGATGATGATGAGGGAGCATGCTACCTGCGCGACGAGATTCACGTTCACTGGCAGGGATATCTCGAAGTTGTCCGTCGTCGTCGAAGTCGAAGAGATCATCGTCTTGAAGGATCAGCTCTTCTTCCTCAAAAACCTTTCCTCCAACTGCCTTCTGGGCAGAGGACTCGCGGAACAGTTCATGAGGGGGGAGTTGATACGTGCCACCGCCACCGTTGCTGGAGGATCCAATGTCAAGTCCCAGGGCGGAGGCGGCGTGGAAAGAAGAGACGGAACCACTGCGTCCGCGGATAGACAGCATGGATTGAGAGGAGCGCTGGGTGTTGGCTTGTGGTGTGAGGGCTCTGTCGAGGTCGAATGCGAGAGCAGGAAGGGCCATGTCGGGAGAGAAAGCCGGATCATCCATTAGGATAAGCTGGTTGGGGCTGTGACGCGTCAGTTTCTATCCAAGACCGTAGGAGAGTAGCGCTTACTTAGCCTTTCCAGCATTGGGATCAAGTCCATCACTACGAGCAGTCTTCAACAAGGCTCGAATGTTATTCTGTGCTGCTTGAACATCGGTAAGGAGGTATTCCCACTGCTGGTTGTAGACCTTTGAAACTCCATAGCTTGTTTCATGTCAGCAACGCGAGCAGACAACAAGACAAGATGGCTTACAGTAAGTTACTCTGAAGTCTTAATGCCATTGGTGCCTCTGGTTCCATGATTGTCTCGCAGGCTTTCTTGAGGTCGACACCTAGAATCGCCTTCCTTGTCACCTTCTTCGTGCTTGACTTCGCGCCCAGAGTGGCCACCAGCCTGTATGCGGCCAGAATTGTTAGCCATTGCTCACAACCTTGAGGAGTGACGCGTTCAGGGGACATTAAAACATACCAGACGGTCGCAACGCCATACTTGCGGCTTGTCAAGACTGTAAAGATTAGCACTTTTCCTTCCCTCTTCCTCCCTTCAAGAAGCAACTTACTTTCGTGACTATAGAACATCTTGAATTAGTCCAGTCTGATTCGCTGGGCTCGACGTGCTCCTTCAGACGTGCAGTCTAGAGTTAAAGAGAATAAGAGAACAAGAGAACAAGAGACGAGTGCCTGAGTAAGGAACGGAGAGATTAGTAGAACCAAAGAGACCGGACAACTCCTGGAGTTCCTACAACAGTAGAAATTGCAGTTGATGTTTCAGAACTCTTGTAATGTTGGTTTGGAAAGAGGTTGTACACGCGTTGCTAAGTGACGCGAAACATCATTCACTCCCAAGCTCACTCCTTCTCGTCTCGAGGCGAGCTACATCACGTGATATACAAAAAGCGCTCATGCTCGAAGACGTCGAATGTCGGCATGAGCAAAGAATCATGGCCATCGAATCGGCTAGATGAGAGTAAAAAAAATAGCAGAATGTCACACAAGATTATCACGCATCACACAAATGGAAAACGAATGAAGAGATTCAACGAAATCTGTATTGTAAAGAGACTCTGCCATACTTGCAGAAGCTCGTGTCCCGGTGCCCAGCGCCTCTTTATACTCATACCCTCATTCCCAAACGCCATCCCAGACCATGCCATCCAACGTAGAATGCAAATGCAAGGGGCAGTCTAGCAGTAAACCAAGCCGCCAACTATGTACGAGGTGCGGCTGAAGAAAATCACCACAAACGCCTAGGCTGTGCAAGAATCGAACAATCAATATCCCTGGTTCCAATATACCATTTCGTGCCCTCAACTCCATGTGTATCCTGTCCTCGATCGTAACTTCGTGAAGATCCAGCTCTAATTGGCGTGGGCTACGCGCTGGTTTGCGAATCTCTCCCGTTGCTCCCTGGTGGGCGTGGAGGGTCTCAAAGATGAGTGCGAGGCCTGTGGTCTTACTAATGGCACTCTCGACGCAACTGAATTATTGCTAATGTGTTGGCTCATCCCACTCGCACTTCGGGATGGCGTGCCAAACGGCGAATCGCCCCTGTTCTCTTCCTGATACTGGTTGAAATCCCGTGAACTCCAACTGGCACGGTGGACACGAGCGCCATAGGGCACATTACCGAAATTTGAATAATGACTTCGCATGCTACCAGCCATGCTATTCGCTCTGCTGCGAGAGGCAGGACCTGCAAGGGAAATGGAAGGTTGTGATGCAGTAGGGTTAAAGTCGGCTAGGTCTGGAACGAAATCTACATCTTCGTCCTCAATCTTAGGGGCGCGACGCACAGTCTTGACTGAGAAATAGGGCTCCTTTGGCTCCTCTGGTACGGGAGGGGGTGGTGGTGGCACATCCTTCTCCTTCTGCTCGAGATGCCCAAAGTACTTCATACGAATGTTCTCCAGACCATGCGGCCTGAACTCCTCGCGGTTGCGAGTGAGGGACATGTAGCTGGAGATAGCGCCAAGAACGATGAGGATCAGGACACCAATGACTAGGAAGCCTTGAATGATGATAATGATTATGCCGATGATGGTGGTAGGAATTCGAGGCACATTATACTGCGGCAAGAAAGCAATGGAGAGTCCTGCTGTGGCAACCTTGCTGATACCGAGCATGTATACCGCAAGAGCGGTATTGCGAGCTCCTTCGAATGGATTGATGCAGATAATTGCAATAAAGGCAATGATCTCCCACACAAAGATGCCGAACACTTGAGCTGTTGGACTGGCACTGGCTCCACCGATGAAGCAAGCTCGCACGAACTGATAGACAACCCAGAAGCCGAAGAACCACCATCGGGTTCGTCGATACCGTGCAGAAAGCCATCCAAAGCGTTTTGTGAAGGCAGAATTCTGGTGAACGCTCTGTTGTTCAGAGTCATGGTCGACGAACCGGACCTGGAAAAATGATACCGAGCCGGCAGACTTTGATTTGTCTTCTTCATCCAAGGAACTCTCACGGACTACCCGATACCATGGGAAGACCTTGAGCACTTTCTTGCGCTGGAAGTGAATGCGGTCGGGCGAGGATTCGTATTTCCCAAATTTGACTCTGTAGAAGCAGGCATAGATGGTGACGCCAATGGCTCCAACGAAGAATATCAAGAAAACGATGACGGCGATTGCGATTGGACCACCTTTACCACCAGACGAAAATTGGAACAGAGCCAGAGTCATCATCATAAAGAAGGCGATGAAGCATGATCGGATGACAATTAGACCTGTGAATTGCTTCCAGTGACTTCTGAAGAAGGCGAATCGATCATGCTTGATCCATTTGATGGTACTCAATCCCTCCAATGAGTACTTGAAGGCGATCGTTGCTCCAACCAAGATAGCCAGAAGGATCAAGAACCACAAGAAGCCGGTCATAAAAGCATCTGCCGCTGGCACGCTGACAACAGAAAGTGAGCCTGCAAAACCCGACCAATTACCAGGAATTGGAAGTCCAGGAGAGACGGGTACCCCGGCCCAGGCGAAAAGCTTTTCTGACTGTGTTCCATTGGTTGCGTTGGCGGCTCTCTTAATGAGGTTGCCCGCAATTTGCTCGCTTCTTCGTGCAAGCTCATACGGACTGGTCTCGATGGCGCGTTCGTAGATCCGGCTCGCAATCTGCTCACTTCGAGCAAAATCATGAGCGGTTTCAAAGGACCGTCCGTAGATCTGCTGCTGAAGACCTCCATTATTATTCAGGACCGTAGATCCAGCACCACCAACTTGACTGGCATTTCCAGATACGCCAGTAAAGCTGTTGATGGAACTGATAATCGATGGAGTGTAAATCATGCCCGCGGACCAAGCGAAGTTACTCCAGAAAGCAGCACAAACGCTTGGCCAGTTTAGGGACAGAGCTCCTGAGAAGAATATTGACTGGAAGACCTCGAAGACGACCAGAACGGATAGAGAGTGTGCATAATGAGTTCGCATATGTGGCACGCTGACTCCGTAAATTGCTGTTGCGAAGGATGCCACCACAGCCACGAACGTGAATATTCCTAGGACGGAGCCTATCGCAGCCGGATGCGAGAAACTTGCTCCATTGCGCATCACAGCCGAGAAGCACGCGATCTGCGTTTGGGAAGCGTTCGAGAATATTCGTAGATTTACCGATGCTTCGAAATCTGGAATTGACAAGGCAATATTGGGAATGGCGGAAACATCGGATGTGGACACTGGAATGACAGCTCCACCAGTTATGGGAACACTGCTGTTCAGGGGACAAAGACTGCAAACGTTAGATTTGCTAGAGGTAAACATGTGCGGACGAACCTAGCAAAGTTGGCATTGCACGGGTTGAACACAAGATCAAATCGATCCTCGCCGTCTACGTATGATGTTAGCGTTCCGTTCTGTTCGACGTCTCGCAATGTTTTGCTTACAAGCATTGACCGAGATGTATACTGGATACAAGGTTAGCCGTGTTCTCAAACAATTGACCAATTGGATCACGTACACATTAAAGACTCGTTCCTGAGATTAGTAGTACCAGCCAGGTTGAACAGGACGGTCATATTATCTGCGTAGTAGGCCGCATCGTAGGATGTCAGGTTGATCAAGCTTTGTCCTCCCATACAATCACCAAAGTTGCCCGAGTACAATGCCGGGAATCGGTCGACGAGAAGTGTATGTGTTACCCCCGCCCCATTGGTCCCCTGTATTGTTTGCAAGCTCGAAGAACTGTCTGCTCGTACTGAAGGAATTATTGTATTGAAGAGGGCAAGGGAAGAAACAAACGCCGTGGTCCATGATGCCGATGATAACAAAGGAAAGGGTGCCATTGTCGAAATGGAAATTATTAGTCTAAGTCGCGGATGGAGGAGGAATGGACGGGGCGGGCCCCAGTGGTGATAATAGTTGAACGGTCAGATCGAGAGGAGGTTGGAATTTTCTCGAGCTGAAGTTCTATGTTTGGTGACGTGAGCTCCAAGCACCAGTGTTTAACCTAATGCGTCCCAGCCTCCAGTCGATCAAGCGACAAACGTATCGAAACGTACAGTCCTCTTTCCCCAGTGTTTCCGAGGCAAATCGAAACAACCGGCGTTGTGGCAGATGGGTTGATCCGATGAACGATGGCCGTTCTAATTGGGCGCGTAGTATTTATTTTCGGGTACGAGTTGGGGTCTGGCGCTGTCGAGGTCGAGGTCGAGGTCGAGGTCGAGCGTGTATAAATGGAGCGCCGACGAAGCCAATGAGGATACTAGAGCGAGACTTTTCTCCACACCCTGGAATACGGCCGTCCGTACAGTCGAAATAGCGAGAGTGAAGTCCTCGACATCGACAGCTGGACGACGATACTCTAAGGCTGCAAAGGACAAACGAGTGTCTTGGGGTGAGGGAGATAAAGAAAGCGGATCTGAGGGTTCAAGGTTGTGCACGAACCTTGAAATGGACGGGAGCGTGTGGTGACGAGCGACCGACGGATAATTCTGGCCGGACCAATGCGCGTGGGGCCAGGGCGAGGCCGCCTAGCCGCATGGGGGGGCGCACCAAGGCACGGTGCAGGCTCGACTGACAGCCACTGGCCGGCGCGTGTGCAGATTGAGTGGCGCGGAGATATTGAGGGAGATATTGAGGGAGATATTGAGGTGCGACGGATTCCAGTCGAGCGACGACGTACTGGAGCTTCCATCTTCACGTCGGCACGTCTTGAAGGCGAGTGCAACATATGTACCGTACGCTACACGACACAGCGAAGTCAGACCCCTCACGACAGACACACACAGAGACAGCGGCGTTTCCCTGCGCGGCTTTCTGAGTTATGCCATGGAGCCATGGTCCACCACCCAGTGCCAGCAGATCGTCACCGGGTTCACCGTTCTGATTCGCACTCTGAGACCAGCGTCCGGACCACCATCAAACAAGAGGTCGCAGCACACGAGACGACCAGACGTGGTCGTCGTGTTAACATTCCACTGCCCAGCCCATCCTCCACAGCGTGAGCTGTCGGGGAAAACTTTGCTCCCTCTGCCAGGGGAATTCCTCGTGTCAGCCCGCATATCAATCGATTTAATCTTAACAAACGCCCAAAACGACAATCAACGCCGGCCCCCAGCCCAGCCATGGCGGCCAAACGCGCAGCATTCCAGAACCTCTGATGTCTAGCAGCCGCGTCGGCTTCTTCGGGTGCATGCAACATTGCAATTACCTGGAAAGGGAACACAATAAATCCGTCAGCAAGTGCGCATCAGAATATGGAATCAGAATCTGGACACGGTGCCGGTGGACGAGTGCGCTCATTTATCACCGACACCGCACCCGCAACCGTCTGCACGATCGTCCCATCCTGCTCCCTCCCCCCATTCTCCCCCAAAGTATTCATCTGAACGTGAACCTCATGATCCTCATGCTCCCCGGTTGCCCCAATATGGCCCCCCTCTCTGGACCCTGCATTCATCCTGGAGACGATAACAGGTTTTGCTATGAACATTGCTCGAATAACACCGGCGGGCTTCGATCTCGTGTTCTTTTTGGACCACCAGGACTCTTGCGTCGCTAGGACCAGCGACGACCAACAAAAGCCTGAAATGGTCCTGGCTTGGCCCGGCTCGTGATGATGCTGGTCGGGCTGGATGAATTGGCGTTTGATGCATGGGGGCTGGTTCCACGATGCGCGCCCAGTCCGTTCGAGGAGCGAGGCGCCCGTGCAGAAACGAAGAATACTTTCGTACGCGGCGGGAATGCGATGCTGCGGCGGAACTGAGTCTTGGCGGCAACGTCTTATCGCGAGTGATAACGGCGAGGATTTGCACGTCTCATTTACCATGGACTACTTCGTACTGTTTTCGAGATATCAAAACAATACAGTACAGCTTCATCTCTGCATGACGAGATACGACTTGCGAGATGATCGTCCAACTCTTTTACAGTGACCCATTTCTCATCCCAAGACCGTCTTTCCTTCACCGCCCCTCATTCGAAGCTAGACAAGTCATCGCTGGTGTCCCAACCTCCACTCCACTTTCTTCTTTTCCGATCTCCATCGAAAGAGCCCTCTCACTAACACCGCCCCAAACTCTAACCTGACTCAAGTTGCGCTCCATCTCATGTACTTGTCGAGCTTGTCCAGACTCCACCCACACAAGCAGACATGTGCATCTCGATCAGACCCAATCATCACCACTCCACTCCCAGAACTTAGAACAAAACCTTACCCAGATGACATCCTCTAGGATCTAGCCCATCCCAAGTGGCACTGATGCACATCTACAGTAGCTCCAGCAGTAGTTCTCCTGCCTCGTCCCAGAAACATCGATCGCATCACTCCAAGAGTTGCTACACGATTCGGCTCTTCTCCAAATTCCAAGTTCGCATCGCATCGCATCACCTCACCACCATCCACGATGACAGCATCCCGCACAAAAGCGTGCCCGCCGCCTCGACGCCAACGCCACCGCCAACTTCATCATCGCAATCGGATCATCTGCTCCTATGCATCACACTCCAAATGCGCACCCCAAAAAATCCTCCAAATATACCCTCTCTCAATTGATCCCCACCACTCACAATCATAAAATAAATACATCAATCAGCACGCGGATATCCTTCCGAGAGAGAAAAAAAACCAAGAAATGATCTTCGGTTCCTGTAGATCATCTCGATAATCCATTCAAATCCCAGCCTCCTTTTCGTATTTCCTGCATGGCCCACATAAGCGAGGAGGAGGTGCTTGCGTAATGGATGGAGCGATGCAGCCGCATCTGCAGTCCAAGGCTTCCCCGCATTAGGAGAAGAGAGGAGAGGAGGGGAGACGGCATTTCAAATTCCCGAAAAACCTT
Organism: Phialocephala sp. D728; assembly: GCA_003988865.1. NCBI lineage: Eukaryota > Fungi > Ascomycota > Leotiomycetes > Helotiales > Mollisiaceae > Phialocephala > Phialocephala sp. D728. The sequence goes on along the minus strand of QYAJ01000098.1, from coordinate 59,322 downwards.
CTTGAACTTTTAGACTTTTAAGACGAAAGTCAAAATCATAAGACGAGAGGAGTTCTGTGCTGTGCTCAATATGTTCGCGATATGACTGGCGAAGCTAAGATTCTTCGACAACTCAAGTACAGGAGAATTTGCTGCATGGTAAATTATGCTTCGAGATGAGAGCATTTCATTGCGTAAGGAAAGTTTTTCGTTGCATTTCGCAAGGCGCAAGGCGCCGATGTCCTGGTCTTTCCAGGACATCTTAGCATTTCTGTTGCGCGTCGCACGAGTCATTGTCTGGCTTTATTCCAGACAATGGGGGATTTTGTTGCACGTCGATCAAGCCAATGTCCAACCGATTCCTGGACATCCAAATACTTCTTCCTATTGAATTTCGCATGAGTCATTGTCTGGCCCTATCCCAGACAATGGATGGTTTTGTTGCATATCGATTAGCTCAATGTCTGGCCAGCTTCCGGAGAATGGAAGATTTTGTTGCATATCGATCAGGTCAATGTCCGGCCAGTTTCCGGACAATATCACGTTTTGTTGCATGTCGAGAAGTCCAGCGACATTCCTGACAATGGGGCTTGCCTCTTGTTGCACTTCTATCAGGCCAATGTCCTACCAATTCCCGGATATCTATAGAGTTCTATTGCACATCGCATCGAGTTATTATCTAGCTATGCTTCAAATAACAAGCAAGCTTCGTTGTACGTCAAAATATCAAATGTCCAACTAGTTTCCATACAATCTCAAGTTTTGTTGCACATCGCAAGCTTCAAACTCTCTTTGTATGGCGGAGGTCCCCCTCGAACTTTCTCTGGTCCTCATTCGAAGAAGTCTCTGAACTCCTGAGTCAAGATCCAAATCCAGCGCGGATAATTACAAAGCCTATTCAAGCACCCAAACCAATCGGTAAGTGAAATCCAAAGTAAGACGACGATAGTGCTCACTGGGTCGGGTCCTGGTTGCTATTGTACCTATCCTTCTTAGTAGATGAATGATCCTTCCCGTTCTTCTCCTTCTTAGCAGACGAGGGCTTTACCAGTGCAGATGAAACCACCCTTCTCGAAGTCAAGCTTAGAGACCTTCTTTGTCAGGCAACCATGCCGTGGCAGAGACGATTATGGTGGCGTTATAGTTTTGGACCTGGGAAATAAGTGCCACAGCTTTCTCCCCGCTGACTTTCACCCTATCGACAGCTATCCATTCAGCGACCGGGTGTCCTCCGGGTTCCCACGTCTTCCTAGGGCGTCGATCAGGGATTACTCACAAGACGGCCGTCTGACTTTCGATCGAGGCATCGGATTTGTACAAGTTAGGGGTGAAGGCAAGCTATCCGACATAATCTACCTCGGAGAGGAGGGTTTCTCGGTAGCGAACATTACAGACGAGACACCTCTTCTCTCTATCAGAGTCAGAGGAAGAGTCAGGGTCATCCTTTCACTTAGTGCCACCGCGACCACTGGATAACTAAACGACGTCGGCATCTTCCTCAAAACCTCAACTCTCACGTAGCGATTGACTTGCTTCTTAGAAATCTTCTTCTTAGAAATCTTCTTCTTCAGTTAGCTTTTCTACCTCGCTGAGAGAAGAGCTAGTATCGCTGATAGAACTTTAGTTTTCGCCTTCGCCATCGGCGGGAGAGGCACATCCGCAAAGTCGCCACCGCTTTAAGAAATTGTCTAGCTATATTCCAAATATTATCAAGTCACCAACATCCAGAGATTCTCTAAATAATACAAGTTCGTTACGTATCGCAGTTTTTCAAGAGGCGTTTGATAAGCTTCTCTTGTAAAGCACGAGCTTAAAGACCTATCCTTTAAAGAGATTGATTAACAAAAGAGATTTCTACATCGAGACCTTTCTCGAAAACTGCGACGTGCAACGAAACGTTCTCGATCGAATATCCGGCCGCTGTCCAGACAATAAGAAGGTCGAGAATATCTCGCAACTTTCCAAACATTCAGAAGATTTGTTGCACGTCGCAAATCTTCAAAATCCTCCCTCATCATTATTTCTTTCAAAACACCAGTTTATAAATCTTTTTTCTGCTTCTTTAATTTTTCTCTTTAAAAATAGCCAATTAGTTCATTAGTTCAAGAGATCTTGTACGAGGGGATCTTCGAAAAAATGCGACATGCAACAAAAAGCTTCTTCAGCTTCTCGATCGAAGGTTTGGTTTGGCAACCCTCCAGAGAACGAGAAGTTTTGTTGCATATCGCAATTTTTTTTTAAAGCCTCATTCGAGCATTAGCTTATAAACTTTATTTATAAAAAAAAGTTCATATAAAGAGAACTTTAAAAAATAAAACTAAAAATAAATAAATAAAACTGTGATCTGCTTGCTATAAGCTAATGCTCGAAAGGGAAGTTTATAAAAAGCTGCGACGTGCAACAAAAAAAACGTCTCAATATCGAAAAATATACGACCACATTACCGACAATGAGGAAACTTCTAATCTCAGTGAGTTTTCTGGATATTTAAAGATGTCGACATGCAACAAAGATTTCCATATCTCAAAGTTGAGAACCAATATCTAGCAATATATCCATATCATCCATATCATCCTTATAAGAAGTTCATTTTATTTTTGTTTTTGTTCTTGTTCTTATTCTTATTCTTGTTTGAAAAGCTCGATTAATTCATTTTTAAAATACTTTTTATAAATAGAGAAAAATATTTTCTATAAAATAAAAAAAGAATATTATAAAAGGTAAAAGAGGATGGTAAGTAAGAAAGACGTAGGGGATAGATCATAGATGTATAAGAAGTGCGTTAATAGGGAAGAGTAATTTAATGCCCTCATCCATTTTTAGCCTTCTCCCATCTCCGTCCCTACTCCCGCCCCTACTCCCGCCCCGCCACGCTGTCAAGTCTTCTTCTTATGTTTAAGCACCTCCCTTCTTTCTTTTCTTTAACCCATTTTCCATTCCCCATCCTTTATTGTTAATAAGAAAAAAACAAAATAGTAAAAGAGAAAAATTAAGAAATACAAGAAATACAAGAAATAGAAAGAATAAGATTTTCGAGGGAGGGAGCGAGATAGTCTAATGAAAAACAAGGTAAATCATGAACAGCGAAGGCGAAGAAAGGTTTAGCAATTTCAAATCGTTATTGAAAACTGCGATTCCGATTTGATATAATTTGATTTGATAAGATCTCGCAGCAAGGGATATCTCTCTATCTCTCTATCTATCAATTGAAGAATCGCTCAAGCTCACGCTCAACTCGAACAGTATCTCATCTCTATGTACTTATTTATATCATCCAACACCTCCCCTCCCCTTCCCTCCCCTCCCCTCCTCCTCCTCGCCCCGCTCCGCCCCGCACCCACCACGCAAATCTAATACCCAACAAACCTCAACTTCCCCCTAACATCCTCGGGCAGCTCCTCTTTCTTTACCAATCCCAACCCCACAACATCACCCCAAAAGAACATCGCCCGATCCCGCGCATAGGCCAAATAATCAAACTCGTCCTCTTCATCCTCCAATCCCTCCGCTTCCTTCGTGCTTTCCCCCGCTAGAAGGGCTTCAGCCTTCAAGCCTTCTGGTCTCTTATCCATATCCCCTGATTCTTTTGGGTGTCCATCAACACCATGTCCATTCCTCTCGTCTCCTTCCTCTCCATATCCATTCAAACTAGCCGGTTCCTCCGTGATCGTCTCACCATTGAGGACTTTCGTCTCAGTTCCGTTTCCATTCTCGCCAGTAGAGCCAGGAGAAGGAGAAGCTTTCCCCCTATCCAGCTCCGGAACCTTCGCCTGCACGATCCCCCACGCAACCCACTGCGCCGAGTTCGCCACCCTCCAAATCCTCACCTCCTTCAAAAGCTCCGCAACCTGGCGCTCGGTCTCTTTCTCCCTCTGCTCTTCCTCCTCTCTATAATCGTACGCCGCCAGCGCGCCCAGATCTAGCGTACTGTTACTCCCCACGCTTCCTCCCGGGGTTCGAGAATCGAGATAGAAATCCGAGATGCTGTTCCGACTAACGCCATCCATAGCATTAAGTTTTGGAGTAGCGGAAGCGCGAGGGTTGAATTGCGGGCGGTGATTGACGTACGAGCGGATGAATTTCTGCTGTTGTTCCAAGGTAGGGTATTTATCTGTATCGCAAGCCCAGGGCTTGGCGGCGTCGTGGTAGTTGTAGCACCATTCTGTGAAATGGTTTGCGAATTCCAGGCCGGGGGTGTTGGCGGATGCGTATTCGAAGTCGATGACGACGAGTTGTTTGTGGGTGTTTTGGGGGAGGAGGAGAGGTGAGGGCGCGGAGCCGGAGGTAGTTTCGGGGATGAGACGGAGGATGTTGCCGTATTGTGTCTGAATTTTAATGTTAGTGGTGAGACGGATAGGGGGTAAGCGAGGGAGGAAAGGAGAAGAAGACGAACATCGTTATGAGCAAACACCAACTTTCCATTCACGCCATTCCTCCCATAATACTCATCCAACCACTTCCGATACCTCTCAATCGCCTCCCTAAAGAGTGGCCACTCAACCCCACACACCAGTCCTCTGTTTCTCCACGCCTTACCCTTCCCTTTCCTCCCACTAAGGATCTCTTTGTCTAGATAAGAGATGACTTCCTCACATCTATCAACCCACTTATCCCAATTCTTCCACACAAACGGTCCCTCCTCTCTCTCAATCTCCAGAAGCTCAATCCCATCATGTAATTCTCTCATCCGCTTCGCAATCTGTTTACTCGTATCCTCGACCCTCAAATCCTCCGCTGTCAGTGTTTGAGCGTGAAAGAACTCCTCAAATCGTCCATTGGTAAACGTCCCCAATAACCTCGGACCAATTCTTTTTCTCGCAAGACGACGCAGGATAGAGAGTTCGTTCTCACGGTCAATCAGATGCTCGACCTGAGGTCCATAGATCCTCAACAATAGCTTCGGCGGCGGTTTCGGACTGAATGACTTCGGGTGCCCCGAATTTGTAGCTTGGGAAGAAATAGAAGAAGAAGGCAAAGGCAAGTCTTTCGGCGGGCTCACAACATAAACGGCATTCGTCAACGCACCACTCAACCTCTCAACCTCAATATCCCCTCCCCTCTCCAGCGGTACCCTCCTCCACCCCTTCAACCTTAACGTATGCGCCAACCTCACAATCTCATTCTTAAAATTCAACCACGCCTTCCTTTCCTTCTCCGCCCGCTTACTCGTACTCAGCGTAACCGTCTCACCGGACGATTCCGCTGCACCACCCGAATATGACATCGTCTTCGAGTTATCCAGCACGACGTCGCACGACGGCACAATGACGTCCCCGTCCTGGTACTCGGTATCTGAACTCGCCGCCCCGAGTTTCCTCGCTGAGGATTTCCGCCTACTTCTGCCTGGCATCTGGGGACGGAGAGCGGGAGACAGCATTGGCAGTCGCTCGTGTCCGAAGGAACTCATGTTATCCTCCAGAATCCGCTGTAGCTTCTCCAGCGATATCGCGCTCGAATCCGAGCTCTGGCTCCCGGTTCTCTGTCTCGGCGTGGGCCCATGGTTCTCAATTGGCGCTTCATTCTCATCTCTTCCTCTCCGTTTCGCTTTCTTCGCTGCCCGCTTAGCCTTCTCTGCTTGTAGCCACTCTGCGACTTGGGAGAGCAGTTTATCGTGGTGGTGCGCGTGTCCATGTCCATGTCCATGACCATGACCATGACCATGATGTTTCCCCTCACCATGTCTAGGCGTCTGTCCACCAGTCGAGATATCCGAGTTGGGAACCGGTTCATCGACACTACTCAGACTCAAGAGGCTCAGTCTCGAACTGGAGCCCGTCCCCGTTCCCTGAAAACTTGGACGACCCGTCATCCTCTTATCCGCGACGCCAGCTCTGAATTGCTTGAGTCTCGCCGTCTCATCTGAGGAGGAGAGCAGTGGTGAGTTGTTTTCGGGTTCGGCGATCGAGACCACTGAGACCCAAAATGCGAATTAGCAGGTGTCGTGTGACCACGCAGATTTGAGAAAGGCAGACGTAAGAAAGTGTGGGGTGTAAGAAAAGAAAACATCGTATACACCCCATGTAGGTAGGTGCCTTACCTTTGACTGGTCCGCTCTTGGGACTCATTGGTTCTTCTTTGAGAGCTGGCCGCAGTGGCAGTGAGCCGTGCTCTGAGGGCGTGGAAGACATCGTGGCGCTGAGGGTGCGCGAGCGGTATCGAACCCGAGTTTCTCAACCTCGCAGAAATGTCCGTGGAGTTTGGGGTTTTGGAACTGCTTCCGAGGATCGAGACGCCGCGTATCTACTCGGAACCACGCGTGCGTGGAACTGGATACGTGAATCCTCCCTCCTGGTGAATCTGCAGCCCTCAATGACGACAGACAACAAGCCCACCCCACCCTATTCACTTCCAACTGTGTGCGCGACCTCACCCAAACCCAAGAAATGGCAGAACAAATCCTGCTCGATCCCGCAATCAACAGGTCTCTCAAGTCCTCAACACCTCAAATGAACCTTGAATGGAAGACGTCCTTAGTCCTCGTGCCCAGAAAGGAAAGAAGGACTGTTTGCCCGCCTCTCCGCCAGCGCATTGTCAAAAAGTCCTTGGATAGATACCTACACCGACGCTATCCTAGCCCCTCCCTACCGTAACTCCTGCAATCAAGATCCGCTGGCCGGTCGAGAAAAAAGCAGGGTCCCGGCGAATGACGAATGAGTTGTGCCACGTGCAGGGATCGTGAAGGAGGCCGCCTGTTAGCAACGGTGATCTTTGCTGGTTGTGGCTGAACCTTATCGTTGCAGAGTGTGGCTGAGGAGTTTCACATGCTTCGGACCAAGTATCAAGTATCACTAAGTTACACATTTTCAAGGCATTCGAATGTATATGATATATCTGATATTGTTCTTGTTTAAAAAAAAAAAAAATTGAAAAAAAAAAATTTGGCTTGAAAGTCTCTTCTCATCTTGCCCAAAAACCATTTCATTTTATGTACTTCATTGCCCACTATTTATGCCATTGTATCGGTATCTTCATCTCGTCTCTCGTATCATCATCCGAAGCCAGCTACTCCCGATCACAGTCACTTAGGACCATGATCCTCCTTTCGCTCGATCTGCCTAGTGCGTAAAGTTATCAGTTGAACTGAAGAGCACCGCTCATTAACTCATCATCGCTGTGATCATCCCTCCATGCAATCATCTCATAGTCTTGACACGACAAAGGAAAAAAAAAGAACCAAATCTGACATATCCACAACTGTCATCTTGGCTCTGGTTCGTAGCACAAGATCAAATTCCTCCCTGGCTCGCAAAGTAAATGCACGACAATTCATCCTTCCCTTTCCGTCCAAACACCACGAACGCCAGGCAAATGAAGCGCGCATGGAGTTTAATAATTTGGCCTAGCAGCAGGGTTGACGCTATCGAGCGGAGCAGCATGTAAAGCAGGCTTCTTGCTCTCGCCCATTAGACCCTTCTTCTTGCGCTCAAGGGCATTCTTAACCCATTCTGCGACTTCAGCATCTTCGGTACCTCGACCGGCACCCATCATCTTATGCTCGCCGACACCACCGGTGTAAGTTGTCTCCGCGTTGGCCTCGGCCATTTCCTCGTCTTCTTCAGATATCGTAATAGGCTTGGAGAGATCGGCGAGCCAGGGGTGTGCGAGTAAAGCGGAATACGTGGGACGGAGCCTTGGGATCTTGTTAAGACAACCCTTGACGAAGTCTCGGGCAGCTATAGAGTAACCTTCCTCGGGCAGATCAGGCGGTTCTCCATCAACGATGGCCTGCATGATATGTTAGTTGAAGTGTAGGACTGTAGATTTTGGTAACTTACACTCAACTGTGAGAATATATTGTTGTAAGTCTCGGGTGGATATGGATATCGTCCCAAGGCACACTCGATGATGCTCAAACCTAAACTCCAAATATCACTCTGCACACTGTATGTTCCACCAGCTGGATTGGCACCGGCTTGAGCCATACCGCCACCACTGATTCGCTCGGGAGCCATGTAAGATTGGCAACCGATATTGGTCTTTGCAATACTGGCCACCAAATTACCACTAACGCCGAAGTCACAAATCTTGACTTGGCCCTTTGTGTTGACAAGGATATTGGTAGGCTTGACATCACGATGAATGATGTTGTGATCATCCTTCAAAGTCTTCAAACCTTGCGTAGTAGCATAGGTGATCTTTCTTAACACATTCTCTGGAACACCATCACCATAAAGCTTGTCCACAGAACCACCATCCATGAACTCAATACAGATGTAGACAGCACCTTCTTGGAAGAAAGCACCGTAGAAGTCGATGATATATGGACTCAAGCAACGATGAAGGATATCAAGCTCCATGATGATGGCAGCGAATTTAGCCTCATCAAGTTCGAGTCGAAGTTCCTTCATAGCCATGATGATACCAGAGGTCGAGCCAGCGCTTTTTGGTGATGAGTCCAGCAGTTGGTCATCTTCGGAAGATGGAGTGATAGACGCGCTGGAGGACAATTTGTTGCCAGCAAGTCCGAGACCTGGTCGGCGCATTCGTGGTCGAGAGTGGCGAACCTTGTAGACAGTGCCATAGTTTCCCTTGCCCAACTCATCCAATGTATCAACCTCGTCTAACGAGATGCTGAAATTGCTGCCGGAACTGAAGTCAACACCCTGACTGTGGATAACAGCTTTGCCGGCAAATCTCAATTCACCTTTCTTGGTATCGACGTATTTTGAAAACTGGTCGAACGCAGAAGCCGGTTGAGCGTTGTGCGGAGCGTCACCGTTCGTGTTGAGTGTTGGTGTACTTGTGTCCGCGCCTGGTAGTCCACCAGGAAGCTTCATTCCTCGTCGCGCGCTCAAACCGCCACCCTTTGCGGGCATCTTAGGAACAGCGGGGGCAGACACGAAGTTGTGAGCCTGCGGGCGCATATTTGCGGGCAATCGCAATCCAGCAGGGAGTCCTGCGATTGCGGCGTTACCAAAGCCGGTCGAGTCGCCTATAGAACCTGAGCCAGTAGACATTGACTGGCCGACTTGGGGACGCGATGGGGGTGTGCCTTGTCTCGACAAGTGAAAGGCTCTCATCTTCGCCTCGACGCTTTCAGGTAATGTTCCTCCCATAGTTCTTTGGGGGCCTCTCATACCGGACAAGCTGGATGGTGGTGGGTTTGGTCTTCGTGCGTTTTGTAATAAGCCGAGAGGGGTCGAGGAGGCGGTCATAGAGGGAGTGTTTGAAGGTTCGGAAGAGGGTCGAAGTGAGGGCATTCGGATGGCATTTGAGGATTCTGGTGTAGGGCTACTAGATGGGGATCCATCTTCAGAACCAGTAGACTCTCCTGGAGATCGGGGGCTCCGTGCAAAGTCGATGGAATCTTCAGGCGCCGCTGGCGGGAACTCTGGCGGGGTAGCCATGATTGTTTCCTGATTCGATGCAGGTCGCATGAGCGATTCGCAGATCGAGTAGCCTTGAAGTCTCGACTGTGGAGATCGAGTAGGCAACGATGCCTGTTTACAGCGCGTGGTGAGCGTGGGGATGCTTGGCAGATAGAGGTCAAGAGGTTTGGACTGACCCTGGAGGAACAAATGCCGCACGGTCCGGCACAACTTTGCTAGTGTAGGGGAATCGAGAAGGGTAGATTCGCGACTCGAGTATCCTCGATCAATGCTCGCAAGATGGTTTGGGTATCGTGCAAGGAGAAAGAGTGGGCGCTGTACCACGAGTTTGGCGTTGTGGTTGACACTGGGTAGAAAATTATTTGGATCAGTCGCCCCGCCAAGCACACAACGAGCTGGGCCGAGAGTGCAGTCGGTCCCCGAGGCGGTCGAAGGGTCCAGACACGTCCTTCAGCGAGCAGATTATTGATGGAGAAGAGCAAGCTTGCGCTTGAATTGGCTGGTTTGGCTCTGGCTAGTTGCGTAGCGGACGTGGAAGGCGCGAGCAGTCTGGCTTCGGGATGATTCTCTGAGGCCAACAGAATGCACTGCGTCTCTGCTGAGTTAAGCGCTTATATGAAGTTATTTCTGCAATGACTCTCTCAGAACAACTTCTGTCGCAGTGACGAACTCTGGGAGCTATCGACAGCGATCCGGGCCAGCAGCGCAGGTCCCAATTTGCTTTGGACTCTTGGAAGAATCCGAGTTGCAGCGCGATGACGTTGTTGTAGTTCTCTCTCGTTGGAGGGGCTCTAGAGGGGTGTGGATGGAGTGGCTGCCGCTGGGTTCGCTGGAGAAGCGCCTGTGAGTGGCTGTTGCTGTCGAGATGTGCACCGCCCGGTCCACTCCGCTGAGCGCCGACAATCACGTTTCAGCACCACAAGCCACAGTCGACATCTCTTTCATCTCAGTGGAGAATCGAGATACGCTGGTTCAGGATCAAGGACTAAGACATCACGTCCAAATGCTGCTGATCGCATTTGAAGACTGATAATCATACATACAGGTACGGGGATCACGCAGCATGAGTGACGTTCGCAGTGATTAATGCATGCAGAATTACAGTGCAGCTCAAGGGTGTCCAGATACTCAGAGAACAAAGTATCATGATCGCAAATGCAGCGCAGATCAGCATACCGAAGCTACGCCGCACCTCGAATAAAGAACTGCTGATGGTGCATTAGGATAGACCACTTTATGAGCTCGACACTATTAGATGCGCGGAGGCTATCGAGCCCAATGAATCACGATCTTGAATTGGTCTTCCTACTCAAACTATCCTACACTTTTTTTTTTTTTGGCGTGGAGGAGCAAATCAGACCGTTTGAGACCATTAGTCGCGTGTTGGTAGCAATGGCCCTCAGATAGGTACAGAAATGGCACCAGCGCTGTAAGTACTTTTCATCGACGCTCTCAAAGAATACACTGGCAAGGAGGGCGCAAATATTCTTTAGATTTCAACTACGTCCTTCATTCTTGTGTAGTAAATGAATGACGCTCCGCTGGCCCTCTGGCGGCCACTGCTGTGGAGGTCATTTGCTCGCTGCGCTCGAAGAATGTCAATATCGACTTCAAATATCCTCGAGAATGACTGCGACAGCTACCACGAGATTCATCTCGAGCGCAGCGAGCCCGGGGGTTTGGGGGCTTGCCCTCATGAAAGAATGACCCATCCTCAAAAGTACTTGTGAGCCCATACTGATATTTTATCGATGGAACTCAGAACGGCCTCCTGGCTAAGGAAGTTAGAGGCGATTTCAGGGGCTTTAGCGAGGTCTAATGGTTGCCATCCTTAAACTACGATTACCATACGCCCAAAAACTATAGGGATCGCAGGAAGATAATTGATATAGTTACCCAAAGAATCATGAGCCTACTTGCAAAGTATTGACGTTTGTTTAATTAATATCTGTTTCTTCATCGCCTAGAAATGATGACCCTACAAAGGCCCATTTCAGTCCATTGTATTCCGTCCAGAATGCCAGTATTCGAATCCAATGGGACCGTTCTTCATAGTTCATATCCTTGGCAAGCTTGACGAGAAGACTCAACGAGGCTGACTACCGGTATGGTTCGACTACGGGGTCTCGTTCGACAAGGCAAAGTCTCTCTGATCATTCGTTGACGAATATCCAAGTATTCTCAATGTGGTGTCCAGCTCGCCAAGAATACACTCGTCAATCTCATTGGTCGCCCTGGTTACTTACTCACCTGGTCTGTCGAGATGAGAGCAATTGTAACCAGCCAAGAAATGCCAATGTTCACTCGTCCTTTTTTCACCACTTTCACCCGATCAGAGTCGCTCAAATTATTGGCCAAGAAGATCGAATGATTCCTATCTTCGCAACAGAGGCTGCTCTTCAAGTGAAACCTGAGAGAGCGAGCCAGTCATCTTCCCGTATGTGATCAGGATACTTCTTAGCCATCAGTAGTAGTTACCAAGGATGCCTTCACATAAATCGAAGATAAATGACCACTGCTGATACACAGCTTCTCTCCGCGTGGCGATGTCAGCCTAGGAGATGGTTCTCGTTGGCGGCTCGCGTGAATGAGCGCTGTATCTTTCGGACCCCACCGCCTCCACAATCCCACCACACCCCCATCAGGCGGCTGTGACGAACAGCAAGAACTCAACGGCACAGATCGAAGGGAGAAGTCCAGGATGCGGACCGCGCGGAACAGGTACCGTACCGGTCCGGGAGTCGAAATGCAGGGCGTCGTCAGCTGAAAGAAGACTGTACATACGAGACGTACGCGATACATGGGGTTGGTTGTTATCTTGGAATGAGGCGCAGGCTGCTCGATTGGACGGCGATCATTGGGGCACGTCATGGCTGTGGCTGATACGGTGATCCTCCTTCACCAGCGTCGGAGCACGAGCTTTGACCGCGGAGAGGCGACGATCAGAAACCATTGGAGCTTCTCTCAGGAAAAAGTCTGGGCGAGAATGAGATGTTCTGGGCAAATGCGCTCGTGGGCAATACAAGAATACCGTCAACCGATCCCCGAATAATCTTACCGTGCAGATAGTGTATCTCATCTCTCCTCTCTGTGTATCTCCCATCTTGAAATCGAGATTAAAATCGTGTCTGTCAGAGAGTGAACGACGCAGCTCAATGTTGGTCTCACTGCGAGCCATTCAGCCCCAGACCTCGTTGTGTAGATGATTCAGAGCCACCACAGCGAGCCGCCACGTTAAGGGCTCTGCTGCACGACTTCTTGCTCGGCCATTCACTCGTGCAATTGCACGCCGGGGCAACGCAATCCATCCAGGTACCAATCACGAAGTTCCCAGCAAACACGCGTTAGGTTATGACTACAGCGAGCCCAAGCCCAAGGCACCATTGAGAGCGAGAAGGCTCTTCAGCTCATCCGCGAAATAGACTTTCTCCCATCAAAAATTTCTCCTCTCGTTTGGAACATCGAAAAACCATTTTCTTCAATCGATCTTCTCATTCGACTGTTTGCGCCCACGCTGCTAGCCACGCTGCTAGCCACGCTCAGCCGTGCCTTGCTTTTTTTCGGTTGCGCGCGGGTCTTATCGAAAGGCCTCAATCGTCCTCGCAATTTTGGGACCTCCGTATCACCTCATAAACAACCCTTTCCTCACCCACCGCGTCGCACCAAATCACATCGGTACAGAGGCCGTCAATCCTCGTCGCACCCCGAAACAATGGGTTTCTTTTCAAACCCAACGTCCTTCCGGCTCAACGCCATTGTTGCGGGCAACGAGGCTGCTCCATCCATCGCCACTCGCTCTCTGAAGCTGTTCTCCAACATCGCGACGAGGAATGGCCACGATTCTCATCCGCCGCTGGGCCACTTGATCTTGCTGGTGTTTGAGGCGGTGATGGAAGTGGTGTGTGTGAGTCTGCCGGGATATATTGTTGCGAGGCAGGGCATGTTCGATGCGGACAACCAAAAATTTGTGGCCAATTTGAACGTGGCTCTATTCACACCATGTCTGAGTACGTACGCCTTCCATCATGAGGGGAGAAGAAATGGCTGATTCAAGATAGTTTTCACGAAATTGGCGTCGCAATTGACGGTGGATAAGTTGTTGGAGCTGGCTGTGATTCCCGTAATCTTCGTTGTGCAGACCATGGTATCATACTTGGTCTCTATTGTTGTTGCCCGAGCTTTTGGATTTGGCAAGAGACCTGCGAACTTTGTCACTGCTATGGGAGTAAGTATATCTTGGTATGGCGTGACTACCTGCTAACGTCCACAGGTATTCGGGAACTCGAATTCTCTACCCATTTCACTTGTCATTTCGTTGTCGCAGACAATCAGCGGATTACATTGGGACCAAGTACCAGGAGATAACGATGACGATGTTGCAGCACGAGGCATTTTATATTTGTTGATCTTCCAGCAACTTGGACAGCTCGTACGATGGAGCTGGGGTTACCATGTTCTCCTGGCACCGGCTGAGAAGTACGAGAACGAGAGCGATAATACTTCGGATATTGAGGGAGGAAGATATCGAGACGAACCCGAGTTGATCCCTGGCCTAGACGGAGAGAACGATGAGTACGAGCGAGTCAACGGACATGGGCCAGCTTCATCAACTTCTTTTGAGTCTGGTGGTAGGACCCCTGTTACTAGTGCTCAGTACGCAGGCTCAGTGGATTCAGACGAAGAAGACCCAAGAAAGGTGCCAGACCTACTACCTACACCTGCCAACGGAAATTCCTTCCCGAACGATCGATCGAATGGCAACATTACCTCCTTCCCGAGTATCCGCACCCCTTCCACAAACGACGAGTGGGACATTCCAAATGGTGTTAAGGGCATCATCCCCATGATTAGACTTAGGACGAGACGCGGAGTTCGTTTCGTCAACCAGAGAGTCGAGTCGACTTCTCAAAAAGCTTTCCATGCTCTACCTAGTCCATGCCAAAAAGTCCTAAGCAAGATCTATGCTGGTCTTTCTCGATTTTTCAGAGGCCTCTGGGAATTCATGAACCCGCCTCTATGGGCGATGCTGGTCGCCATCATCGTCGCCTCGATTCCCAAACTCCAACACGCTTTCTTCAACCCAGGTTCGTTCGTCGCCAACTCCGTCACTCGAGCCGTCGCTCAATCAGGCGGCGTAGCCGTTCCCCTTATTCTGGTGGTGCTCGGCGCAAACCTTGCCCGCAACACCCTGCCACAAGAAGCACACGACGTGAACTCCGAAGAGAACAAGATCGGTAAAAAGTTGCTAGTCGCATCTCTCATCTCTCGAATGCTTCTCCCAACGCTCGTTATGGCACCTCTTATTGCTCTCGCCGCGAAATACGTCCCAGTCAGCATTCTCGACGACCCAATCTTCGTCATCGTCTGCTTCTTACTCACAGGCGCACCGAGCGCTCTTCAACTAGCTCAAATTTGCCAGATCAACGGCGTGTATGAGGGAGTGATGAGTAAATTGCTTTTCCAGAGCTACGTTATTTGGTATGTTGCTAACCTCCTTTCTTTGCACGTCGAAAATATCAATGCTAACGTCTAAACAGGATTCTCCCCTCGACCCTCATCCTCGTCATGTGCGCACTTGAAGTTGTAGAATGGGCTCAGGCAGCATAGGCACGAACTAAAATCTGTAGTTTGGATTTCGTTTTCTCAAGTACATAGGCGAGCGGGTGATCTCGTATTGATACTGGCAGAAGACAGAAGGCGATCGGTCGGTCGGTCGGTCGGTCGGGCATAAACGGGCTTAACAAAGAAAGCACAAACATACGCTGATAGGTACGGTACAGCATGGCGTTTGGGATATGTTGCACTTTTTTCTTCTTCTTGTCCTAGGGCTGGGACTCGGTGTGTTTTAAAGTGCAAGCTTGAAGTGCAGGCAGAGATGGATGAAGATGCCATAATTGTGAGATAGGCAATGCTGGAAAAAGGGAGAAATTGTGAATACGGATGGGGATGAGCATGCGGTAGATGATATCCCCTTTCGTTTTGCCTTGCACATAGGAATCGAACATCGAAAATCGAGATGCATCATACGAAATTGCATTGAGAAATGGGCCAGCCTTGTTTGATTCCTCCAACCTGTTTGGAAGCATTGCAGTGTTATTCAACCACATTTGAGCTACAGTGCTGAGTTCCGCGTAGCTCTTACTTACTCATATGTAAAGCAAGCTCTCCTCAACAAAGTAACCAGTCCAGTTCCAGCACATACAACTCGTGCAAATCATGCAAAGATCCTCCCCTCATTCATCCCCTTCACACATCCTCTCGCCGCATCAGACGTAGACTCACACCCTCCTCCCACCAAACCCATAAATCTTAGCCACATTCCCAACACCTGTCTCCGTCTCCGTCCCAGTGACCTTTGTCCCTCTCCCAGACCCGACCCCCCGTACCTCCTCCATCCCCATCCCCCTCATGCCTCCCCTCATCCCAAACGCTCCTCTCAACCCCAACCCGTCGTCCTTAATCTCAACAGCACACCAGCGCTGTTCTCTCCATCCGAATCTCTTCCCCTTCCCTCCTCCCTCTCCCTCAATTCCCCTCCCGTCCCTAATCTTGCCACCCTCTCCCGCATACCCAAGGTTGGCAGTCTCATCCTTCAAAACCTCCACCACGGTACAATACTTGACCTGCCCAGGCTCAAGCGGCGGATCCTCCGCCTCCCGTCCATACAAAACCTCAGCATCTTCTCTCGTTTTAGGCAGGGAGCTGTAGAAGATGTGTAAGGAGGGGAATTGGGCGAAGAGGTTGCCTAGGGAGGGTTTTTTGGGGTTGGAGGGGAAGAGGGAGGGTGTTTGTTCGCGCTTTGATTTGTGTCGTTGATGTTGTTGAGGGTGTTGGAGAGGTGGTTCGTGGGGTTGTTGGTGAGGTTGGTGAGGGGTATATTGGGGGTGAGAATAGGGTTTGGACGAGGTGCTAGTGTTGTGTAGGATGGTGAGGATGTTTTGCGTGCTGGATAGTGTGTGGATCTGGCGGGAGAGGAGGGAGAGGAGGGTGTGTGCTTGAGGTAAGATTGTGTTAGCTGGGAATTCTTTAAAAGGTCAAAGGGAGAGGGTGAGAGAATGGAATGGAGCTAAGAGAAGGAAAGAGAAAGGGGAGGAAGGAAAGGAAGGCTCACCGTCGCCTTTCTCCTTTCGAGAGAATAATTCACTGATGATTTGCGTCATGTTGTCGATGATTATTATCTCCGTTCCTTCGTCTTGCTCCTCTTTCTCTGCTTCTGGGAGTTTGGAAACGGGTTCGATATCGTCGATTGGTGAGAGGTCTTCTCCCTGGCTGTCGGATATCTCTGGCCAGTCTGGACTTGATTGTATGGGTCCGTCCATCTTCTTCTTTGGTGCTGTGGGATCTTTTGCAAACCCATTGATGGGAGAGCTCGGATCGGAGGTTGTGGGACCATCTCTTCCAACTTCACCAAGCACTTCCCAGAGACCTTCGATGTCGAAGACTCGGCTGATGGCAACCATTTCTAGACAACTTTGAACCTCCTGCTCAATCTTCTCCATTGCCGTAGCATCTTCCTGAAGCCGGTCTAGACGCAGGACAGCGTGATTTGCTGTTTGCACAGTGTTTCGGGAGGTGAGAGCGTGCGAGGTGGTGATTCGCGATTTGAGGACCTGGGCGAGGAGTGACAACGGGGAGAATCCTGTTGTGTCGATTATTGTTGCTTTGGTTCCGGAGCTCGGCTTGGAGTGAGAAGAGGTTGTTGGAAGTTGAGGGACGAGGGCTGAAGCCAAGAGGTGAAGTGAGATCTATATATTGTTGTTAGCAAGGCTGCCATCGAATCTAGGTCTAAAGTTTTATCGTGGTTCCAGGAGCAAGACAATGAAATTGAAGAGATACCAAAACAGATATGAAGTATAAAGGGGGTTAGAAGATGATCCTAGGGAATCGTCCTCCTCCTGTTGGTCTGGCAATGCACATAGATTTGAGGCCAATCACCTGACCTAACTTACCAATCGTCCTTCAGCACCTTCACCACTGATGCCCATCACAATACCCCTTTCAACACCGTCTCCAACTATCTGATCGATATCTTCACAATCAGTGCTTAGTCGTGCGGGTCGACCATGTCTGGTGAACCTGGTTCTCTGCTTCTCCTCAAGCTGAAGAAGATGAGATGCTAAGATTGGCAGAGCAGGTTCCGGCTCAGGCTGAGGAAGAGTGGAATGGTCTAACTCAGTCATTTTGTCCAGATTGGTGACCTTGAGAATTCGTGAGATAAGGCATCAAAACAAGATCTGGATTAAAAGACAAGCTACAGCTTAACTTGCACGAGCGGTGACGAGATCAGAAAAGACGAAAGCGGAAGAAAAGATAATATTAAATAAACGCGCTTTAAGAAATCCGAAATAGATCGATAAAACTAGGTAGGTCTAAAATCACATCGTTAATAATTAATGTCGCAGTTAGGAAATTGCAGCTCACCAAGAGACTAATGGCCGGTCCACCTCCTTAGCTCGCTGTCGCTCACAAAGCGAGTGTCACAGCGACAAATTAGCACCTAGAAACGTTGCGATTTCTTCTAATTTTGAGCGTAAAAACAAGAACAACTCAACCACATTTGCGATGCACCTTTCAAAAATGTATTATAAGCATTTCCTACTATAGTTTTATATTTCCATTAATTTAAAATGCAAATTTAAATAATAATGCTTGTAAAATATTAGTTTTACTACATTTTTCACGATAAAAATGTAATGATTTAAGCGGGGAAAATTGCGAAAATCGCAATTTTTAAATTTTGGTGAGGAATCCCATATAGAAATCTCGCTGTGACACTCGCTTTCCTGTAACACTCGCTTTCCCCGACTGTGAGCAACAGCGAGCGAAGGAGGGGAACCGGCTATTAGCGTCGCCAATCGCTGTGAAGCGCAGCTCCAGTCACGCGAAACCTTGGCATGGAGCTCGTGTATTTATATCCCCCTGCTCACTTCTATCATTTCAATGAACAAAACATCCTAAATATCGTTTACCGACTGTCCCTCCTCCCCACGGCGTAATGCCCTTTTCATTGGGAAGCGAGACCGTAGTTTTCAAACCCTTCCGCGAAACACAATGCATTCTCCTATCCAAAATTAAAATGTAAGGTTACTTCTCGCAATCCCTTTTTCTATATTCGCTCGAGAAACCGGCTTCCTCTTTATCACTACACAAACGTGACACATCTCAAATATATCATGTGCATGATAGCCAAATTTCCAGTTGTGAAGAATCTCGATTGATTACATGCCTCTTGCCCAAATACCAGCCCTGCAGGTTCGTCCCCTCTTGCCATTACCGCAAAACCATCGACTCAAAGCATAAGAAAGTAATTGCTGGAGGGAGGTATATATTCTCTTCGAAGTGTCACTGCTTTTGAGCATTAAATTGGGCAGCTAAGTGTAGTTGTATGAGGCAGAAATAGAATAGTTTCCTTCTTTACAAACAATTGACTGAAGCTAAAGACTAAAGCTGCTCAAGATGATCCTTGCTATGCGTTATGCTATTCGGCCATCAACCCAACCAATAGATGCCACCCACGAAGCGCTCAACGCTTCGATAAGACAAGGCTGAGGCTGAATGGGATATCGACCCAACCTTTTTGCTCTTGGTTGTTTTTCAACCCGACTCAAGAACTTCGAAGGCTGTCTTAACATCTCTGTGCGATTGTTGCGTACGAATGTGTCTCCAGAGCATCAAGAATCCAAGATGTCTACACCTAACGTGGAACGACCGCTGCACCTTCTCTCTCTAGGTTCGTTCCTGCACCACGAACAGTCCCTTAACAATCACTGATAGCACCTAGATGGAGGGGGAGTCCGAGGTCTATCCAGTATCATCATTTTAAAACACCTCATGGAGAACATCAGGAAACAGCGGGGTCGTGTTGTACAACCTTGGGAGGAGTTTGATATGATCGGAGGGACAAGCACTGGCGGGTTAGGCCATCCATCCAAATCGAGATTCTAGAAGGCTAACGTGTAATTTAGGCTGATAGCTATTATGCTCGGACGACTTCGAATGACCCTCGACGAATGTGAAGATGCATACCTGAACCTTTCTGAACGTATCTTCACGCCGAAGCGATCCCCCTTGAATCCCCTTCGAAGCAAAGACTTTCTACTCGCAAATGGAAAGTTTGATTACGAGGTACTGGAGGAAGCTATCAAGGACATAATTGGACAGAAACCTGAGTTTCACGAGACAACCCTTTTAAAAGATCCAGATCCTCTGTGCAAAGTGTAAGTCCATATCAAGTTACGACATGCATAAAATCTGTCTTCCTTCAGCCCAATTGTTTTCTCTCTCCTTCAGGCTGACCAATTCGAGGTTCGTTTGTGCAACCCGGACCGGGAATACAGAGCTTGCGATCTTCAGGTCGTATGATACAACGAAGCCCAAACTTCTTTTTGGGGAGTGTAAAATATGGGAAGCATGTCGAGCGACCTCGGCTGCTACAACCTTTTTTGACCCTATCAAGATCGGAAGATATGACCAGAAGTTTGCCGATGGTGGGGTTCTCTACAACAATCCTATACAACTCGTCGAGCGAGAGGCATCAGTACTATGGCCAGATCGTATGGAGAGTGCCGTGATGGTTAGCATTGGGACGGGTAGCGCCCCTGGAGGTGTCTTCGGAGGAAACTTGAAGAAAATCGTCGATGCGATGAAAAGCATTGTTACTGAGACAGAGAAAACAGCCAACGACTTCTTCCAGGCTCAGAAAGCCATGGTTGCCCAGAATCGACTCTATCGTTTTAATGTCTTTCATGGACTTGCAGAGGTCGGGCTAGAAGAGTTCAAGGAGAGAGAAAAGATAGCGAATACGACTGATACATACCTCGAGAAAGGAGAAATTCAACGCCTCGCGATTTTATGTACTGAGCAGCTTTGTAAGCCAAGGTCACCAGGTGTCAGGCCAAGTCCAGGGGGTGAGTTGCAGTTAGCAATATAGCTTAGGTATAGAATAAATAATGACCTTTGATTAGATAATTTTAACAGAGAACAACGAGGTCCAGAGTCAGGTACGCCTCTGTTACTAGGCTTTTCATATATATATGTAGGATGGCTAATCATAATTCATGCATATAGATGCAAGCAATTTTCAGGAAGCATGCTCCAAACAGAACCTATCAGGTTGGTTTGCCCGACTGTCCAATGCAAAGCTAATTTAGCTTCATTAGATTGCATACGTTCACTGAGCTTTGACGGCATCACAAGTCGTCGAAATAATATAAGCCTAGCCCACCAAGATACCTGCGAGTGGCTGTTCGAGACGCCATCATTCAGGGAATGGAAATATCGGACTAATCTTCAATCACACAATGGAGTTCTCTGGATCAAAGGCCATCCGGGAGTCGGGAAATCGACATTGATGAAGCATGCACTGCTTCATTGCCAAGAAGAATTCAAAGACCATAACATCGCGTTCTATTTCTTCAACGCTCGTGGTCGTCCTCTTGAGAAAAACCCGTCAGGCATGCTACGCTCGCTAATGGTTCAACTTCTCGAACAGAGCACCTTCCTGCAGAAACATTTCATTCCAAGTTTTCTGACCAAGAAAACAAGGCATGGACAATTTGAATGGGAGATTGGGGAACTTAAGGAGTTTCTCTTGCGAGAATTCAAAGAGCACCAATCTGAACCCACTTTACTCCTCATCGATGCCCTCGACGAATGCATTGATTCAGACGTTCAAGAAGTTGTGGATTTCCTCGAAGATCTTAGCGAAAACGCGATAAGATCTAACTCGAGTCTCAAGATATCTCTATCAAGTCGCCATTACCCAAACATTGATATGAAGAAGAAAATCGAGCTGGTGGTAGAGCAGCAAGCTGAGCATGATCGGGATATTCGCAAGTATGTCCAGGGCAAGCTGAGAGCAACAAACAAAGATCTCCAGTGGGAAATCCTCATCAAGGCACGACATATTTTCATCTGGGTAGTCTTAGTTGTCGAACTGCTGAACAAGGAGTTTCTAAAAGGCAAAACGAAGGCAATGTGGGAGAAATTAAAAGCGATTCCAAGCAATCTCGACGAGCTGTTCTCAAAGCTTGTGGAGAAAGAGGACTCCGAAGATGACAAGACGACCATTCTTGTTTTTCAATGGGTATTGTTCTCGGAGAAGCAACTTACGCCAACAGAGCTTTACTTTGCTGTCCTAGCAGGAACGGATCCGGATGAACTAAACGCCTGTGATCAAACTCCAACTAAATTCGAGACCATCGAGCGCTTCATTACCGAAGCTTCCAGAGGTTTAGTTGAAACTGTCTCAAATAGGTTTAGTATGAATCCACACCAGCACAAAGTCCAGTTTATACACCAGTCCGTAATTGACTTCCTCACTCGGAATCAAAAACTTGTTCAGCTGGATCCTACACTTGCTCCTAATCCTGTTGGTGCTAGTCATGCTCGCTTGATGTCTTCCTGTATGGCTTATATTACGCAAAAGGGGATTAGACTATTCGCAATCAAGAGGTCTTCAAGGGCCGATTCGGGCAGACATAAAGGTCGAGATCGAGATAAATATGAAGTGAGAAAGCGATATCCGTTTCTTGAGTACGCTTCAGAGAACCTTCTTCATCATGCCGAAAATGCTCAAGCCCAAGGACTCTCTCAAATTTCACTCCTCCGGCAGTTTGAAGAGAGTGGAGATTATGAGGTTCTACAATCATTGCGTGATATTTTTTATCTCCATGACGAAGCTTTCGAAGGTGGACAGCTGCTTTACGCATGTTCTACCAAGGGCTATTATTACCTTGTTTGGGCCTTTTTATTTGAGCACGGGGCTGATGTCAACGCTCAAGGCGGGTATTATGGCAATGCACTCCAAGCAGCAGCAACGAGGCAAGGCTCTTTAGATATAGTCAAGCTACTTCTCGAGCACGGGGCTGATGTTAATGCTCAAAGCGGGTATTATGGCAATGCACTCCAAGCAGCAGCAGC